>CM044431.1:219550062-219566461 GCA_024363595.1 Xenopus borealis | reverse complement strand
ACTTTTTTTCCCACCGGCGTAAATGTAAATTGCTGATTCTGGACCAAGGATTGAAGATCTATGAGTCTGTAAGCAGGCCAGGAGCAAAAGTAGATGGTACAGGTAGAGTTGTAACCTTTTATTAAAATTTCCACCAGCCGGTGGTGGGGGCAGGAACTAAAGGGCGGGCGATGATGTAAAAGGGAGTGGGCTGTGATGTAAAACAGGCAGGCCATGGCGTAAAGGGATGGGGCCACCTAGTGTGATAACCAGAGGGTGGCAAAATGATACGTTTTGAGCGGATTGAGGGAGGCAGCTAAATTTGCAATACTGGCCCCAGCCTTGGCAGGTATTTTACCAGCTAGGTAGACCTTACGTTTACAAGAAATGAACTCAACGGCCAGGTTTTACTTCCAATAAGGATTCATTAGATCAAGTACAACCTACTACCCGTGGGACATGAGCCTGGTAGAGTTTGTTCTGGGGTTTGTTAGCATTTAGAAATTGTTTTTAAGGTCCTGTAAGGTGTTTAATGATGTGCTTGGAGCAGTGGCGTAACTACCAGGGGAGCAGGGGGTGCGAGTGGACCACTGCAGCAGGCTTGAGTCGGCTGTAGGCATTAAAAAAAATCGGCACAGAGGTGGGGGGAGGGGCCGGTTGCACGCCCTGCATCCGGGCCCACCCCCACCTAGTTACGTTACTGGCTTGGAGGGTGCTGTGTTATCCACAGGGGAAGCAGGAAGTATATGGATTTAAGGGTTTTAATATGACTTAAAATTTTCACATAGGATTGATAAGTGATATCCCTGCAATGAGCACCAACCATTGGGTTTCTTGGTGTGCTGCCACCATTAATGTGGATATGGTCTTAAAAGTTCCTTTGATAACATGGGTGTGTGGGTTAAAACAAGGAGTGGTCAACACTGGCTCCATTATTGGCCTTCACCACATAGGCCAGAAAATTCCATCCCTCAGTGCCACAGACATTTGACCCTTATGCCCTTTTGGCCATGGCTCTCTTCTGTGGCTCTGCCGGCCACATCCATATGCTGCAGGTAATGGGGAAGAGCCTAGAAAGAACCTGCAACCCCTCCATGCACGCCTGCACCACCAAATTCATATGCACGCAGTACAGCGGGAGGCAGGCGCAGTATGAGGCACAGAGAAAAATATTTTTGCTGGAACCTTATGTGCATGTTTCAAAATACAGTAGTAAATAATAATCATATGTGGGTTAGTAGGTCTCCTAGGAAGAAAAAATGCTCTGTTTTATTGGCATGTTTGGCATTGCTAAGATTTCTTGAAGAAGCTCACGAAACACTGTTAAAGGGATATTCACCATATCATACCAGATCTACACAATGCTTGTAAAAGTTAGTCCACTAACATAATTAAAGCTCAACCAGCTATGGGGAAATATTAAATAACATAATTCAATAAGAAATAATTAACCACATAATATACCACACATCCTTTAAGTAAACGTTTACTATTATATAGTTAGAGTTATCTATAGCAGTTTGCAAGTTTGTCCTTATAATCCCCACAGCTGCCATTCTTGTATTTAGTACAGTCATCCCCAATCTTTTTTACTTGTGAGCTATGTTCAGAAATAAAAAGAGTTAGGGAGGGGGTTACAAAATAAGTGCTGTGATTGCCTATTTGGTAGCCCTTTTGTGGACTGGCAGCCTACAGTTGGCTCTTTTTGGCAGTACACCTGGTTTTTATACAGGTTTTTATACAACCAAAACATGCCTGGAATTAAAAAATAAGCACCTGCTTTGAGGCCACTGGGAGCAACATCCGAGGGGTTGGTGAGCAACATATTGCTCACAAGCGGCTGGTTGGGGTTCACTGCTTTAGCTGGACACTGGAAGAGTAAAATTGGGGCTCAGCCCCATAGTCGGACTGGTTTGTGCAGGTCCCTGAGGCCCCCGCTACCCCACACCCCCACATCTTCAGTGGGTTGGGCGAAGGAGATCAGTGGCCACGGGAGGGAGATAAGCAGCCTGGGGGAGCACCAGCAGGGTTTAGGTCAGGGCCGACCCACCTGTTTCTTTCCTGGTGTCCCGCCGGTCCTGTCCGACTGTGCTCAGCCCCGTGGAGTGAATGTCTATTTTGTCATGAAGTCCACAATGCCATCTACACCTCATACACTGGAGCAGGATTTCCCATACGGTCCTTACTTGTGTGTACATAGCAGGTAGGGTTGCCTCCTGGCCAGTATTTTACCTGCCTGACCAGTAAGAATTATGCTTGACCCCAATGTTATTAATAGGGAAAAAAATCTAAATATATAGGCCAGTATTTATTTCCAAAAAAAGTAACAACCCTAATAGCAAGTGACTGAATTTACACTGACAAAAATGCTGCACTGAGGGTATAAAAAAGGCGACATATCCACATGCCCTTTAAAACCATTTTTATATAAACGCAGCATGCATGATGCACATTCTACTTAACAATGCTAAGATATAGAGTTATAAAAGATTGTAAAGTGAATAGCACAAGGGCATGGACACCTATTTGCATTTATATGTCCTTATAAAGCACCCCTGTATCTATGTAACCATAGGCCGGCTCAGTTACAAGCACTTCAGCATGATCATATAATATCTATGACGCAAGGTATGCAGCACACCATGGCAAAGCGTCAGAATGGTAAAAACAATAAAACAATAGCAGTTGCCTCTCCCCCATGTATCTGGATAAACAGTGCAAAAGGCCAGTGAAAACCTTTTTTTTCATAGACAATATAATTGTGGCGTACATATTTCAAGTTTAGGCCGGTGCTGGCCAGCAGGTATCCTCTATAAATATACAGTGTCAAACTGTGTTTGAGGCGCACTGGGGCTGTCCCTTGAAGGCCCCCCACACCCGTCCCAGGCCCCATGTCCCAGTT
The DNA here is from genome assembly GCA_024363595.1 of Xenopus borealis. Taxonomy (NCBI): domain Eukaryota; kingdom Metazoa; phylum Chordata; class Amphibia; order Anura; family Pipidae; genus Xenopus; species Xenopus borealis. Next base: position 219,563,580 of record CM044431.1, on the reverse strand, counting down.
GTGGCCCTCCCTGCCTCAGTCTTAAGCTCTTTGTACCTTTTACCGCCACAATAAGAGGAACAAGGAGTGCACCCACATTTCCTGCTGGGGATCAGATCTAGGGCAGCAGGGCCCACCTGGGTTTTTCCTGGCATCCCACCAACCCATTGTGACCTTGTTAACCTACTCGAAAATATTTCACTTCACTTAATTCTGTTATTATCAAAGTATTGACATTTTAAACCTGGAAAATCAGGTATAAAATGAAATTATTGGTAATGCTAGATTTTTAGGGATCATAGCTACATGATATTTCACTTTCCCCCTTCCCATTTCTAGCCGGTGGTTACCACTTGGTGCATGTGCAGAACAAGAGCAAAAGACCCATAGAAATAATATTGAATATCACTTGTAGCTATTTTATTCTCCCTAATTTGTGCCCCAGTGTGTGTAAAGCTGGCCATTCATGCTCAGCTTTGAATGGGATATTTCACCAATTTTCACCATACTGCTCAACCATTGGGCAAGTATGCCAGGTCTGCTATCTATTCTGACAGACCATACTGCAATCCTACTGGATCACAAATTTGGAAATTGCATCTACTGTTGGAATGTGCATGGGGCATTAGCTGCTGGACATAACAATAGGACCCATTCGGCATCTTTTTGGATATCACAGAGGAATCGCGACCTCTGCAGCCATAATTCTTGAACTCAATTGTTGTTAGTAAAAAATAGCAGCTGGAAGGCATCCCTGATTTATATTTTACACAGAGGCATAACTAAAAGTTATTGGGTCCCTCTGTAGTCCCTCGTTTAGGTCCCCAAACTTTCTGTACCATGAGCCATATTCAAATGTAAAAAGAGTTGGGGAGCAACACAAACATGAAATTGGTCCCTGGGGTGCCAAATAAGTGCTGTTATTGGCTATTTGATAGCCTTATATGGACTGGCAGCTACAGGAGGCTCTGTTTGGCAGTACAACTGTTTCTATCTGTCTATTATCTTTTTATCTATCTATCTATCTATCTATCTATCTATCTATCTATCTATCTATCTATCTATCGCTCTCTGTCTATATCTATCTATTTATGTCTGTCTAGCTACCATCTATATATCTATTATGTGTCTATCTGTCTTTCTATCTATTTATCATCTATCTATCTATCTATGGTTGTCTTTCATCTATATATCTATTATCTGTTTTATACAACCAAAACTTGCCTCCAAGCCTGCAATTCAAAAATAAGCACTTGCTTTGAGGCCACTGGCAGCAATATCCAAGGGGCTGGTGAGCAACATTTTGCTCACTAGTCACTGGTTGGGGATCTCTGACCTAAAGCTGGGAAACAAGATGTTTTTTCCAATGAAACTGAGCAAGCAAGTGATACAGGGATGGGGGTGCATATTATAATTTATGGCAGGGGTCCCCTTGAGCATCTATGCTGGGCATGTTTTGCTCATTTGTGCAGCCACACATCATGGAACACTTTTCAGAGAAAGCTGAACTCACCTATCCTACGGCAGAGATTGTTTTTCCCAGACCTTCAGAGATTCTCCAGCAATGAAACCAGCAGCATCCTCCTGGTTCTAGTTCTTCCCAGTTCTGTCATTCGGCTCTGCTCACAGGTGAGACATTAGTGACTCTTCTAATTAATATACATTATTAGCTTAACAAACCTGTTTGATGCCCTTGTGGATATGTAATCCACCCTTGCTTTCTACATATGTGTTACTTTTCCTCCATGGTTACCCCAATAAGACACATTGTTTGTTTCTACATAATACTGCATTGTATTTGTTTTCTGTCACATAGGCTATGTATAGTTTTCAAATATTTTAGCTTTATTTACTTAGCCCCAGAGGCTAATGACACTCAGGGCATTAAACAGATATTTTTAGGGCAATAAACACCTGTACTTGTCTGTACTAGCAGTGTCAGGCAGTTCCCATTCAAGGCAATTGGAATTGGCTAGGGGTGGGTTGGGGCTTTTTTTTTCACTGGCTGTGAAAACAAGAAAAATATTGAATTTGTTTTTAATGTAGTATTGGAATTATAGGGTGAAACCAAGTCTGGTAATGTGCACTCTATCGAAATTAGTTTATTTATGATATAATTGACAACAGTCTCATATCCAGCATACCTTGATTACCTCTGAATGTGTAGCCTGGAAATTAACTAGAGGGTTAAACTCACTGGTGCACAGTTTGCACAGGCAGGGAACCACGTTTCTGTCATGCCCTCCTTCCTCCATGCACGAAGATTACAGCCTGTGCAACATTACAGGGCCAGACTGGGAGTAAAAAGCAGCCCTGGCAAAAAAAATCAAAGCAGCCCACATATAAAAGTGCAAAGCAGTGACGTAATAATAGAGGAACATATCCTGCGGTTGCTGGGGGGCCCAGGAGGTATAGGGGGCCCCTTGAGGCCCTAATAAATGAGCAATTTCAATATATATTAGACAACACATGCCTTTACAGGACAACTTTTTGATATTTTGGGGGTCCGAAAATTAATTTGCTGTTGGACAACGTAACATCTAGTCATGCCACTGGTGCAACGGTCTTCTACTCTTATATATACATATATTTGGTGGTCAGAGTCCCCCCTACAAGTTAAAAAAAATCTGCGGCCAGGGTCCCCCAAAAAACAAACATTGGTGACCAGGCTCCTTCATAAAAGTAGGGAAAAAAATCAGTGGCCAGGTCCCCCCAGGTTTAAAAAAAACATAGGTAGCTAGGGTCCCCCTATAGAAGTTAAAAAAACAAACATTGGTGGTCATGGGTTTAAAAAAAGACCATTGGTGTTGAGTGGAACTTACTTTTAAAGTCTGATGGGTGGTCTTCTTCCTCCTTGTTGACAGCAGTATCTTCATTTGCCTCTGCGGTATCTGCTCCCTCCGATGGTTTCTTCTTCAGACTCACTTCAGCTCCATTTGTCGGCTTAAGCTCGTTTTGGCAACTTTGGCTCCTTTTGGCAACTTCGCTTCGTCTCCCTTTCTCAGCTTCACTTCTGCGGCTTTGTTGAGTGGAGTGGAGTAACTACAGAGGAAACAGACTCCATGTTGCATGTAGCCCTGGGGGTCAAGGGGGCCTCGCTCACAGGTTCAACTTTCTATATAGCCACGATACTAATGATATTAATGAAGAATTTGTGCACCCGCTACCAGTACAGGGGGGCCCAGTGTGCCGGGCCCCTCTGAAGATTTTTTTGCAGGGGGAGCCTGGCATTATGTCAGTATACCACTGATCACTTGTGTGGCCCTGGCCTAGAGAGAGTCAGCGAGGGTAATACGGTATCACTTTGTTTGCTGATCAAATAGAAAAAATCAGATAAAGTAGAATAGCTGAAACAATTCACAGCTCATTCTCAGAGGAATGCAAGGCATCCTGGAATGAACAGAACCCAACTTGTTTATATAACATGTTTACAGGCATGGAAGTTTTCAGTCACATTCTTATAATACTGCAGGGTTTTTTTAAATTTAGGGTTGAACTCTCCTTTAAGACAGAATACACAATTCAGAAAGGCACAGAGAGATGGTGATTTCAGTTTCCATTACAAATAAATTAATAAATATATATTCTGACACCTCATTTGTGTGTGTCATATGATATAAATGAATCATGAATGAAGACAAGCCACACCCTTTGAAGGTCCTTAAAAATGGAAAGATGAAATCACTGGGGTGGCTGACAAATGTTTGATTATATTTACTTACCTGATACCCAGGGCCAGTGCTCCTTTGAGCAGAAAAATGCACCAGCTCAAGGTTCTTCTTAGCAAGCAGAGTGGCCCTCTTCTCTGCTTCTTCTTTTAATAAAAAGGTCAGCTTTTCACTTTACTGCACATGCATATGCCCCATGGTTGAAGAAAAAAGAAGCAGAGTAGAGGAACACTCCATGGTACTAGCTGCCCCGGGCCAGGGCAGTTTTCTGCTAGCAGGGGCACTAGCCCAAGGTCAGGGATTTATTTAAGTCAGGTGTCACCCAAGGCAACTGGACCATAGAGCGCCTAGAGTTGCCACCTTGGGAGGGGCTGACCAGTGATGTCAGGGGCTGGACTGATGACGTGGCGATCAACGATTGGCTGATTACCATGTCAAACACTACAATATCCTGCCCAGATTTCCTAATTTGGCACCCCTTCCAAAAACCGGGCTGTGAAATCGGGACAGATGGCAACACTGAGTGCCCCCCCCCAAAGTGAGGAATGATGTCACACGCACAGTGTGCATGATATCACTTCCAGTGCTCTGAACTGCACCCTGTAGCCCTCAACCTCACAGTCAGGCCCGGATTTGTGGAGAGGCCAACTAGGCCCGGGCCTAGGGTGACAGGATTTTAGGAGGCGTCATGCTTCCCAACCACACCCACATTGGTTCAGAAAATTACATTTCTTGTGTGCAAATTCCCATTGCTCCGTCCCGATGGTGAAAATTTGAGCAAATAAAAGGGAGGGGACAGGGGCGACAAACGACAGTGGGCCTAGTGGTGACCGCTATGTAAATACAGCCCTGCTCCCAGCTGTGCTGCCGGATTTCAGTGTAGGGTTGCCATTGTTTTTATGAAGGGCAGCCGGGGTTTCAAAATTAGAATGATGAGGCAAACAGCCAATCATTGATTGCCACGTCATAGCTCTGCCCCTAACATCACTGACCCAACACCAACCTTACCCCTAAATAGCCCTGCCATTTGGAGATGATCTTATAGTGTATAGCCAGCTTTTAGGGATAGTAAAACCATAGACTTAAGGCTGATGTGAATGTGGGCATATTGGGGAGAGATCCGCTCATTGACAGTGCCAAATGGGCAGTTCTCCTTGTATATGACCAGCTTTACAGATGTGGTTAAAGGAGAACTAAACCCCCTTCCTAATAAATACCACTACCCTCCATAGTCCCTGCTCCCCCCCCTCACACAAGTACTGCTTAACACAAGTAATTGCCCCAAGCCAGTAAATACTAGGAGGGATTAACCAAATCCAGGATTCGGTTCCGGATTCGGCCAGGATTTGGCCTTTTTCAGCAGGATTCGGATTCGGCTAATACTGCTGCCTGGCCCGAACCGAATCAGAATTTGCATATGCAAATTAGGGCCAGGAAGGGAAATCACTTGACTTTTTGGCATAAAACAAGGAATTAAAAAATGTTTCCCCTTCCCACCTGTAATTTGCATATGCAAATTGGGGTTCGGATTCGGTTCGGTATTCGGCCAATTCTTTCGGAAAGGATTCGAGGCTTTGGCCGAATCCAAAATAGTGGATCCCTAGTAAATACCCCTTGTTGCAGAGACAGCTCAGCGGAGCTCATGAGGACCATCTGCCAGCACTTCAGTAATCTTCAGGTCTTCAGTCATTTCCATCACTTCAAGCACATGAGCAATTGTAACAGACCAGGAAACTGCTCCAACTGAGCATGCACCGATACAGCTCACTTGCTAAAGATTACTGAAGTACTGACTCTGCAACGAGGGGTAATTACCAGCTATGGGGCATTTACTTGTGTTGACACCTGTGCAGTGGGGACAGGGCTGAATTTACATAGCAGACGCCCCTAGGCCTGCTGTCATTCGTTTATTCAAACAAATTTTTGGAGCAAATTGGATTGGTGCACAGGAAGTTTGAAAACCTATGTTATCGCCAGTGTTTTTGAACCAATGTGGGAGTGGTAGGGCAGCATGCCGCCCCCTTAAATCCTGCCGCCCTAGGCCAGGACATTGGTGGCCTTTCCACAAATACAGGCCTGAGGGGGGAGCAAGGGATTATGGATGGTAGGGGGTTTTATTAGCAAGGGGTTTAGTTCTCCTTTAAACTGAAGGTTTCCCAAAGTTTGAATAACAAGTCTAAAAAATGTTCCTTCACAGAGAGGTCAAAATGCTAAGCAGTTAGGATAAAGTGGCCTCTCTTAATGAATACCTGTGTCTCTGTACAAGTAGAATGTAGAACAGGAATCCTCATGCGACGTGCACTGAGTCACTGCTCCCTGATCAAAGGCAGAGTAAGGGGACAACAGGTGTCTTGTGCCTCAGCCTTCCAACAAACCCTGATCATCCAGTCCTTAATGGACCTTTATCCAGCCAGACAATTAGCTGAAAATTACAGAAAATAGGTTTCTTATCTGTCTTTTTGCCCTTCCCTGTTGGCCATTAATGGAGATTTAGGGGGATTAAATACAGCGTAGGAGTGAAAAAGGGCAAACGATTGTCATTATGAAAGAGAAGCTAAGTAAATAGTACACTGGATCAGGGCCGTAACTAGGGGTAGGCAGAAGAGGCTTGTGCATAGGGTGCAAAATCGGGGGGCACTGACATGTAACTCTTTCATCACCAGCCCAGCGGCATAACTAGAAATTATTGGGACCCACAGCAAAGTATTTTTCAGGTTCCCCAAAGGGTCTAGAGGTTGACGTTTTTTTACCAATATTGATGATGAAATGGTATATGAGTAAAGGCCCCCATACACGGGCCAATAGGCTTATTGGCCTGTGTGTGTTGGGCCATCCGATGGGCTTCCCCGATCGATATCTGGCCGGAAGTCGTCCAGATCTCGATCGGGCAGGTTCAAAAACCTAGTCGGATCGCTGGCGCATCTGTGCGTGTATGCGGTCCAGCGGTCCAGCCGCCCATATCGCCTACATTATGATCCAATCGTTGGGCCCTAGGGCCTACAATCGGATCATCCCAATATCACCCACTTCAATGTGGGCATATCGGGGAAAGATCTGCTCGTTTGGCGATATCGCCAAAGGAGCGGATCTCACTGTCTATGGCCACCTTTAGGGTTTCCTGGCAGGTCTGGACTGAGATTCAAAATAGGCCCTGGATTTTCAAGTACACAGAGGTCCAAGCAGGCCACACAGCAGCCCAAACAACCTCCGACAGGCCCAATAAATAGTGTCTGTCTATGGCAATTTACTGCAGCATTTGCCAGAGCCCACAGATTGCCAGTCCAGGCCTGCTTCCTGGGGATCCTATACATGTATGGGTATATATATGGGTCTACTCAGGTCCATATTTCTATATAGGCACCAGAGGGCCTGTGCCTAGGGCAGCAGGATTGTGGGCCCTCAGGTACCTTAGCTAGTGCTGAGTTTAAAAAAAAAAATGTTTTAATTCCCTCACCCACCCCCCCACCACTAGGGTTGCCAACTTTTCTTGAAAAAAATACCGGCCCTATATATTTATCTTTTTTTCCTATTAATAACCATAAAAAATACTGTCCAGGCCGGAAAAATACCAGTGGTAACCCTACCCACCACGGATTGCCTGTTGAAATCCGGTGACGGAGCTGGGGGGGTGAGGGGTAAAGGGGCAGAGTGAGTGCTGAAGTGACGTCACGCTCATGATGAGCTGATGTCACTTCCACATAGGGTTGCCACTTGCCACCTTTTCCTGGGATTCAAAATAGGCCCTGCAATTCCTGCTACACAGAGACCCAAACTGCCCCCACCAGCCCACTTAATAGCCACTTTCTATTGCAATTTACAGCAGCCCCTCTGGCATTTGCCAGAACTCACAGATTGCCATTCCGGGCCTGATTGGGCTCAACCATCAAAAATGCCGGCCACGCATTTTGCGGCAACCCTACTTCCGCTTGGTAATGCCGCGCTGATGTCACTTCCACGACGTAGTGGGCTTATTTAGGTCTGATACCTAGGGCGGCACCGGACATATATTCAACCCTGGGTCTGTTGCCTCTGTAGTTACGCCCCTGGTCCGGCCCCTGTCCCCACGATCACAGGCTCCCTTTCCCACCGCTCGTTGTGTTTGTAAACACCCCCAAGAAGAAAGCTAATTTCTTATATTATTATTAACATTAACATGTATTTCTATAGCGCCAACTTGTTTCGTAGAAAAACTATTCACAATAAAAAAAAGACCAATTGAAAAGTTGTTTAGAATCAGCCTCTCTATAACATACTTAAAGTTCACTCAAAGGTGACCCACCCCATTTTAATGTACGCGAGAATGAAAGGTTTGTGCAGCCAGACTTCACGATAAACATTAAGCTCATACTAGTATGACGAAGAATTTTCTAAAACTTCCCTCTGTGACGCAGCACTGAGTAACATGAGAGGCGCAGCTCCCTAATCCACAAGAGAGGATCTCCCGCCTGTCAATCAACTCCTATTGGCGCAACCATCTCATCTGCATAACTCCGCCCCAGGCCCGTCTCCACACAGATATTGAGGCATCTTTTGATCCTTATAACTCCGCCCCTAGCCTATCTCCGTGCAGAGATAAAGAGCCTCCCTGTTTATCTGCATAGCCCCGCCCCAGGCGAGCCCCTGTGTATTTCCCCAGTCAGATGTGACAAACACATTAACTCTATTTAGCGGCTCCGAGCGCACGTCTCATTGCAAGTCCGTCCTGAGGAGGTTGCGCTGAGGGGACTTGCTGTAATTCTTGCCAGGGAATGATTCACAAGACAGGAGCGCTTTGTTCCTGTACAATCCAGTTGTTGCTGCTTCTTCTGGAGAGTTCGGACTTCCAAGTCACCAGCTGAACTTGTCGGTATGAGAAACCAGCAGACTCCTATTCTCAAAGTGAATGGTTTCTACCCGGAGATAGAGTCTTTGTGCAGAGGCAGCGCGTACCAAGAGAAAGTAGGGGGATCCCAGGCACCCACCATGTGTATTGCAGCCTCTGACAACGGGAGCGATCTGGCCCCCAGTTTGGAGTGCGGGAAATTCAAGGAGAGCCCCAAAGGTGAGATACAAGCAGAAAGTATGAGGTTGGGGGGAACCTAAGAGACACCAGCTGTTGCTGTGGATTTGTAGTTCAGCTGTAGATGGAATTTTTGTCTCTATAAGAACCACTTGTTGTAGATTGCAAGCTCTGTTGGGCAGGGCCCTCTTTACCACACAGTATCTGTATGTTTGAGGTGGTTTATAGAGCGAGCACAGTGGAGCCCCATCAGTTTTGCCCCTGAGCTGAAATCCATAATGACCAATCTGGGATCTGCGTTTATTATAAAAACGGTAATAGATTGTTGAGTGCAAATTTCTGATTGGCCACTGTGGGCTACCGCACTGACCAATGTGAATAAGCGATCGTTATTGATTATATGAGCGGAAAAAATCAGTATAGTTGTATTTATGTCCGGTGCTCAGGGCTGGGCCAAGGGGTAGGTACGTGCCTGGGGCAACACTACATTATATTTAATTACTTTCAAACTTTTTTTTTTTCACTTTTATTTGGGGTTACTGTTCCTTTAAATCATCTTTCCACCCTGGAGCTTCCAGCACTTGTTGAATTATAACCCTCCCTGTGCTACAATGGTCTGTTTCTAATTGTCCAAAAAAAGAGAGGGGGGTCTTTTAGAGTGGTCTGTATTATAGAGGGAATTTGTTCTCCACCCAATGACAGAAAATGTAATTCTAATCAATTGTCCAGTAAACTTTCCGTAAAAATTGTCACTAGTCATAAGGCAGTATATATATATATTTTCCGCACTGCTGGTTGTGACTCCTGCAACAAAGTAGCAGGAGCCATCTCCCGCTGCATTGCTTCAAGAGTCAGAACCAGAGGACAGAAATGGGTTAACAATGAGCCTGCATAGAGAAGAAACATAACAGAGATGGGAAAGACACTGCATTTTTTTTTCTAGGGAAGGTCTAATCAATTTAGTGAGGAAGTGACGGGCTCCCATTAGAATTCCTGCAATCAGCTGGGTCTGCCAATGCAATGAGATAGGAAGGATGACTGCTGATGATGTATGACTATGTAATGTATCTAGTTAGCGAGGAAAACCTAGAGACTATTACTGGTTGTGTCACATGACATTCTTACTGGATCAGCAACCAGTGGCTCCCAGTCCAAACAGGCGGGCTCTGGTTGCAGTTTTCTACAGGCCCCCCATCCACGGGCCAATAAAAGCTGCCAACAGACTGTCTCAGCAGCTTATTGGCCCGTGTGGGGGGCCCACTGACGCGCTTCCCCGATCTACAGCAGGCCGAAAGTCGGGCAGATGCAGATCGGGCAGGTTAAAAAAAATCCCGTCCCCGCTATCCCACCACCCCTGTCTCCTACATTATGATCCAATCGTATCAGCCCGATATCGCCCACTTGAATATGTGGGCATATCGGGCAGAGATCCGCTCATTTAGTGACCGCCAAATGAACGGATCTCCCTTTGTATGGCCAACCTTAAGGCTGGGGACAGACAGGGAGATTCGGGGAGATTCTGTTGCCTGGTGTTTAATAGCAGGCGACAATCTCCTCGAACTTCCTTCTCCCTGTCTGTCGCTAGTTTAAATGACAAAGCGCCAGCGCTGTGCACACCCGGCGCGGCGATTTCCGGAGTGAAACGCCAGGCGACAGAATCTCCCCGAATCTCCCTGTCTGTCCCCAGCCTAAAGGGGAATGAAACCCCCCGGTGCTAACTTGAGTTAGCGCCTGGGGGTTTAATCCCCTTTAAGGACCAGAAAATCCTTCCACTCAATGGCTATTGTGCCACACACAGATGTACAGTAGGTTCAAAACAGATATCCACTTTATATGTAGTTTATATAGGGAATAATGTGCCCCTATAATAATAATATAAGTATATTAGAAGTCAGAAAGGTCTTGGGTCTTTCTATGACCATAGAATTTCTAGGTGTCTTCTAAGCACTGACTATAACTGTATAGTGAATAAAGTACCCCATGTTGTAAAATATAAGGATATAATAAGTTACAGCGGCCTTCGGCCTCGTGTTTTTATATAATTCTAGAACTCCGAGGTGACTTCTGCAATAGGGTTACTGTATTTATTATAATACAAGAGTTTCAGTGAGTCTTGTGACAGAAATGACATCACTAAGCTCCGATTATAACCAATGACATCACTAAGCACCATTTATAAAGATATAATTTACAGGATGTTCGTGGTTCTTGTGTTTTACAACTTATAATAAACAAAAGCCATGAATATCTTGTAAATTATATCCTTATAAACGGTGAGTAGTGATGTCATCGGTGAAGCGGCGAGTAATGATATAATTTTTTTCACATTCCTCGCTAAAACGTGTATTATAATTATAATATGTAATTATAATAAGTATATATATATAAGTAAATAAAAAGTGTTGTAAAATATGAGTATATTATGTTACCTCTGAATTTCATGATCTGTATAAATGGTCATGAAACTCCTCGGCAACTTATAATATCCTTATAATTTACAAGAGGGGGTACTTTATCCACTATATAATACACAAGAGCCATGAATATCCAGTAAATTATATCTTTATATACAGTGTTTAGGGATGCCATCGGTTATTATTGAGCTTAGTCACATGACTCACTGAAACTCGTGAACTTGTCTATTATAATAAATAATAATAAATAAAGTACCCCCTGTTGCAAAATATAAGGATATTAGAAATCACCTTGGAGTTCCATGACCTGTATAAAAACACGAGCCCGAAGGCTTATATTTTACAAGAGGGGGGTTTACTTTATTCACGGAATTGGGGTTCATTTTCTATTTATTACAGCTTGATATGATAAAGTACAGCAGGCAAAAGTCCCGCAAAGCAGGGCTTGTGTTGTTAGTGGTCAGGGTCCCAGATACACAATGGACAATAGCACAATGACAATTAATGATGATTTTTTCATGTATTGTCAGATACTCTAACTTTTTATGCAATCTCTGTGCACCTCCTTTATAGTTATGGAACTCTACGGCTGCTGACTCGCCGTGGCTTTCTCAAAGAGACCAATAGCCTAGGGCTAGTTAGTAGTAGAGTTGCCACCTTTTCTGGAAAAATATTACCGGCCTTCCTATATATTTATCTTTTTTTCCACTATGCAGGCCATTAGATGCGGTCCATGATCCAACAGGAAAAATGAAACCTGCCTGATTGATATGTGATGATCTAGTCTCTGTGGGAAGGATTAGCAGAGTAGGGCATGAATCCTCAGAGGTGGCTTCAATGCATGGTTGCTAGGGTAATTTGGATTATAGCAACCAGATTGCTGAAACTGCAAACTGTGTCTGTAAATGTAAATTAAGGTGCAAGCCAAAGAAATGAAGACACTGGGTCCAGACTGCGGGTGAGTGTGATTGGGGGGGGTTTGAATTTGTGTGAGAGCTGACGTGCCTGCAGAAAGATTGTTGTTGGTTTTAATGTTTTTAGTTTGTGTTTTCTGGCTGAAATCCGTTTGGCACTATTAGTGACAGGTGTATTCAATTAAAGCTTCTTGACTAGGTTTGGGCACGTCTCCACCTGGCTGGAAACCGCTGGCGCAGTGCCCTGTGTGCCATGAGCCTTAATCAAGCCCAAATATTTCAGTGAGGCCGAGGCAGTATTTAAAGCTAATCTCCTGTCTAATCTGTTATTTCCCATTGATTTGAATAGCTTGCCGAGCCGCTGATAAGATGGCATTAATAACACACACATGGCTAATTAAATCATACACAACCTCTGTGCAGGCTGATTGCATCTCCGTAGTGATATAGTCGCTCGCTTGGCGTCCGTCCACACGATGAGATTCGGGGAGATTTGTTGCCCCATCAACAATTTGCCTCTTCTTTGGGGCGACTAATCACCCCGAACCGCTTCCCCCTGTCTTGCGCTGGTAAAAACGAGAATCGCCTGCGGTGCTTCGTTTTCCGAAATCGCCCGAAGTTGCTCCTCGACGAAACTTCAGGTGATTTCGTAAAACGAATCGCTGGGTGTGAATTGCCGCAGGTGATTTTCATTTTAACCAGCACAAGACAAGGGGAAATGGTTCGGGGAGATTTGTTGATGGGGGCAACTAATCTCCCCGAATCTCCTAGTGTGGACTGACCCTAAGGGTAGGGACAAAGCGTCAGCGCCTGTGCAGACGCGGCGCGGCGATTTCCGGAATCGCCTCGTGAGGAAACTTCGGGCGATTCCGGAAATCGCCGCGTCTGCACAGGCGCTGGCGCTTTGTCCCTTTACGATCGGCAGACAGGGAGAAGGAAATTTGGGGAGATTGTCGCCTGCTAAAAACGCCAGGCGACAAAATCTCCCGAATCTCCCTGTCTGTCCCTACCCTAAGTCCTGTTTGTGATACTTTACAGGTCATGCTGAGTCGGAATTGCTCTGTGCAAACACTCACCTGCTTCTTCATGGCACTGAATATCTATTGTTGTACAAAGCGAGTGCAGACGTGATCCTGTCCCAGCCACTCGAAACTAGTTTCTAATCTGACATTCAGGATTCCACAGCACTGAGTGTTGCTTAACTCCACCTAATTACGCCAAGAGATAACACAGGGTGCTGCTGGGTGCTCACATGTGGGTGCTCACGGACTGTTTGGTACTGACCATCCCAGGCAGCGATGTGTGTTTGGGGCTAACGGTTGGATATAGGCAATTTCATGTCATACAGCAACCTGAAAATTCTGAATAATAGGAAATCTCCCACAGACTCCTTTTATAATTAAATAAATCAAAAGTTTAAAACCTTTATTTCTTTTCTCTCTGTAATAATAAAACAGTACTTTGTACTTGATCCCAACTAAGCTATAATTAAAGGGGTGGTTGACCCTTTAACAATTAGCAATTTAACAATTAAAAAGTTTTTT
>CM044431.1:219384342-219395380 GCA_024363595.1 Xenopus borealis | reverse complement strand
GCCAGGGCCCCTACAAGTTTTTATTTTTAAATAATTAGTGGCCAGGGTCCCTATAAAAGAACACCACTTACTTTAGCCAAGGAGCTCAGGTGCCTGTATGTTCAGTTACCTGTGCTCTGATTTGGCAGCGAAATGTAAGTCCCGCTAAAGCCGCACTGCAATTAGATATACTAGATGGGAGGTTCAAACTTCACCAATCCCCATGAGGCTTTACCGGGCCTTTTAAAGGAGAACTAAAGCCTAACTAAAGAAGTAGCTAGAAATGTTGTACAATGTTGCCCAAGACAACCACAGCCCTTTAGCAGTAAAGATCTGTGTCTCCCCAGTAGATGCCCCAGTAGCTCCCCATCTTCTTTTCTGCTGATTCACTGATTCACATGCTCTGTGCTGCTGTCACTTACTGAGCTTAGGGACCCACTCACAATATACACCTGATAGTGTCATAGAAATATAGTCACAATATAAGTCTAATTAGTTATTAATCAAAGACATTTTTTTATGTTCATGCTATTTTAAAAATGTTTTTATTGTATCATTTTAAAATAAATGACCCCACAAGGCTCCATGTGGGGTCACTTATTATAACAGGATAGGATACAATCATTTTTTTTTAAAAGCAGCATGAACATAGAATATAGAACATAGAATTTATTTTTGGATTTTAGCGTATTGCCTCTTTTTGGTCACTAGAGGTCTCTGTCATGCTTAATTTAAGTCATTAAAAGGGACCTGTCACCCCTAAGGCATAGAGGAGGGGCAGACAATATTTGATTGACAGCTGAGATTTTAACATGAGATTAAAACAGCTATGAATGCTTGAATAAAAAATAGAAATTGAATTTCATGTTTGATTTGAAAAGGACTTTCATTAAACAGCTTTTTGTGTCAGGTTGACAGGTCCACTTTAATACAGATAATTACTACATGGCAGCACAGAAACCAGTGCAATTAGCATCATAATTTAACAATCACCCCTGTAGCATCAGCTTATATTACAGACCAACCTCATTTTCTGCTGCTGGATAATTAGTGACGACCCCTAAGCTTAGCTTCTCAACAGCTGCTCAGAGCCCACTGAGCATGTGAGTGTCACAGACACTTTCCAAGATGGTGACCCCCTGTGACAAGTTTGAAGTCCTGGATCATTGCTGCTATTGACAAGCTGAAACTTTAGGCTGGTGCAATGTTAATTATATAAAATATGGCATAAAACATATTCATTTTAAGGTTTAGTTCTCCTTAACAATGAAAATACCATAACTTTTCTCATCTTCAAAGTCAGCATTGGAGTGATGTACGGGTCTGGGTTTTTCCCGACCTGCGCTTGACCCTAACCTGCCCTCCCTCAGCTAGGGTTGCCACCTTTTGCGGTGGCTGAACCCGGACAGGGGTGCGGGGCCCATGACGTCGGTGGACGGGCCCGTGACATCGGTGGGCGGTCCTGTGACATCACGGGGCGGAGCTATGATGACGCAATTGCCGATTGGCCGATCGCTGCGTCAATCAAGCTAATCCCGCCCGGTTTTCCTTATTTGGAAAACCGGGCAGGAAGCATTGACCCGGGCAGCCCTTCAAAATATCGGGCTGTCCGGGTCAAAACCGGACAGGTGGCAACCCTACCCTTAGCCCATGCCTGCCCGCATCCAACTTCTAGACCTGTGCCGCCAGTCCCCAATGACATCACAAAAGGGGCAGGGCAAAAAAAAAGTCTGGAAGCCGGCATTTGAAGGTGGGTATAGGGCACATCACTAAAGCATTGCCATAAACAATAGTAGCCCCTAGCATTTTCTGATTTCTCATTCTCTCATAGCAGAAATTCAGTGACCAGAAGGATGTAAATAATATCAGCAGGTACCTACATGCCCAGAGGCAGGCCTAGCCACCCGGGGGCCCTGGGCAGCCAAGTCAGGCAGCTTGCCCCCATCCCCGTTTTTCACCAGTGCTTGCGTTAGAGTCAGCAGCGTCTTTGTTAGCAGCGTTTGTGTGAATGCGCACCAGCACCGTCCGAGCACGAATGTGTGCCAGAAACATTTGCGGGTGGAAGACAAATGCCAGGTCCAGTCTAGGGGTAGGCAGAAGAGGTAGTTGCCCAGCCCCCCCCCAATCTTTGCGCCCTAGGTAGCTGCCTCTTCTGCCTACCCCTAGTTCTGGCCCTGTACATGCCACCTTGCAAGAAGAAAGTATTACTTGAGCCCTTTAAAACTATCTCAAATAAAACACTTTCAAGGCACTTTATTGAATATGTCATTACAGTTCATTTAAAGGATGATAGGTGCATAATTATTGGCCTAGAATCCCATGTTTTTGACAATGCTTTTTCAAGGTCCTTTAGTGATCCGATTGGCAAGACCCCTCTCCCGATATTCATATTATATAAAAGGAAAAAAATTGGTGCCGTGCATCGGCAAGCAGCGCATCACGGTAGGGGGGCAGGGGGTGAGAGGGGGCTCTGTACAGCAGTCCCGGTGGGCCCCGGGCCCCCCAGTCCAACCCTGCACCTTGATTTATATTCTAAACTGCACCAGTACCATTACCTATAGCAAACAGTCAGATCTTTGCTTTAATTTTATATGGAAATATTGTTACTGGCAATCACCAGTCTACTACAGGCTAAAACAGAAAGCAAAGATCTCACAGGGGGCGGGAACTATTAATTGGAATGCTTGGAACCTGGGGTTTTCCAGGTAAGTAGTCTTTCCGTAATTAAAAAATTTAAATAAACTCAATAGGATTGGTTTGATGCCAACATGGATTTGTGCATTAATGAACAAAACACATTACTTGTGGCAATGTGGCTTAATCATGGGAAAATGCAAAAAAAAAAAAGGCATTTCCCCATGATTAATCCAGATAGCTGTGTGTAATATCTTTTAAATCCAGCAATCCGAATGTTAGTCAAGTGGAAGTATTTCTAGGCAGTGGGTAACTTGTTGGAGCACAGCAATTCCTACCTGGCTGGTCTCCCACTTCTGGTCTACAAGTAGGAGAGCATCTGGGGAGGGTTCTTTCTTTACAATTTTAAATACAACTGACTCTGGCCCCTTGTCCCCCAGGCTACCGCAGGGTCTGCTTCCTCTATAATTATGCCTGTGTTTCTAGGAGAGCTGTCGCCCAATAGAATTGTTTTGTCACCAATATGGATTCCTGAAGCCAGGAGCATAACTATAGAGGAAGCAGACCCTGCAGCTGCAGGGGAATCCAGGAAGTATAGGGGCCCCATGAGGCCCTAATTCATATAGAATTTCAATGAATATTGATAAAACAGGTCAACTTCTAGATATTTTGGGGGTCTGAAAAATAATTTGCTTTGGGGCCCAGTTACATCTAGTTACGCCACTGCCTAAAGCTTAGTTGCAATCAAATTCAGGTATGGGACCTATTATCCAGAATGCTCGGGTCCTGGGGTTTCCTGGATAACGGGTCTTTCTGTAATTTGGATCTTCACACCTTAAGACTACTAGACAATCATGTAAACATTAAATACACCCAATAGGCTGGTTCTGCTTCTAATAAGGATTAATTGTATTTTAATTGGGATCAAGTACAAGCTACTGTTTTATTATTACAGAGAAAATGGAAATCATTTTTAAAAATTTGGATTATTTGATTATAATGGAGTCTATGGGACATGGCCTTTCCGTAATTCGGAACTTTCTGGATAATGGGTTTCCCGATAACGGATCCCATACCTGTACAAGGAAAAAGGAAATAGTTAAAACAAATTTGAATTATTTGCATAAGCTGGCCTCTATAGGAGATGGCCTTCCCTTAATTCTGAATTGCATATATATTGGCTTTCTAGATAAGAGATCCCATCCCTGAAATGTTTTATTATTACAAACAAAAAGGAACATCATTAAAACTACTTGAATTAGTTGCTTGAAATTAACTCTATGGGGCAAATTCACTAAAGCGCGAAAATAAGATAGCGACAGCTTCGCCAGCGTTCACTGCACTTCACCAGGCGATTTTTCCAGTAAGGTGCGAATTTGAGGAAACACACATATACATATGCACATGTGTATGATCATATGTGTGTCCTCACCAGTTCCATAAATATTCTGTTTGAAGCACGGGGTGATCTTCATATTCCCCAGCATACTGCACTATATTGTTTTTTCTAAAAATTTCCGTTGCCCTAGGCGCTGTTTTCTATATAGGAAAATTTCCTTTTTTCGCTGGGACTTATACGCGCAGGTGAGAGACTGCGGAGGAAACGGCAGGAAACCTTTAGGACCAACACTGTGATCTAGGGACACTTAGGAATAAGTTGTTTCTACTTTCTAAGCGAATTTGTGCATGGGGTGGCGAAAGGGTGCGAAGTTTTGCAAGTCTATTTACTTCACTAGCGAATTTTAGCCAGGCACACTGTGAATTGGCGAAGTTGCGAATTGACGTCACGCTGGTGAATTAGCGCTAGTGTTAGACGTAAATTCACTAAAGCGCGAAAATGCTTCTGCGTTTGCTGCACTTCGCCAGGTGAATTTTCGTCAGCGCTAAGAAAATCCACTAAGGTGCGAATTTGTACTTGGGGCGGCGAAAGGGTGCGAAGTTGTGCAACTCTATTTACTTCACTAGCGAATTTTCGCCAGGGACGCGGTTAGTGAATGGCGAAGTTGCAAATTGACGTCACGCTGGTGAATTAGCGCTAGCAGATTAGACGCTTCTCGCTTTAGTGAATTAGGACCTATGAGAGATGGCCTTCCTGGATATTTGGCTTTCCAAATAAGACATTCCACAACTATATTGGCAACCGATTGTGTGCAATTCAGCTCCTGTGGCTAATATAAAACCCAGTACTATTACCAATTAAGGTTAAGCAAATTCGATTTTTGAATTCCATTTTTACTTTTACAGTGTCACAGATGATATAAATCATTTTGTGTTGGTTTATTTATGTTCTACTTCTCTACATAGGGAAACTGGGATAAGTAATGGAATTATAACTAAAGTAGTGACATAGCTTGCGTTGAAAAAAGACCAGTAAGTCAGTCAAGTTCAATCAGACACAATTGTGCTGCATCTGACTCTTGTGCGCTGAGTCCGCTGCAAGGACATCCAATGAATTAAAATAGAAACAACTGCATGTAAGCTTTCTTGATATTTTAGAAGTCTGCCTGGTGTCATTTCTTTAGAAACAAATGTGATGTGTTTATTGATGCAGACCGCTGCGTTCTGGTCTGGAGGTGATGGTAACTCCATGGTGACATGCTCCAAAAGGCACATCAGTGCTTAAAGGGATCCTGTCATAGGAAAACATTTTTTCTCTCAAAATGCATCAGTTATTAGTGATGTTCCAGAAGAATTCTGCATTGAAATCTATTTCTCAGAAGAGCAAACAGATTTTTTTTTTATATTTCATTTTGAAATCTGACATGGGGCTAGACATATTGTCAATTTCCCAGCTGCCCCAAGTCATGTGACTTGTGCTCTGTTAATAAACTTCAATCACTCTTTACTGCTGTACTGCAAGTTGGAGTGATATCACCCCCTCCCTTTCCCCCACCCAGCAGCCTAACAACAGAACAGGTAACCAGATAACAGCTCCCTAACACAAGATAACAGGTGCCTGGTAGATCTAAGACCAGCACTCAATAGTAAAACCCACACTGCATTCTATTCAGTTACAATGAGAAGGAAAAACAACAGCCTGCCAGAAAGCAGTTCCCTCCTAAAGTGCTGGCACAAGTCACATGACTGGAGCAGCTGGGAAATTGACAAAATGGCTAGCCCCATATCAGATTTCAAAACTGAATATAAAAAAACCTGTTTGCTCTTTTGATAAATGGATTTCAGTGCAGAATTCTGCTGGAGCAGCACTATTAACTGATGTGTTTTAAACAAAACATGTTTTCCCATGACAGTTTCCCTTTAAATCTAAAGGAATAAGGATCAGAAGGACTGATCTCTACTGAGTGCTGAGCTCATTTGAACACCATTAACTTTAATGAAAATGGTTTTAGATCAAAGGTGGAATTTCAAATTAATTTGAATATTTTTTTTTAACTCATATATACTCACAGTTTGTCTGGGAGGTTATTTAAAAAAAAATACGAATGTCTAATATTCGATCGATTAGTTCCGAGCTGAAAATTTTGAATCGTAGAAATCAAGTTTTCTACTGAAAAATAAACCTGTGAATGTCAGGAAGGCTATTAACCTCTCCAAATGGCTCAACGGACCTCTGCCATTGACTTGTACATGAATTCGGCAGATTTTAGGCGGCAAATTTACAGGCACGGGATCTGTTATTCAGAAACACATCCAGAAAGATCTGAATTACGGGAAGGCCACCTCCATTTTAAAGGGGTTGTTCACCATCAACTATTTGTTCTCAGATAGATCACCAGAAATAATGACTTTTTCCAATTCTTTTCTATTTTCTATGTGTGACCCTTTTTCTAAAACTAAAGTTTTATCTTTGTCCCTGATGAGCAGAATCCCTACAGGCAGCTGTTAGAATTGATACAATAAAATACATAACCAAAAGAACAAGATCGCCAGATTATACAGAGAAGCACAAGCTGCGGAACGATCCGGGTGGAACGCACAGGAACCGGAAGTCGCGCGCTGGAGCGCATAATGACACGCAACTAAATCGGAAATGTTTAGGAAATGAACGCTAACGTCCACAAACATAGGAATAAAAAGGGGAGAACGATCCTAAACTAATTCTCACACCTCTGAAGAAGCTGACATCAGCGAAACGCGTTAGGAGAGGGGACACTCGAACTGGCATCCTATACCAAGGGACTGGGGGACAAAAAAAAAGCCAATCAACACCCCGAAGGACCGGAAGAGATCCCATTGTTTTTATTACATGCGAGTATTTTATTGTAAAATGTGAGTACATTTTTATTGTTTTAAGGATTTTATACATTAAATAGTGTTACACTATTTTCTACTCTCCCCTGTTTTACATCACATCAAAAAATGCTTATGCTCGGATATATCTGACGACTGGGGACCAGGATTATTCCATTATGGGCTATACACCACAACAGCGGTTTGTGAGTAGGCAATTTAGCCATACCCTTATCACTGATTTGGTTTTTTCAAACATTTGAACTTTTATTTCATTTTAAAACACAATACTATCAGAAAAATCTCCTGGGCAAACTTCACCTCCTGTAGGTTAAAGATACTACAGGTTTGAAGTCACGGGGTGAACACCTGACATAATTACAATACTACACTATATTGTTTTTCTAAAATTTCCACAGCTTATGCGCTGATCTCCCATAAAAAGGATAATATATTTCCTTCTTGGCTTAGAATTGATACAATAGTTGCTAATACTCCAGAGATGCTGCTGAGAAATGTATCAACTCAATGTTGCAAAATTGTAACAGTTTAGAATCTGCACCTGAATTACTGAGCTGCCAGAACACAAGAGAAAGGAACATTCAACTTTAAACACAGATTTTGAAAAACAGTAAAAAATAAATTATTAAAAAGTAATTGAAAAAAAACAAAAACCTTTATTTCTAGGGAACAATCTGAAAACAACTGAACTGAAAAAAAGTTTGAAAGGTGAACAACCCCTTTAATTAAATCATTTTAAAAATGTTTGTGATTATAAAACAGAAGCTTGTACTTGATCCCAACTAAGATATCATTAATCCTTATCGGGAGCAAAACCAGCCTATTGGGTTTATTTAATGTTTAAATGTTTTTATAAAATAGACGAGGTATGTAGATCCAAATTATGGAACAACCCGTTATCTGGAAAACCCCAGCTACCAAGCGTTCTGTATAACAAGTCTCATACCTGTATCAGAAATTAACAGTTTACCAGTCAATAGTACAGTCCCCTCAATGCCATTGGGAACTTCTGTTATTAATTATCATTCTTCGCAAGTCTGTTTATCAGTGAGCATGCAAAGCATTGTGGGTTCTGAAGTCTTTACTGGAGGAGAGCTGACTATGGGTTCATTGTTGCAGTGGTATTAGTATCTAGAGAAAGGAGAGATGCGAATTATAAGAGACAGATACTGACCATTGAAAATTTATGATGAAGGTTTTCTGGAAAAACTGTTTTGGGGAGGGACCCCCTTTGGTCAAAGTGAAGGTCATAGGTCTTAATAAACAGGGAAATGTAAGACAAAGCTGATGAAGTGGTCATATGATTAGTAGACAAAGCTGGAAAAATTGGAACATATGTTACAACAGTACTAAACACTCTTTTAGAGAGAGAATTTCCCCTTCCCCTTGAAAGAACTGTCTCTTTATAGGTAGATCCCTGGTAAGGCCTGTCTGCAGTACAGTTTTGAACTCCAGTCCTTAAAGGAGAAGACTTAGGGGTTCTGGTGCTCCAATCAGCAGAAAACCGCATCAGCCTGGGGTTCTTCCTTTGAGCACAGTGGAGAGATCCTCTTCCTGCTTCTGGAAGATGATCTATCCACTGTTCTCGAAGGAAGAACCTTGGGCTTGTGTGTTTTCTTCTGATAGGAGCACCGGACCGGGTGTCAGGTAAGTAAAAGTTGTCACTTGGGGGGAGCCTAACAAGTGTAAAATGCTATTCCTTCTCCTTTAAGAGGGATATAAATGAGCTGGAGAGAGTGCAGAGACTAAGTGCAACTAAACTGGTTAGAGGGATGAGGGAAGACTTAAATTATGAGGGGAGATTGTCCAGGTTGGGGTTGTTTTCTCTAGAAAAAAGGCGCTTGCGAGGGGACAGGATTACACTTTACAAATACATTAGAGGACTTTATAGACAAATATCAGGGGAGCTTTTTACCCATAAAGAGGATCACCAGAGGCCGCCCCTTCAGACTAGAAGAAAAGGACTTTCATTTGAAGCAGCGTAGGTGGTTCTTCACAGTCAGGACAGTGAGGTTGTGGAATGCAGTGCTGGGTGATGTTGTGTGATGATTCTGTTACTGAGTGGCTTGTATGATTTCTTGAGGAAGAATAGGTTTTGGAATATATAGTTTATTTCTGTGAGTGTATATATATGTCCAGATATGTAATAGCAGCCCCCCCACCTAAAAAAAAATCTTCAAAGCTCACCTACCTGGCCCGCCTGCCCATGTCATCCACTCCCCACCACATGCACAAAGTACAGAAGAGAGTGGCCAGGGAGGTGGGTTTGTTAAAGCTGTAGAGGAAGCAGACGGTCCAGACCCCCCTGTCCCCTGAGCTCCTCTATGAATGGGGAGGACTGCTTCCTCTATAGCCAATCAGGCCCAGATTTGTGGAGAGGCCACATAGGCCCGGGCCTAGGGGGGCAGGATTTTAGGGGACAGCATGCTGCCCAATCACACCCACATTGGTTCAAAAATATAAATTTCCTGTGTGCCAGTTCCCATTGTTTCTTGCTAATGATGAAAAATTTAGATAATATTTGAGCTAAGGGGAGTGGACAGGGGCCTAGGGTCGCTCAATAGGTAAATATGTCCCTGTAGCCAATGGACAGACTGTAGCAGTATGTGTAGATAGATAGCTAGATCATAGAGAGAAAGAAAGAACAAACTGAATCCTATAGGTGGTGATATGGTTTTGTTATAAGAATAATATTGAAATACAGTAATTCATCCATTTTCATATTTTAGTCCATTATAACATGTGGAGTGCCACCAGGGGGAGACATTAAGTCAGAATCATAAGGATTCTCAGCAACTTCATTCATATTCTCTGATCTGCAGCTGTTTATTGTAAATTATCAACATAAAACTGTTTGTCTTAAAGGAGAAGGAAAGTCTAGCGTTACTTGGGGGTGCCAAATGTTGAGCAACCCCAAGTGACTGTATTTACTTAGCTGAAACCTCCTATCAGCAGAAAACTGCACCGGCCCGGGGTTATCCCAATGAGCACTGCAGAGCGATGGACTTCCATCTTCTTCTATCTTCCAGTTTCCTGGGGAAATTGCATGCACAGTAGAATGAAAAAGCCGACTTTTAAGTTAAAGGGCACCTATGGACTAAAAAAATTCCCCAAACCGAAGGTGCGGGCTGATAGAGCCTGCATTCTGGTTTGGGGTTCTATTAGTTAAAAAAAAAAAATTCCCCCTGCCTGCACTCCCTCCCGGCGCGAGCAAGCCAGCGCAGGCAGGGGGAATTATTTTTTTAACTAATAGAACTCCAAACAGGAATGCTGGCTCTATCAGCCCGCACCTTCGGTTTGGGGATTTTTTTTAGCCCATAGGTGCCCTTTAAAGTTCAGCTTTTTGTTATAATGAGCATGAGCAGCCTAGAGAAGACGGCGGAAGAAGGAAGTCTATCGCTTTGTGGTGCTCACTGGTATAAACCCAGGCCGGTGCAGTTTTCTGCTGATAGGAGCATCGGCCCGGGGTTTCAGGTAAGTCATTATAATTGCTTGGGGGTGCCTAACATTTGGCAACCCCATGGTTACCTAGAACTAGTCTTTATTAATAGATATTTTAAGAGTCTATTACCATATAATCCCCAGCAATATTATACACCCTATGTGCTGGAACTGGCCCTTGCAACATATATCTCCCCCTAGTTTCTATCACAACTATTCTATCTGATGGATTAGTGGCCCTATACTTTATACTTAAATTTTCCTTTGTGTGCCCCCAGCTAGACCATGCACCCTGGCAGATAAGAGGACTATAATTACCATGTGTGTCAAAGGGCCAAAGTATGGCATACTTGAGGAGACTAGGCTGTCTAATGCAATTAATGCTACATATCACAGTTTTCCATATACAGGCTGAATTGATTGTTCTGAGCATGGATCCTCCTGTTGCCAACATACCTATCATAAGCATAAGGGACTGGGTAGCAAGCAACTCTAATATTACTAACTGAAGTTGCTCAGAAGTCCTGGTTCCTCCCATATGCCAGTACAGGTATGAGCACTAACAAATGCAGGCATCGGCTTAGCTGTGGCTGTCTCATTATTGGGTTGTATATGGGATAAAGGAAATATAATAAAACAGTTGTAATTTTTATAGTTTCCCTCAAGGGTATGAAGAGACCTTTCTATTGCCTAACAAACAGTAGGGATGTATCGAACGTCGGAAAAAAAGTTCGCGAACATATTCGCGAACTTGCGTCAAAAAATGCGAACG
>CM044431.1:219281976-219296908 GCA_024363595.1 Xenopus borealis | reverse complement strand
TTATTTGTCCTTTAATATTAGTGTTACTATGCAACCAAACTATGTCAGATCAGGAGTTTAAAGCCTTTTAGGTTTTAATGTTTTAAGTTTCTTACTACATAGACTACATTAGCTTGTATGCCCAGTATTAAATGATTATATGTTATTGCCTTATTGTATGCTATTTATACCTTTGTTTTCCCCCTAAATAATACACAGTTGCCAGAAGAATGAAAAAAGAGCGTCAAAAGAAACGAAAAGCATACGAGCCTAAACTAACACCTGAAGGTAAAAATTTACTTACCTGCTTTTTAAAAATGAAGACCGATTAAAACTTGTAAAAATAGGTCATTATAAAAGAGTCTACAAGTTAACTTAAAGATAAACTACCCCTTTAAGAATCAATGTGCTGCTTATAGCCTTACATGTTGGGTCAAGGCACTAAGGATAAATGGTAAGCTTTATATAGATTTATGTTATGAAGAATAACATAACTGAGTAAAATAAGGGATATGATTAAAAATGTATACTGATAGATAAAATAAATAAGTAATTGGTTAATCATCTCTAAGAAGATCTACAGATCTGGGATCCTTTATCCGGAACCTGTTATGCAGAAAGCTCTGAATTACGGAATGGCCTTTTCCCATAGACTACATATCTTCCAAATAATCCAAACTCTTTTCTCTGTAATAAAATAACAGTACCTTGTACTTGATAAAAACTAAGATATAATTGTTCTTTTTTGGAAGCAAAACAAGCCTATTGGGTTTATTTAATGTTTACATGGTTTTCTATTAGATTTAAGGTATGAAGATCCAAAATATGGAAAGACCCATTATCCAGAAAACCCCAGGTCCAGAGAATTCTGGCTAACAGTTCCTATACCTGTACCTCATTTCCTAAAAATAAGTCTCCCCATATCCCTCCAAAAGCATAATTTTCAGTGCTACGGCTGCCCAAATTTTCTGTCCAATATTTACTAGCTCTAACAGTCCTTGTGATCTAAAAGTTCTGGTGGATGAAATTGAGCTTTTGGAACACTGCAGAGAAAGTCATCCCTCGGATTGTCAGCATCTCATTACTGTATAGTTTATTTTATCTGTATGAAATATGTATGTATTTATGGATTGATTTTTCTTTCCCCACAGAAATGATGGATTCCTCAACCTTTAAAAGATTTTCTTCTGCTGTGGAAAATATTTTAGATAACTTGGAAGACATGGATTTCTCTGCATTTGGTAAAATAAAGAGCAGTTCTCTGCCACTTTTTCTCTGCCTACGTGTGGCATATTGTTTGTGTGTGCCCTGCTTTGCCTGTGGAACATAAGCCTGGTATTTGTTCTGAGGGGTTGTTAGCATTTGAAAATAAATTATTGCTAGGGGCCTTTAGGTGTTTAATCATGTTCCTGGGGTAACTTTGTTGTGGTTTAAAGTGGGTGTGGTTTAAAAACAGGGAGTGGTCAACACTTCCATTGGCTTCCATTATCAACCCTCCACATGATCATTAATAGAAAACCCATCTTTACTGCTCACATCACTGAGAATGTACCAGAGTATCATTTATCAAGGTTTTCTTGATGGCAGAGAAAAGTGTTTATCTGGTTATAATACACAAAAGCCATGAATATCTTGTAAATGATATCCTTCTAAACAGTGACTAGTGATATCATCAGTTATAAATGGTGAGTAGTGATGTCATATTTGTCACATGACTCAGTAAAATGTGTATTCTAATAAATAAAGTTCCCCTTGTTTGTAAATAGGGGGATATTAGAAGTAACCTTGGAATTTCATGAACTGTATATATTAGGGATGCACCGAATCCAGGATTCGGCCTTTTTCAGCAGGATTCGGACGAATCCTTTTGCCGAACCGAATCCTAATTTGCATACGCAAATTAGGGCCAGGGAGGGAAATCACATGACTTTTTTTGCACAAAACAAAGAAGTAAAAAATGTTTTCCCCTTCCCACCCATAATTTGCGTATGCAAATTAGGGTTCGGATTCGGTTCGGTATTCGGCCGAATCTTTAGGGAAGGATTTGGGGGTTCGGCCGAATCCAAAATATTGGATTCGGTGCATCCCTAGTATATATGTGTGGTCATGGAACGCCTCATGACTGATAATATCCTTATATTTTCACTATATTCACTATACATTCAATTCACTATATATTTTGGAGTATAAACCGAAACTCCCAAAGTTAGCATTTGTAGCTTATGAATGCAGTTATTGATGTGCAATTTACACATTTCCTTGATAAAATAAACCTGAAAGCGTTATTTAACATTTTAACAACCATTCAAATAATTGTACAAGGCAGTGTACTTTTTCTTAATTCTAAAATACTGACGGCTTCCAGTAGAATATAGTGAGATTGCGAGTGAGTTTTATGACACTTGTGAAAAGAGATCACCCTGATTAGAATACAAATATAAAAATATATACAAACATTCGCATTCTCTTAGTGTGATACCTTTTTTTTTTTATAGGTGATGATGATGAGATTCCTCAGGAGATGCTCCTCGGAAAACACCAGCTGAGTGAGTTAGGAAGCGAATCGGCCAAGATTAAAGCAATGGGTATTATGAATAAGGTAAATGTTGCTATGGGCTGTAACTAGGTAGAGCATATTTTATAGACCGATCCTTGTTAGAGATTTAATGTTGTACTGTTTTGCTTGAGTTTTCAATTATCTAATTGTTAAACCTATAATACAATGAAACGTTGCCACTCAGTGACCATTTATGAAGATGGTAAAATTAGAGGCTTCATCAAGCTAAAAGGGTACAATAGATTGTATCTCAATCATGGGTATAGTTCCGTTTTTTTTTTAATATCATAAATAGTCAGTATATTGTACCCCGAGATTCTGATGGTTAGTTTTCCTTATCTAATGTCGCAGATCTCATCTGAAAAAATGGTCAAGTTATTAGGCATACTGGAGAAAAATATTCAAGATGGGTCAAAGCTGTCAACTATGCTGAACCATGTAAGTTGTTTTTATTTTGTAAAGTATGTTATTTTCCTTAAAAATTATTTTAGAATGTAATTTAAAGGAGATTCTGCAAATATTCATACAGCATTTCTACAGTAAGTCTTGGCTCTATAGGTTTATCAACATATATAACCACAGCTGTTATATTAAGATACTGCTTAACAAGCCATTTTTTCTCAGCTGCTTGTTTAGTATTATATAGTGGTAATAGTTACTTCTCCCTTATGGCTAGTGCCATACATTGCAGATCTCTGTGTGTAGATAAAATGTGATCCCCTTCCTTGCCTGAACAGTGAACCATTGTGTTGGCCTGGGTGCAGGCAAATGTTGTGGATTTCATTTGTGTGTGCCTGCATCAAAGCCAACACAATGTTTCCAGGTGCAGGCAAGGAAAGTTGTAGGAGTAGATTCATTGCCTGCATTTATCATAACCCTGAGATCTGCTGTGTGTGTGTGGCACTAGCTTAATTCTTCAGTGTTGTATACATTTATTTGCCAGCCTGAGCAGCTTCTATTTGAAACATTTACAGGAGTTACATTCTCACTCACACACAACAGCATTCTTTTAAACATCAATGTACATATTGAATTTATGCTGTGTAAATCTTACAGACCGTATTAATTTCTATAAATGCAGTAGATAAGTAAATTCCTTATAGTGCACCTATTGAAGGAGAATTTGTCCCAAAAAATGCTCGTAGTAAGCACTGTGCTATCAGTAAGCCGTAATGCTTTTCTGGAAGCACCATAGGATGTGTGGATAGTCAGTGACAGCTTTGCCTTTACAATTGAAAAGATGAGCTGCAGGTCCCTGTGAGTTGAGCCAAGCTATTGGCTGGCATCCTACAGTGCAAAGTGCTTAGTGACACCAGTTGTGATGTAGCTGTCCGTTCTGCTTGAATTTTACTTATACAAATAAACTATTTAACCACATTAGGCTAGGAAAAGCTTTTTATAACTTTAGGTAATGCATTTAAATTTGGCTCAGAATAATTCATAATCTATTTATTAGAGGAGGTGATAGGAAGAAGGAGCTCTTATTGAAAGATTGAATAGGATGTGGGAAACTGGAAAATCAGTTTAACATATATTCTTTCTTAGATGAACATTTCCCCCTACTGGTAAATTATGAAAACTGACAAATGTGTTTTAAAAAGTGACGCAGGGTATGGATTTGAGCCGTCAAGTCCAACATTTTGCTTATAATTATTTTACATTTCTATATAATTTCTAGAATGACACAGAAGATGAAGAAAAGCTTTGGAGGGATCTGATTATGGAGAGAGTCACTAAGTCTGCTGATGCCTGCTTGACTGCCATCAACATCATGACATCACCAAGCATGCCTAAAGCAGTCTATATTGAGGATGTGATTGAGCACGTTATACAGTACACTAAATTTCATTTGCAAAATACACTTTATCCACAGTATGACCCTGTTTATAGGTTGGATCCTCATGGGGGTGAGTAATCATTTTGATCTTTTATTCTCTTATCGTTACATCATGTTTTTTTTTTTTAATTCCTTTGCTCTTAGCCTAAACTTTTTTTTTGTGATGTTTATTTTAGTTGAGGTTTCACTGCCTTTAGTTTTTTCTCACTGTTCAATTTGAATATATACCATGTCGGTGTTCGCAAAAAGGTTAGTTAGAAATGATATGCGCTAGGTCTTGTAAACGAGTCTGTATTTGACACCACAATACAGTCAGGTTTTTATTTTTTTTAAAGCTGAACCCTGTGTAGGTATTATGCCTCTATTATCCTTTAGATTCTTTAAATAATTGTCTGTAAGACATTTTGTCAATACCTTCATTTTTATGTACTATTAATGTGTACGCTTATGTTTTTTTATTTTTAACCTAACTAGGGGGATTAATGAGTTCTAAAGCAAAAAGAGCCAAATGTTCAACCCACAAGCAGAGAGTCATTGTGATGCTGTACAACAAAATCTGTGACATTGTTGCTAGCTTATCTGAATTGTTAGAAATTCAGCTCCTTACCGATACAACCATCCTTCAGGTAATATATTAGCTTCAGCACAAAGATCTATAGACAGCAGTCATATCTGTGTTAGGATTATGTTTTTATTATGAAAAATGAGAATCAGCGATACATTTTGCAAGGCACACATACATGTCATGTTTTCCATTTATCTATATACCAGCAGAGTAAAAGTAACAAATGCCTCAGTAGTAGTAGTATACATTTTTTTTGTTACTCATATATGTGGTATACTGGATGATAGTCGCTGCCTTGGAATAATGTGCCCTCATTTTAAAATGTTTGAAATTTGTCCCAATGGTTTTTTTTGTTGGCTGTTTGTAAAGTTGTGAATATCCCCAAGTTAACTATAATACACTAGTTTCAATATGTATAATGGCTGCCAGCAAGCACAGATCTGGTCACCCCCATGGCAGATTTAAATTGTGTTTTTTATAGTGTATAATAGAAGCCAGCTATATGTTAGATCCCATTCATATCTAAATGCAGTTAACCATGCTCTTCCTACTTAGTGTAATGGACAATGCCAACTTGCTTATACAGGTAGTACCCTTTTCCTTTAAAAGAACAACATTCTTATACATAATGTACATACACCGTTTGATATCAGTTTTTGTCTGCCTGTATCTTATATTTGGATTTTCTTTTAGGTGTCTTCTATGGGAATTACACCATTTTTTGTGGAAAATGTCAGTGAGTTGCAACTATGTACTATCAAGCTGGTCACTGCGGTAAGCTTAATTTACCAATACATTTGGTTTGTGTGTTAGAGATGTTATTCAGTAACTATTAATGATTGCAGGAATCAAATAATCCTTTATAACTTAATAACATGTAGTTGTAAAATACAAACTAGTAACATGTTTGTACAGGGCCGAAAGTCACTGCCCTGGAGTCACTGCTGCAATGACAGACCTGTGAGACTCCATTTTGAAATTTCTGGCAAATGAGTGTTTAGTTCCTTCAGGTATAGAATGGGAAGTGCCCCCGTGCCATGAAATATTGCCTTGGAGGGGAGGGCCATTTGTTTTTCGTTTGGGAGCCGCGAAAAAACTTTCCTCTTTGAAAGGTAGGTCGTGCCTTGGGTTGCAGTAGGAGGGTGCTCTTTCCCCCTATGGCTTGGCTGATAATCCTTTGCAACTCAGGACCAAATGGGAGTTTACCCTTGAATGGTATGGAAGTCATGGACTTCTTGGAAGAAAAGTCAGCTGACCATAGCTTCATCCATAAAGACCTGCAGGTTGCAACTGCCAATGCCGAAGATCTACTGATTACTTGGACTGCGTCTAGGGAAGCCTCAGAATAAAGTCATTAGCCTCCCTTATCTGAGAGGCCCACTGAGTAAATTTGTGATGACGAGCCCCAGAAGCAATTGCGTTGAGAGAATCCGACCAGGATTGAATGGCTCCTCTCACCCAGGTCGTTGCTAAAACAAAATGTGGGGAAGTGCATGAGGCTGAAAAAGAGAGCAGAGGAAGCTTTCCAGCTTCTTGTCCATGGAGTCCTTGAAGGAGGAGGCATCAGGGACGAGTAGAGCAGTGCTTTTGGATATCCGGGACACTGGAGCGTCCACAGATGGCGGTACTGACCATTCTTCTGTAGCTTCTGAAACTGGCGGTTTGTTTGAAACTCCTTTCAAGTGTGTCCCACTCCTGTAGCGGGAAGGGAAAACTGTGAGATTTCATACTGTGACGTTTGAAGAGAGCCTTAGAGGAATTCTCTAGGACTGAGGAAACAAGAAAGTCCACTGAATCTGAGGAATGTTTTAAGGTGTCATCCTCATCTTGTTCAGAGTTGGAGGAAGCTCTCCTTCAGACCAGTCACCTTCATCCTTTAAATATGAGGGCCGAAAGAAAGAATTTCCCAAAGGTGAATTAATTATCTTTGTCCGAAAATGAAGGGGCCCTGCGCTTGTTGGGTCTCACTTTGGATTATCAAGGTGTGACAATAGTTTGTCTAATGATAATGCCAATTTTATAATCCCTGTGGCTATTTGGGATGCCCATTCTAGAGTAGAATGAGGGACCCTGGGTGGAGAGGTGTCGGTCCCTGTTGATGAGGGTTCACCCTGAGCCTGGTCTGCCCAAGGTATAAGAGGGCCTGTTCAGAATCACGTTCTATAAACATACATTTGTGCACAATGGGTCCTTGTGCCCAGAAGGCAAACATTTGCAGCATGTGGCACAAGCCATACCATTTAACAGAAGAAGTTGCCGCTGCCCTGGAAAAAAGGTAGTCACTTTGGCCCTCAGACATGACAATATAATAAATATAGCGGGCTTGTAATTAGGGTAGGGTGGAGGGTCCATCGTAGCCCCTATGCTCAGCTGAACACTAACCTGCAGATGGTAGAGCAGTGAAGGAGGAGCAGCAGTTCTGGGTGTGCCCTACTGGAGCTGAAAAAAATAGGCACTATGTCTGGAGCTGTAGGCAGGACGCACTGTACAGACAGAGATGGTCCGTCTATTGCAGGAGGTATGGTCCCAGAGCTAGTCTCCCAGAAGTCTGGACAAAATGGCAGCCACAGGGGGGTTGCGAGCAAATGCTGTGGAACGCAGGGGAAATGGCGCTGTGGGACCTGCGCATCTGTAATAGAAAAGGTGCCAGGACAAACTTTGTGCAGGACCGCAAATCGCCCCCTACAGACCAAAAAAAAACTGGTCAGAGAATAAATGATCTGTGCTGCAGGTGGCAAGAGTGTTTGCAGTGTGGGAGAATGAAACTGAAACATTAAGATTACTAAGGTGGTCCCTCCTGTGACCTGCCCATGAACTCTCTGTGTTGAGGGAGAGAGCTGCACAATAAAGATCTCCACACCAGGGGCCCTTAATATAAAAAGGGGAATCTTTGACTTACCCCAGAAAAGCCCTCTAGCCTCAGTCCTCTGGCCAGCTTTCCTTTTTTCCTGTAGATGGGGAAAAAAGGTTATCATGCGGGTTGGTCTGTGCTCAATTCACTCCAAGACCCCGGGGGACTGGTCCCTTGTAGGGGGGTGTCAGAAATGGACCTCTTTTCAGTGTAGAGGGCCTGAACCTCCCCAGGTGTCAGTCTAGCTGAACACTTTGAATAAAATAATAAAAGAAACTCTTTCAGAGAAAAAATGTCTTCTCCTCCTGAAGGCACAAATCAGACTGAGTGAAGCTCCGCCTGCTGGGGATATAGCCAGTGGAGGAGGAGCCAGTTTTTTATTAGTTGTGTCCTGCCTCCTGGATGTACCAGCTATACCCCACGTTCCCTGTGTCCCCCAAGCAGACTAGGAAAACTGTAATGTATAAAGGCTGTAGTTACTGGATGTGTAACATAACAGAACACTACTTCCTGCTTTTCAGCTCTCTAACTCAACGTTAGTCAGCTACTTTAAGGAGAGCCACATGGGACATAACTGTTCAGTTAGTTTGTAACTGATCCTTAGCATGCAGCTCCGATACAAAAGCAAACCGTTATCACCCATGTGCCCCCCCTGCCAAGTCATTGGTTACTGCCTGGTAGCCAAGAGGTGTAAACCAAGAGAGCTGCAAAGCAGGAAGTTGTGTTCTGGCTATTATGTTACACATACAGTCACTCCAGCCTTTATACATTACATTTTTGGCTAACTAACTATATTATATTTTTTTTATTTTGCACAGCCTATTTACCCAGATCTACTGAAAACCCACCCTGTTAGCAAATTATCTTAAAGGAACAGTAACACCATATTATGTACAGTTTCACTGCACTAGTAGAACTGGTGTGTTTGCTTCAGAAACACTACTATAGTTCATATAAATAAGATTGTGTAGCTATGGGGTAAACCATTCAAGGCTCAGGTTTCATAGCATGTAACAGATGCACTTTGTAGAATACCATTGTATTATATTAGAGCATATTTGTTATCTGATGAGTATCCATATAACTTTTTACTAATGTGGAGCCACAGTACATTATAATTAATTACTTTACAATGAGATTTTTTCTTGTGTTACTGTTTCAAATAGGTTTTTTCTAGGTACGAAAAACATAGGCAGCTAATTTTGGAAGAGCTCTTTACCTCTCTTGCAAGGCTGCCAACAAGTAAAAGAAGCCTGAGGAATTTCAGGTACTTGCACAGAAATTCTATTTTATGAGTATATTTGTTTATGATAAACCTTTGTAAATACATCACCCTTACAGCTTTAGTTACCTTCTTAAAAGTTCCTTCAGCAAATACTTTTAAAGGAGACATTTAAAAAAAATAAGAATTGTAATAATGCATTACTCTTTTAGATATTGAAGGAATGTACTTTGAAAGGTAGTGTTTCTGGTTACTTTATTGAATATTTCTGAAAAAACCCTACTAGTACCACCCATCTTTTCCACTTCCTGCCTGCTGAATTCTCTGGCTGTGCAGGGGAGCTAGCGGCACCCAGTGCATTGTAGGAAAGGAACTAATCGCCAGCTAGGCTGACTTGATAGGAAACTGAAGCCTGTCTTTGCTTGTGTGACTACAGGGCTGTTTTTGGCTGTCCCCCCTCCTACTGAGTTTCTGGCTGAGACACACCCACTCTTCATTTGAAACTCGTATAGGACCATAGCAGATCTATACCATATCCAAAAGACTGTAGCACTCTGACAAGTTGTTTCTGTGAAGTTTGTGTTTCTTTTATTGGCTCATCAAAGTAGAAAACTGCAGTTTTCTACTTTGATGAGCCAATAAAAGAAACACAAACTTCACAGAAACAAATTGTCAGAGTGCTACAGTCTTTTGGATATGGTATATGCTTATGACCCAAGGCAGAGTGGGCGATAGACTGTTAAGCACCTAATCTCGAAGGAGAATCAAACAGAGGTGAGCGCTTCATTATTGCATAGCAGATCTATAGGCATCTCCAATAAATATCTTTTATTTAAAGATATTAATTTTTGACCAAACGTAAACCAGTACCATATAGTATATATTATTGGGTTTCATGTTTTGTATATGTCTCCTTTAATATAGAATTGTAAATGTTTTGTAGCTTTAAGGGTTATTATAATTAGTTGTGGAGAATGGAATAAATTTGAATTTTCTGTGACTGGCATGTCTTTTTCATCAGGTTAAACAGCAGTGATGATGATGGAGAAGCAATGTACATTCAGATGGTGACTGCATTGGTGTTACAGTTGATACAGTGCGTTGTGCATTTACCCTCAGACAAAGATCATGCAGAAGAGGAGTCAAACAAAAAAGTAAGATTTCTTGAAATCCTAGTTTTTATATACTTCCACATTTTCACATTTCACATGTATTGGCTTAAAAGTGGGTTGATGGTGTCTTAATTTTTTATTTACTGTATTAAACCAGATTGCCTAGGTTAGAAGTGTCTAATGTACATTGGGCTTTTCAGTGGTCTAATATAGAAAATTGAAAATTATAGTGGTTTGAGCTGTTATAGCATAGCACTATCAAGGAAAGGCACAAACACAAGTATGAATTATGTAAAAATGTTTTGGTTTTTTTTTTGTCTAGATTGACCAGGATGTTTTCATCACCAATTCTTATGAAACGGCAATGAGAACTGCACAGAACTTCCTCTCCATTTTCCTTAAAAAGTAAGCCCATTGGAGCTTTTATTTGATAGGTTTTATAATGTTCTTAAATATTGTGTTATGTTCTCTCTAACAGATCTTACTTGAAACACCATATGCAGTTTTGTCCTTTTTAAACTCACCAGTTTATGTCCCAAATCTCCTACGGTGGGCTTATCGTAAACAAAAAATGTTTAGATGTATTTTAATCTGCTCTTTAATTTTAACGCTTTTAATTTGGAAAAGTATACGTTATACTATTGGTATGCAAATCGTGTTCTGTGTCTGCTCTTTATTATGATTATGGATTTCCTGTGCTTCGATTATTTAATGTGTTCTTCTTGGATCCACAAGAAAGTATTTAAAAAAATCTTGATTACATCCTCAGGTGTGGCAGTAAACAGGGGGAAGAGGATTACAGGCCACTGTTTGAAAACTTTGTCCAAGATCTTCTATCTACTGTTAACAAGCCTGAGTGGCCTGCTGCTGAGCTGCTGTTAAGTTTATTGGGAAGACTACTGGTACGGCTTTACAGTTAATTATTGGCCTCTTTGTTTTCATTTCCGCCTATACACAAAACATTTCTTATAATATGCAATTGTATTTACACTAGACATTTTTAAAGGGCCCAAATTCAGCTATTGTACTATGGAATGATGGTCAGTGCCCACTGTTTTCATTGCATTACACTTAAGAATACTGTTAAGAATTGAAGGGATACAAGTGTAATGTTCTCTTCTGCTAGAAAATGGGTCCAGAAAGTAATTTTCCAATTTGACAGTTATGGAGGTTGGTGGACACTGATGGCTCTTTATAACTTGTGGGGGGGGGCCCTGTCGACAATGTTTTTTAAAACTACATTTTTGGGGGCCTAAAATTGTTTTAACTTGTAAGGGGGACCCTGACCATCAATAGCTTTTTATAACGTGTGTATGGGGGGTTAATTTTTTGCACTGATGTCTGTGTGGTCTTTTAACTGTGATCTGGGGCAGGGCTTGGACGCAAGGGTCCCCCTGATTTCTAATGGTGGCCCTGGTTATGACCCATGTGCCCCTCAAGTCCCTGATGGTTACTGCCTGGTAACCAATCAGTGGAAACCAAGATAGCTGCAAAGCAGGAAGAAGTGTTCTGGCTGTTGTTAATTTTATGCTGAACAATCTCTAAGTCGTCTTTGGAAAACGTGCAGAGTGCCTATCTTTACATATTTTTGAACTTGCTTTTAGGTTCACCAGTTTAGCAATAAATCAACAGAGATGGCTTTGAGAGTGGCATCTTTGGATTATCTGGGGACTGTGGCTGCACGGCTCAGGAAGGATGCAGTAACCAGCAAGATGGATCAAGGATCTATAAACCGGATCCTGAAGCAGGTAAAATTGGCATTAAAAATGTACAGACTTGAAGATAAGTTCTTTCAAACCTACTGAGCTGAGAAGAGACGTTATTTTTCCCCTTCTACTTTAGGCTCCGGAAGCTGAAGATGATATTCAGCAGCTACAAAAGGCACTGTTAGATTATCTGGAGGAAAATACAGAGACTGATCCATCATTAGTGGTAGGTTGAGTTTACAAAACTGTTGAACAAACTAATCGTACTGAACTGATTATGGAACTAATGCTATTTACTTCTCCCTCAGTTTTCTCGGAAGTTTTATATAGCCCAGTGGTTTCGTGACACTACAATGGAGACCGAGAAAGCTATGAAATCCCAAAAGGATGATGACTCCGAGGGAGCACACCATGCAAAGGAAGTGGAGTCTACGGGAGACATTATGCATCGAGCAGAGAAACGGAAAAAGTTTCTTCGAAGCATCATTAAAACTGCCCCATCTCAATTTAGCACTTTGAAGTATGGCTTAGAAATGATTGGCCTTTCCTCTGCATTTGACTGGTTTATTTGTTTTAATGTACTTTTTTATTTTACATTATAGGTCGAATTCAGACACTGTGGATTACGATGATGCGTGTTTGATTGTACGATATTTGGCCTCTATGAGGCCGTTTGCTCAGAGCTTTGATATTTATTTGACTCAGGTAAGGAATTTACAACATTTTCAATTTCTGTAGTTCTTACTGTGTATAAGTTCATAAAACTTATTACCACCCATCTCATTTATTCAATGGTAACTTTAAATCTGATTTCAGGTTTAAGGATAACCGCCGGCAACAGGCTGTTGTCACATTACCCTTATTGTGTGCATATTTACTCTATCCAGAAAGCCCAAATGTGTTATCTCTCTTTAGATTTTGCGGGTACTTGGGGAGAATGCTATTGCTGTCAGAACAAAAGCTATGAAATGTTTGTCTGAAGTTGTTGCTGTAGATCCCAGCATTCTTGCAAGGGTAAGCCATAATTTCTTAGTAGTTATAATCCTTTAAATCTTCAGGACATTTTTTCTCTTAGTAACCCACTGTTTTTTGTATTATTACAGCTGGATATGCAAAGGGGTGTTCATGGGAGACTAATGGATAACTCCACCAGTGTCCGAGAGGCAGCTGTGGAATTGCTTGGACGCTTTGTGCTCTGTAGACCACAGCTTGCGGAGCAGTATTATGATATGCTAATAGAGCGAATTCTGGTAAGATGTGCTCCTGATATTTTTGAGAACTACCTTAATGGGTAGTTTGCCATGAAATTTTTGTACAAAGGAGCCAGCAATATTCTGAGATGATTTGCTTAAAGTGATACTGTCATGAGAAAATATTTTTTCAAAATGCATCAGCTAATAGTGCTGCTCCAGTAGAGTTCTGCACCAAAATCTGTTTTTTTTTAAATTTTGAAATCTGATGCCACCCCCTTCAGTTTCATTGAGTAGGAGACAAAAATAGCCTATCAGAAAGCAGTTCCATAGTGCAGCACTGGCTGAAAGCTCATGACCAGGTAAAATGACCTGAGATGTGCCTAAACGCCAATATTACAACTTAAAAAAATACACTTGTTGGATTAAGAATGACATTTTATATGGTAGAGTGAATTATTTGCAGTGGAATTTAGGAATAAAAACTACACCATAAAAATCATGACAGAATCTCTTTACTACTAAAATGTAAAAGTGAATTACACCTATAATATGATGGCATTGATGCTTTTATTATGTTACGGTTGCTTTTGAAATTTGAAGATAGACTCCATACAAGTTTTTTTGCCTCCTAAGTGGCCAGATATCAGTCTTCTCAAAAAATATCTATACATAGCAATTAAAGACCATGCTGATCAGCAGACTTCACTGTACAGGCTTCCATCTGTTAACGAAACCCATCATGCTAAACACTGGGATTTATTCAACAGCATAGGGGGTGTGGATAGGGTTACGGGGGTTGTTAGGGTCATGGGGAGGAAGGCAAAGTTCTGCTCATACAGAGAGTAAGAAAAACTTGGCAAAAATTTGGCTCATCACTACTAACATCTTCAAATAGTTCAAGGGACCTGTGCCATTGACTTCTACACAAACTCGGCAGGTTTTCAGTGGAGAATAGTAAAATTAGAACTGTTTACATTGTCGAGGTGGGATAAATCTCACATTCAAATTCGAGTTGGTGGATTTAAATTAAAATTTGAGTTTTGGCCAAAAAAATTTGAAATTTGGAATTCGAATTTACCATCCAAATATTAATAAATCTGTCCCTACAAGTTGCATTTAAAGGAACACTGTTGGCAAAATATTATTGTTCTTGTTCACATTTTTGTTTTTTACTGTAGTATTTCTTACATAACATCTATTCATAGATTCTGCAATTTTGGAAGATTGCAATTTTAAGTTTCACATGACTCCTCACATTTGTGAGGGTGGCAATTTCAGGTTATTACTGAAAGCTGAGAGAAGTGTTGCCCCTGTGAAAATTTTCTGTCTAGTTTTGGAAACCTGTATGTAATGCGAGCATTTCACTTACTGATTTTCATTTCTTTGCAGGACACTGGAATCAGTGTAAGGAAAAGAGTCATAAAGATCTTAAGAGACATCTGTTTGGAGCAACCAACCTTTCCTAAAATCACTGAAATGTGTGTAAAAATGATCAGGAGAGTAAACGATGAAGAAGGCATTAAGGTAAGGACATTGACTTACAGAGACAAAGAACTGAACTATACAAAGCATGTTTACGTAAACAAGTTTATAGTTATGTTCTTGGAAGTTGGGAAATCAATAAAGTTTGTTTGCCTACCATGCAACATGGATGCTGATATTCTAAAACTATTTGCAGTTGGCAGTCATTTCTTTTTTTCTTCTCATATTCAATTATTTTATTGTTTTGTTATAGGGTGGGTAAAAATAGGCTGCTCTGATATTCTTCTGCTTAGGAAAGATTTGAGAAAGGTTTCTAATTTTTTTTTCTAACCAGAAGACCATCCAAGCAGGCTCTTTCTCCTGATAACTTCCTTGACTACTTGGTGGTCAGACTGTTGGAAAAATGACCAGCAGGTGGCTTTGTTGTA
>CM044431.1:219056499-219077061 GCA_024363595.1 Xenopus borealis | reverse complement strand
CGGCCGAATCTGAATACTGCTGAAAAAGGCTGAATCCCGAACCGAATCCTGGATACGGTGCATCCATAGTTGGCACTGCAATTATTTGACCTTGATCAGATAATTCATTCAACCAAAACCATTCGATCTCCCAAATAAAAAGTGTAGAAGAATCTAGAACTCAAAGGAAGTAATTAAAGATGAATTCAGGATCCAGAATATATAATGTTAAGGATTCATCAGTTATTTCACTTATTTGCACTGCTTCCACGACTTGCCGTTGACTTTTAGGTGGTGAATACTCGAATCAGGACAGTTTGCATGGTCTAGGTATGATAAATCTCAAATTCGAATTTACATTTGAATCGGGGGGGGGGCTTAAAATGCAAAATGAGTAGATTTCGACACTCGAAAATTTGAATTTACAATTCGACCGTGGATAAATCTGCCCCATAGTGATATTGTGGCAAATATTGTGCAAAAAGTAAGAATCATGAGATACATTTAAATAGTGCTTATCGACACACACAAAATGATTTAAAAATACATATCACACACGTCCCCTTTCAATAATTCTATATAAGCACAGTGCTGCATTATTAATCTCTCATGTAAAAAGAGTGCTATTGCCAGAGAGGAGCTGCGCTTCCATGCCACAGTCGGGACTATAAGTAGTTTCTACATGAAAGACTCCAGAGCTAGACAGCATGAAATGCGCTGGGCAAACTGAAGTTAAACAAATGCCCTTTTTAGTTGCTCTTCTTAAAGAGCTTAATTACGAAGAAGTGAAAGAAAAGCGATATGAGGATACGTCCAAATTGCTCTATCAGTTCTGGAGGGAGAGGAACCCGTCGGATAGCGCTGATCTCCGGTAGGCTGGGGATGGTCAGCAGGCCAGGGCTTTGCAGAGGATAGTCCATTTCAGATACACCAGATATGGTAGGACAAGCTACAATAAAAATGATTTTGATGTAATAACTGTTGCATAAAAGTTTTCACAATCTGCACGACAGTAAGTGCAAAGGCTCGTGGGTGTTGTTATCCCAACAATCATAATTGCTCTTCCCTGCATGTGTAATAATATTGGGGAAAGAGAAACAGGCAGCCATTATTGTACTTTGGTTACCATTATAAGTATCACAAGTGCTACATTTCCAAGCAAAGACGTGTGTGCTTTTGCTTTACCTGAACCTCCATCAGACTGTAAAGGTGAAAACAGGGCATGTATCCCTCTCATCAGAATTGCTTTCAAGAAAATCTGCAGATTAACTGCTTTTTAGGTTTTGGTTTTTCCATGGATAATATGGCGCAGAGATCTTCCATACAAGACCTCTGCAAATGGGGGGGGGGTTTAAACAAAACATGTTCAAGTAATTATAGGTGTGTGTCTTGCAGTACCTCTACTTACCTGTTTTACAGAGGCAAAACATCTACAAGCACCACTATTTATAGGATATACAGCTCTGCAATGGCACAGCCTTTATTTTAAAGGGGAACTCCACTTGCGCTTTTTGAAAAGTAAACATAATTTCAAACAACTTTGCAATATACATCAATTAAAAAATATGCAGACTTCTCATGATTATCAATGGTTTCGGAAAGTTCCCTAAGCCTAGCCCCCTGCTGATCTGTCTGACTACTTTGCTGAGCTGGCTGATGAGCTAGGCCAGGCGAGAAGATCCATCGCCTGTCGCCTTCCAGCTGCTTAAAGGACAAGGAAAGGCAGAATTGACTTGTGGGTGCACCTCAAACCTGGGGCCCGGGCTCCTATCAGGTGAAATCAGCACCGGGTTATAGAAGCAAGCACCACGGAGATCAGTAGTTCCGGATGCGCGCTGATGCGCATTTCCACGGACTGACGCATGCGCATTAAAACGAAAAAGACGATTTTAAAGTTTAAGTTCGGCTTTTCGTTCTAATGCGCATGCACATCATCGCACATAAGGAAGTACTGATCTCTGTGGTGCTCGCTTCTATAATCCGGGGCCGGTGCAGATTTTGCCTGATAGAAGCACCGGCCCCGGGTTCGAGGTAGATCAGTTTAATCACTTGGGGGTGTCTTACGTTAGGCACCCGCAAGTCAATTCTGCCTTTTCCCTCTCCTGCGCCTATTCACATGTGGCAATGTGCTTTCCCAAAATCGTTCGAAGTTGCCTTGTTAGGCGGAAAAGCAGTGCTGAATGTGAATAGGCGGAGGCGATTCTTCATTGAAGCAGCTGGAAGGCAGGGGAAAGTGGTTCGGGGAGATTAGTCGCCACAAAGAAGAGGCCGATTAGTTGCCAGGCGACAAATCTCCCCATGTGGCCTAACCATTTACTTTGTATCAGCAGCCATCTGTCCTCAGCCTGCATCCTCCAAGACCCATAATTCCCATGCGCATGCGATTTTAATAAGGAAAGGAACATTACAGTGCAATGCATTGTGGGTTAAGTAGTTCCTGCATGCCGTCTGTACGCTGTGAAGAAGTTGTTGCAATTTGACACACCAGTGTTTTAGTCCTTGAGAAACCGAGTCAGTCAGGTTTAGGAGCAATTATTTACAAAAACAGAATGATCAGTGAAAAATTATCAACCTGACCTACAGGTGACTATAAAAGTAGATTCATATTTCGAAAAGAAAACTTTTAGTGTCAGTATCACTTTAAGTTCTTCCTTAACCAGTGTGGGAGCAAGTCAGGGTAGAGTCCTGCAGCGGGTCGGGTACCCGCGCGTTACCCGCAAAATCCCGCGGTACCCTGCGGGTTGCTCGTAGAATTTCTGGGTGCGGGTATAGAAGTGGGCCGGTGGTCCTGCAGGTTGGCGGGTCCGGGTTGCGGATCACGGGTACGGTTCGGGTCGCGGGTCAAAATGCGGGTCGCGGGTTCGGGTTGCGGGTCGGGTCCCAAAAAATGGACCCGCGCAGGACTCTAAGTCAGGGTACCAGGACAAAACTGAATCAGATGCAGGGAGACTATTATTGACACTTAATGGAACTGTACTTTGTGTTTATTACTGTATTACCCTGTGTATTCATTTACTGTTGTGCTGTACAAGGCTCTGTTGGTAAGCTGTCCTATATAAATATCTACAGAACCCTGAGCGACTCACCGCAGCATGGTTATTAATTATATAGTAGGGATGCACAGAATCCACTTTTTGGGATTCAGCTGAATCCCAGAATCCTTCGTGAAAGATTTGGCCAAATACCGGAAAAGAAACAGGAAAGAAAAGGCGGGAAAAATGTTTTTTTTACTACCTTGTTTTGTGACAAAAAGTCATGTGATTTCCCTTCCAACGCCTAATTTACATATGGATTTGGTTTGGCCATGCACAAGGATTTGGCCGAATCCTACTGAAAAAGGCCAGATCCCGTATTTGTTGCATCCCTAATATATAGTGAACAAAGAAGCCCCTTTTGTAAATAAGGATATTACAAGTTACTGAAGAGTTTCATGAGCAGCGTCCTCAGCGCTGATGGGCAACCTGGCCGGTCGCATCGCCCCCTATAGGCATGCGGCAAGAGGGACGCCGGTGCACGTCGGAAAGATTGGCGAGATGGAATTGTACTAGGGGAATGAGGCAGAAAAAGTACATGCCTGGCATCCCCAAACTTTGCACCCTATACACGTTCCTACTGTCTCATACCCCTAGTTCCGGCTCTACTCAGCCTCATGTTTTTATACAGGTCATGGAACTCCAAGGTGACTTCTAATTTCCTCATATTTTCCAACAAGGGGGACTTTTTTTATTATAATACACAAGTTTAAGCGAGTCGTGACAAATGACATCACTAGTCCCCGTATACAACGGATGACATCACTAGTCCCCGTATACAACGGATGACATCACTAGTCCCCGTATACAACGGATGACATCACTAGTCCCCGTATACAACGATTGTTATCCACTTTTATTCCCTGTTTGTTATAACTAAGGAAAGCACTGCGTATCTTGTCGGCGCTATACAAATAAATGATGATGATGATGACATCACGAGTCCCCGTATACAACGGATGACATCACGAGTCCCCTATACAACGGATGACATCACGAGTCCCCTATACAACGGATGACATCACGAGTCCCCTATACAACGGATGACATCACTACTCCCCTATACAACGGATGACATCACTACTCCCCATTTACAAAATATTCATGGCTTGTATGTCATATAAAAATATATATAAATAAATGTGCTACTAAGTAAAATGGCTGTTTGTCTCTGTCTCTAGCGCTCATATCTCTTTCTAGTCACGTGACGCTTAGGAAATGAAGAGCTCCCCAATATAAAGGGGACACAGGGAACCCCAGGAAAACAATTCCTCGTCCTCCCTCCGCCCAGTCAGATACACAGGCAGTGGGATAGTAGGAGACGTCATTTAGCAGGTAAAATAGACGCCACAGACTGTTCTACAAATAACCCCCAGCCTGTCCCTTCCCTGGCAGCCAGGGGTGCGCGCTCTTACTATGCACGGGCACGTTGAGTAGCTCGGACAGGTCCGGGTAGGCTCGGTCCTCCTGCAGTAGTCTGTCGATGATCCTTCCCGCTCCTTCCAAAGCCTCCTGCATGGCGGCAGAGACTGCCGGGGCCCCAGGTGTTGTACTGGGCATGGCTGCCTCTCACTAAGCAGCGGGACCGAAGCTCGAATCGAAGGCGCGTGAGACCCTGTTCAAACACACACGCGACCCGCGCAAACTAAGCACGGCAGGCACGTCGGGCGCCGGACTGACGTCATTCCCCAAACTTCCTGTGCAATCTGTCAGGCTTTCCGATTGGCGACTGCATTACACGCCATTCCGCGGCTGCCTAGGCAACTTATCAGAGGGAACACCAGACGTCCATCTTGCGTGAGGGCAAAGGGAAATCCTTCATTAATTGAAAGAACAAATGTCA
The DNA here is from genome assembly GCA_024363595.1 of Xenopus borealis. Taxonomy (NCBI): domain Eukaryota; kingdom Metazoa; phylum Chordata; class Amphibia; order Anura; family Pipidae; genus Xenopus; species Xenopus borealis. Next base: position 219,072,207 of record CM044431.1, on the reverse strand, counting down.
GTACCGATGAGCATTGCGCACTGATTAGTATCACTATCTGTTTTATAACAGCGGTCAAGTAAATCGTTATGTTTATTGCCGATAGATTTAGTGTTTGGGGAACTAGGAACCTTGTCCCTTAAGGCCATCCGTAGCCCGGCCCGGAAGTTTAAGGTTGAAAACAATAACGTGAGTCTCTTGTGTGCTGGAGGGAAAATCTGAGCATCATCACACTGAAGGTAAACGGCTTCTCTGTAGCAGTGGTTTCCAAACTGTGCAGTTGCTTTGTTTGGGGGGTGCAGTGCCTGTAGAAGGGCTCAGCCTGGGTTCCAGCTTGGGGTGAGAATTAGCTGTTCTGCTAAAAGACTAATCAGTGAGGGGGAGATTTGGGGTGAATTTGAATTTGCTGTTCTAAAAACTATTGCTTGTAGGGTTGCCACCTTTTCTGGAAAAACAAAGCCGGCCTTCCTATGTATTTATCTTTTTCCCTATTCCCTAAATATAGGGGAAAACCTATTGCTGAATGGCTTTCAGGGACCACTGATGTTCCCCATATCTGTAACCTGCTTATAAACCTGGGTTGTCCAACCTGTGGCCCAGGATGGATATGAATGCGGCCCAAGACATTTTTTTCTTTTTCCAATGTGGCCCAGGGAAAAAGGTTGGACAATATGTATGTATGTATGTATGTATGTATGTATGTATGTATGTATGTATGTATATATATATATATATATATATATATATATTATTTGTATAGTGTTTCTTAAGGGCAAAGCAATGTACAGCAAACAATAAATTAGTAGCAACAAACAAGGGATCACTGCATTAATAAGTAACAATAAGTGCATTATTAGCAATACAATGCACATAAATATAAAACATAATTACACTACAGATGATAGGGCCTATTTTTGACTGTCTCATACAGTCTCTGAAAACGTTCCTAGTTTTTAAGCTCTGTCCCTGAAAGTGTCAAGTTTTTACAAAAAAACTGACCAATTGTTCAAAGCCATGTCAGTGAGTTTTTGAGTAGAAGGTATAGGGGATAATTTACAGCTCAGTTGGAGAAGTGCCCAAGTGCCTCATATAGTCAAATGGAATGTATCTGTTACTGCTAGGCTTCATAGGCACATCCAAGCACCTCTTGATGGCTGAAAAACAATGGCGCAAAATACGTGTTATGCCCCTAGCCCTAACTTCTGCTCTGATTCAAAGTATATTGATAAGAGGGGCATACAGTATATTAGAAGTGAAATATTTGTGCCCTTTAAATGCCTGTTCATCTTCACCTCCTGTGCCTTTACAACTTACTTTCAAGAGGGTTGGAGGGCATCTCTTGTTTTAAACCAGAGACCAAGAACAATGTTTTGCCTTTGAAAGGAGAAGAAAAGCAGCAATCCAAGGGGGGTGACCAATGTTTGGGATTGTAATGACTTACCTGATACCCCATGCCAGTGCTCCTGTTAGCAGAAAACTGCACTGGCTTGGGGCACTTGCAAGGAAGCAATCCTCTTCCTTCCTTTTTCTTTCTTCAAAATCCATTTGCCAACACACCTGCAGTACAGCGTAAAAGCCAGATTTTTGTTTAAAGTCCATCTTTTAATTCTACTCTGCATGCGTGCCAGTGCAAAGAAGGGAGGAAGAGGACTGCTCGCTCGCAAGTGCTCCAGGCTGGTGCAGATTTCTGCTTATAGGTGCACCGGCCCTGGGGTATCAGGTAGGTCATTACAACTCTTGGGAGAATGCTTTTGGATTGGAGCTTTCCTTCTTCTTTAAAATCACTACAGAAAATAATGATGGTATACTGGAAAGTCACTTATTTTGCCCTATAGTAGCAAAACAAGTGTTTTATGCCTTTAAACCTAAAAAAATCTAAAGCCAGAGCACATCAGCAACAATAAATGCATTACTATATTGTTTTATAGCAGTGGTTCTCAACCTGGGGGTCGGGACCCCTTTGGGTGTCGAACGACCCTTTCACAGGGGTCACTTAAGGGATTCCAAGAGCAGGTTCATCTCTCTCCCCACTAGCCCTGGGGCAAGGTTGTAGCTCTCTGGGTGTTGGTGCTGAGAGTTGTAGTTTAGTAACCTGTGTAGGGAAGCCAGTTGCACTACAACTTTCTACATCCCCTTAATAGGGATTGCCATACAGCTCTCCCTGCCCATTTAAAATTTGTAAAATTAACATGGTAATTGGGGTGTGACCACAAAATGGGTGTGGCAAAAAATGTTGCTGCTCTACTCACGGAAAACAAACCTTTATGCAGCCACGCTGTCTCCTGTACTTTCCTGACAATCCGCTCTGGGCTGGCAATGAAAATATTTTATGTTTGGGGGTCACCACAAAATGTGGAACTGTATTAAAGGGTCACAACATTAGGAAGGTTGCGAACCACTGTTTTATAGGATTATTTAGTCTCCTTCTTTTAACTAATGGTAAGGGTGACCACACCAGGCTCAAATGCTGCTTTGGCTACTCTATTGGTTGCAACTGGAGTTTGGAATAACCAAATATATATTTGAAGGTAAGTGTCAGGAAGTCATTAACAATTAACCTAGGGCATTGCTGCAAAACTCACCTATAACATGCTGTGCAAAAGCTGCTGCTGGAAATGCATTGGGTCAAGCACAAGATATATTTTTAACAGGATACTTTAACAGTTGCGGACACCTATTTGTAATTGCTTTATTACCTCTGTATCTGCAGGTTTAATAGTAACCTGTAATCGTTCGGGGCAGTCTTTTCTTAGAGGAAAAAATACAGTCATTTTATTCTTTAAGTGCACTAAGCCGAAGTCATAGGTCATCCCAATTTTGAAATAAAACTTGAATTTCATTATTTAATTTGCTGATTATCATTGTCTGCTTTACTAAAGCATTATTCTTCTTCATAATGAAAGGCTATTTTAATTCTATGTCAGATAACAGAATGGATGAAAACGAAGATTCCAGTATAGCTGCGACCATGGGCTTCTCTGGATTTGGTATGTTACAATTGTATAGCATTAATGAGCTGCACAGTTCAAACTGTTATTTATAAAAACTTCATATATAGTTGTTTAATATACTGTGTAAAACAAAATTCGGCCACTGTATAGTGGTGTAGATAACATGCTCGTTATTTATTTAAAGGAACAGTTCGGTCTAAAAATAAAAACTGGATAAAATATGCAAAATAAAAAAAATGTTTCTAATATAGTTAGTTAGCCAAAAATGTAATGTATAAAGGCTGGAGTGACTCGATGTCTAACCTAGTAGCCAGAATCTAACTTCCTGCTTTTAGCTCTTTAACTCTGAGTTAGTCAGGGACTTGAAGGGGGACCACATGGGACATAATTGTTCAGTGAGTTTGCAATTGTTCCTCTGCATTCAGCTCAGATTCAAAAGCAACAGTTATGTCCCATGTGGTAGAGTCCTGCACGGGTCCATTTTTTGGGACCCGCATTCCCAACCCGCGACCCGCATTCTTACCCGCTTGGACCTGCGACCCGTACCCGCAATCCGCAACCCGGACCTGCGACCCGCTGACCATCGGGAATCAGGAAGTGCTGTCATTGTAAACCAGAAGTGACATCATCGGAAGTAGCCTTGATCAGAAAAAGGAGTAAAAATCGATATGGCGAGGATCCGCGAACCGACCCTCAACCCGCCAACCTGCAGAACCACCGGCCCGCTTCTATACCCGCACCCAGAAATTTTATGTGCAACCCGCAGGGTACCGCAGGACTTTGCAGGTAATCCGCGGGTACCCGACCTGCTGCAGGACTCTACCATGTGGCCCCCCTCAAGTCACTGATTGGTTACTACCTGGCTACCAGGGTAACCAGTCAGTGGAAAACAAGAGAGCTGAAAAGCAGGAAGTTGGATTCTGGTTATTATGTTAGACATTCAGTCACTCCAGTCTTTATACATTACATTTTTGCCTATCTATATTAGAAACATTTTTTTATTTTGCACTGCCTAGCTATTTACCCAGTTTTAATTTTTATACTGAACCATTCCTTTAAGTCTCTAGCATGGGTTACTATGTTGTAACCCTTTATTGCAGCTCTGCAACTCTCTGCTTCTGACCAACAGCCATTTTTGTTCTGAAAAATAATTATGTTGTGTGTGTGCAAGGGACTTTTTATTTTATACAGCTGTCTGTTTATTTAGGTAAAAAGGCACGCACATTTGACTTGGAAGCTATGTTTGAGCAAACGCGCAGGACGGCAGTCGAGAGAAGTAAAAAAACATTGGGTAAGTTGTCTGCAATTGTATTTTTTAAGCTTTTCCTACTTCACATATGGTGTGACTGAAGATTTTTACAGTTTTTTTCTACATGATAGTTTTGGCAGAAAGTCAACCTTTTATGTCAATGGCCCTATCAACACTAGTGATGAATAGCTAAATGGTGAAGGTCTGCTTAATATGGTTACTGGTTGCAGAGCTGCTCCGGCCATGAGGCAAGGTGAGAACCTTGCCTAAGGTGGCATGGAGCGGCCAGTTACCAGGGGCAGCAAAAAGCCGCCTCTGGTAACTTTAAGAGCAGAATTTCCATTTTTTAAAATTGCGGTCACTGCACTAGCGATGCGTTCCCTCCTCTGACGCTGGACGTTAAAAGCGCAAAGCGCAGCAGCCCCTGAAATGCCCCTGACTGGTTGGACGGACATAGATTCCTCTGCTTTATTTATTTATTAATAAATTAATTTTGTCCAGTGTAGCAACCTAGATAATAATTGCTGCCTTGCTGGTGTTTTTATTGTTGGATGTTTACCAGATGAGCACAAGTTTGTTTTGTATAGTGTAGGGCATTGTAAATATTTGACATATGTTTGTAATTTTACTTGTTATAAGCAAACATATTTGGCTTTAACATGCCTGATTGCTTAATAATTCGATCAGAATAATTCAAATAAATTATCATTTTAAAATGTTATGGTTTAATGGAGATTACATTGACTGAAGCACTGATCTGTTTTGGAATCCCAGTACCAGGACTGCCTTGTAAAGAATATTAATCCATCTATTTTTGACTCATTGCAGAAGCAAGAGAGAAAGAAGAGCAGGTCTCCAGTAAAATTCCTGTTACTAAAGGTGCACCTTCCAGTACTGGCCAGAAAAATACTTCAAGGTAATAGAACATTTAAATTGAATTTATTACCTATTGGAATGGTTTGTAAGTTCTACTTTACCCATCCATCTGACTTCAGCATTACCAAGCACTCTCTGCCTGTTATCCATAGTGTCTACCATATGCTTTTTAGTGGAAACTGTGACAAGCATTATCCCATATTTTTTCACTATGAAATGAATGTAACAAGGTTAACCAATAAGCTATAATGGGAATAGTTTACTTTAATAATGGCAGACTTTTGCATCTTTTCAGTAACTGAAATATTTGATAACTACCCCAGTAAAGCTTGCAATGTAAGGTCGCTGTCACACACACTATTTTTTTCTGCAGCCAGTTAACTTGCTTGTATGTTGTTGGAGTTTCAAGGATTTGTAATCCCCAGAGGAAACCCATTCATACACACGGAGAACAAACTCCTTGCATAGAGTGCTTTCCATCTATATAAATGATTGTTGTGTTGGACAGTGTAGATTTTGGAGATAACAAATAATGGCACCAATTAGACCTGCAGGTGAATTGCTTCAGGTGCACAGGCTTCGGATCTCTTTCCTGAGCAGAGTTACAGCAGAACAGTTCTCTGTTTTCCAATTGAATGTATATCTTTGACCGTACAGTTACAGGAACTGAACAGCATGTAAGATAGCCATGAAACTAAAAAGATAAACAATGTAAATTGCTAAAGTTCTTACAAAAGCACTCTGGGCACATAAGGTTTACATATATTTTAATATGTTGCTGTGCATTCCTGGGCTTCCTGCACTTTTTGCATATCACTAATCCCATTGGCTGGTAGTGATTGCAACTGAGCAAGGAAGTGACTGGGCATGCACTCGGGGCTTAAAGGAGAAGGAAAGGCCTATTTACTTGGGGGTGCAGAAAACTGCACTGGCCCCGGGAATCAGGAAGAATGGGGGTTCTACTGTATATAAATAAATATCGAGTGTTTTGTCACTTTGGTAAGACTTTGCCATTGCGTTTAAAGGACGTTAACCCCAAAATTACATAATTCTAAATATACATTCATTAGAAATTTCTAATTGTTATTGGTATATAATATTGTTATTAAAAATAGTGTTTGACATTTTTTTATTCTCTGCCGTGGTGGCTCTGGATTTTGAAACAATGTAACACAAGCCAGGAGATGGACAGACCTGTCTTGCCGGAGGAGACTGCCTTTTGCAACATTGTTTAAAAAGTCAGGAGTTAAAGGGCACCAATCATAACTAAAACCATTTACTAAGTAAATACACTATGTGAAAGTTCAAGAAATCCAATTTTAGAATTGTTTGTATAATGTAAATCATCAGCTCACTGTAACTTCTGCAAAATCTCCCCTATCTCCTCTGCAGTTCTAGCTGAGGCAGGCATCTTGGATTTCAATGACTCCTCCTACCTATATCTTCACAGCCAACTGTAGCTCTGAAATCTCGCACATGCTCAGTTGAAATTTCTTACTTGCCTAATAAACCTTCTAAGCTATTTTCAAATCTGCCAAACTTCTGTGTTAAGGTGGCCATACACGTAGAGATCCGCTAGTTTGGCGAACGAGCAGATCTCTCCCTGATATGCCCACCTTGGGCCCTATATAATGGAGGAGGCCATACGGACGGTCGGATCAACGAACAGATGCGGCCGCGATCCGACAGGATTTTTAGTCCTGTCCGATCGTCATCTGGCCTACTTTCGGCCAGATATCGATCGGCGAAGCCTGTCGGAGGGCCCCATACACGGGCCAATAAGCTGCCAACTTGGTCTGTCGGCAGCTTTTATCGGCCCGTGTATGGCCACCTTTTGTGCTGCCACCTTCTGGAAGTTGCTGTGTGCCCTTCATTTGCATAATGACATCACTAGCAGGGGATAAGATAGGGAAATCTCGTGATACTCCTAGAGTTTACTAAAGCTAGGCATTCTGGGTAGAATACTCGGGGCAGTGCTACAATCTGAGCATGCTCATGATCTAATTTGCATGTTGTAGTCACAGTATGACTCCCTCAGTGAGAGAACCCATTTGACAAAGTATGGGATTTTTTAAACACTGTTGTTATTTTTTTTTTTCAAAAACCAGTATATGTAATTTGATTAAACATGTTTAGGTTGTACTGGTCAGGTTGTTGATATGAGTTTGATTGTGGCAGTGATTGGTGCAAATGCTGGTTTCAAGAGCAAATACATTTACAAATACATTTTTAATAAATTCTAGGGATGCACTGAATTCAAGATTTGGTTCGGGATTCGGCCAGGATTTCTCCTTTTTCAGCAGGATTCGGCTGAATCCTTCTTCCCGGCCTAACCATATCTTAATTTGCATATGCAAATTAGGGACGGGGAGGGAAATTGCTTTTTGTCACAAAATAAGGAAGTGAAAAAAGTTTTCCCCTTCCCACCCCTAATTTGCATATTAGGATTTGGTTTGGTATTCTGGGGTTTGGCTGAATCCAAAATAGTGGAGTTCGGTGCTTCTCTAATAAATTCGTATTGGAAAGTTGGCTTAGAATTGTGTTTTCTTGTATCAGACAAAATTTATTATTTTTTTTGGGTTGACATGTCCTTTAAATATTGTGCAGTCCTTAAATCAAACCTTGCTGGTGAATATTTTCCATACCATCAAGCGAGCCAAACCATCAAATGAGCAGAGACCTCGTGCAATGACACCGGTGGTTACATGTGTTGGATGTAGGAACCTTCCCTGGATACAATGATCATGTTGATGTTTATTAAACGAAAATACTTCTGTATTGTGTAGACTGATTATTGATGCATATGTTATGACGCTTTTGCATTGATTGATTTTTTTTACATGGTATTGTCCATTTTCTGCTGTTTTCTACACACCTAAGTATGATCGTATTGATTGGAAACTCTATGGGGGTTATATAATTAAAGGGCAAGGAAAGGCAAATAGATAAAATCCCATTTTTACTTTCTTTAATGAAAAATAAATCTATCTCCAATATACTTTTATTAAAAAATGTGTACTGTATTTATAAGAAACCTGACTGTATGCAGTGAAATTCTCCCTTCATTTAGTGCTCTGGATAGGAATTGTCCAACGTTCCCTTACTTTTGGCAGGGAAACAATCATACTTATGAATAGCAGGGGGAGCCCCTGCCTTACTTACCAGCCATGCAGAACTCAAGCAGCTTTGTTTTTTGATCATTTATGACGACCCCTAAGAAGCCCAGATCACACTGAGCATGTGCATGTAGTCTAGTCTTGCAAAGATGTATAATAAAGTTACAAGATGACAGCCCCCTGTGGCCAACTTTGAAAGCATAAATCATTTGTTTGATTAGGCTTGTGGTGCAGTAAGTTCATGTTTATGTTTAGTATACAAAATACAGCATTTCTAGCCTTATTCTATTTTACACTTTCCTTGCCCTTTAAAGGCACTAAATTTGCACAGGAGCAGTAACCCATAGCAACCAATCAGAAATACTACTATAGTTTATATAAACAAGCTGCTGTGTAGCCATTCAAAGGAGAAAAGGCTCAGGTTACACAGCAGATACGCTCCGTAGAACATAATGGTGTTTTCTGTTAACCACTATTTAAAGGAGAAGCCAACCTATAATGCGCTAAACCCCCCCCCATGGTTTCTAATAGGAACCCTAAAAAAGCCAGTGTCCAATATTTATTAATTATTTTTTTATTGCTGTTCTAGATACTGGGTAAGATTTCCTCCACTGCCTTAGGCAGGCCTGAGCACTCTTGTGGGTCGCAGGTGGGTTCGGGTTCAGCTCTTTTGTCTGCTCTCCCCAATTGCCACCTTAGACTTCCAGCTTCCTGGTTTATAGCGCCTGCCCCTTGTATGACGTCATTGGCGGTTGCAGGTCTATAAATGGAGGGGGGAAGGTGGGTTCGGGTCCGGGTCGGTAAAGGACCAGGTAATTTCAGCCGGTGCATCACTAAACCAGGTATAAATAAATTACATTTCCAGAATTGACTTTTTTTCCTTTCTTTGTTTTCTTTAGTAGTGACTCTGAGGACAGCTCAGATGATGAGTTTATTGGTCCTCCTGTGCCTTCTAATCTTGCTGGAGATCATGGGGATGAACTCATTGGCCCTCCACTCCCTCCTGGGTACAAGGACAGCGATGACGAGGATGATGAACAGCCTGAAGATGATGACGTAAGTGTCAGAAACAGTTCTACTCTATTTTTATAGAAAATAAATACTTGTTCCTCTTGTCGTTACTTGACTTACTATATAACCAACCCTGCTTATGTGTGTAGAAACAATACAGCTAAATTAAGATTTATCAACTTTTCATATGATACAGCTACTGGCAAATTGGAAAAAACATATTTCCTAATTGCAAATATTTTCCAATGTGGTATTTGAAAATAAATAAATAAAAAAAAAATATATATATAATCTATAGTGATAGCATATACTATAGCTAAATACATATGTATGGATAAATGGTGCCCGATGCACTATATCTTTGTTAGAGTGCTGCAGCTGGTCAGGTACCCGCAAAAACCTGCGGTACCCTGCACAATTGTGGGTTGTGGGTAGACGTTCTGGTTGCGGGTATAGACGCAGGTTGGCGGTTCTGCAGGGTCACGGGTCTTTACTCATTTTTTTCTGATCACTCCTCCTTCCAATGATGTCACTTCTGGTTACAATGACAGCACTTCCTGATTCTTGATGTTCAGCATGACAGTGCTTCCTGATTCTTGATGGTCAGCTTGTCCGGGTTGCAGATAAGGTACTTGCGGGTCGGGGTTGGGTAGCGGGTCCAGGCAGGTAAGAATGGGGGTCCTGGTTTCGGATTGCAGGTTGCGGGTTGCAAAGAATGTAACCGAGCAGGACTCTAATCAGCATGACTTTTTCAAATATTTTTAATTCATAAATGTGGAAAACAAATTCACTATCCTCAAGATTTCACATGAAGTAGGATCAACTGATGTACCTTAAATTGGCGATTGATGTAGAAGAAATTCATACACAAGTTTTTTTTTTTCCTAAACAAAAGCTCAGTAAGTTTGACCACAGAATTAGTGTTGTGCTGTGTAGCTGAATATAAGTATATTTGGTGCAGGGGTCCCCAGCCTTTTTTTACCTGTGGGCCACATTCCATTGTCAAAGAAGTTGCAGAACAATGTAAGTGTGCCAAAAGCTCCTTGGGGTGTCAAATGTGAGCTGTAATTGGTTATTGGAAGTCCCTATGTGTACTGACAGCCTACAGGAGTTTATAGGTACACGGTTTTTATGCAACAAATGCTTACCTTCAAACTAGGAATTAAAAAATTAGCACCTGCTTTGGGGCCACTGAGAGCAACATCCAACGGGTTGATGAGCAACATGCAAGCGAGCCTCTGTGGAATTATATGATACAGCACCCTGCTGCCTCAATCCCTCAAATAACATGCAGGTCTGGCAGGTGGAGTTTATCATGGCTGGATAAAATAGGGGTCACCGTTCAGCTACTGCAGAATGAATGCAAATTTAATGCTACTTTATAGCACAGTTTACCATATGAATGTGCATTGTTTTATATAAACAGCCATTTTGCATTTGCCCATATAGGTTTTAATAGAGACTTGATTTATGTGCTCAGTCTAAAGATTAAATTTTTTTGCAAAGTGCATTTTTCCCCCACTATTTGCTAAGCACAATCAATGTATACTTTTGCACCAGGAGAAATATTCTTCTAATGGCAATGCAAAAGAGTTGCAGAGGAGAGAAACATTATTGCATGTTTTCATAGTGGAAAAACTATTATTAATATTAGCAAATTGCAGTCTGGAAAATAGTTTTCTCCCTGGGGAAAAGATTGAGAACTGGAATAAGTTAATTAGTTTACCTTACATTCAAATGTGAGGACCCCCATTTATTTTTGAGGCATTGAAACACATGGTTACCCTCTCCATCCGCTAACTGAACAATAATAAATATTGGTTTTCAGGACCCCATCAATGCCTTGAAACCCCCCCTCCCCCCCACAGCAGTACCACCCAACACACTAGGCACAACAATCAGATCATCACTTGGATCTTAGAATGACCCATCAGAATGCGTTCCTCTTGAGGGATTTTTGAAACATGACTGATTCTTGGCCAGATAACAGTGGGGCAGGCCCATCGGTGGTCCCGATACCTGGTGAGAAAGTTGTTGACTCAGTCTGAAGTGGCCATTTCAGCAGCTTAAATCTACACTTGTAAGGCCAGTTGGCCACTTCAAGCCAATATTTGTGTAGCTCATTCATTCAGCTTGAGTAGAGCAATTTGATTTCTCTCTCATGTGACAGAGCAAGAACCACAGAGGTGCCATCTGTTGGAAAACATCCCTTTCCCTATTTCAAACTTGTTGAGATATGTTGAAAGGTTAAAGGAGACTGAAAGTCTTCTTCCACTTGGGGGTGCCAAATGTTAGACACCCCCAAGTGATTGTATATACTTGCCTGAAACCCCAGGTCGGTGCTCCTAAAATGCACTGGTTCTTCCAGCAAGCACCATGGAGCGATCCTCTTCTTGTTTCTTCTTTCTTCAAATTTCCCGGGGCAGACATATGCACAGTAGAACGAAATAGATGACTTTTTAGTTAAAGTTCAGCTTTTTCCTCTACTGCGCATGCGCAGTCGCAAGAAGAAAGAAGAAGCTGGAAGAGGATCGTCTCGTGGTGCTCACTGGTATGACCCCAGGCTGGTGCAGTTTTATGCTGATAGGAGCACCGACCCAGGGTTTCAGATAAAGTCAAAACAATCACTTGGGGGTGCCTAACATTTGGCAAACCCAAGTGGAAGAAGACTTTCCGTCTCCTAACTGCTTGTTTAATGGATATAATGCGTTTTATAGCACATAGTAGTAGTATTGATTGGTTGATATGGGTTACTGCCAGCTTTTAAAATGAGACCCATGGGGTGTGGCATAGGTGTTATCCTACTAGATTGCAACCATTTTTAGTGGGATTCACAAGTCTGGTTAATCATTTCCAGCATCTTGTGCCAGAAATAAGTTTCCTATCATGCAAGCCTGTGTAATGGGCCAATTGGCAGTTATTTGCAGAAATTAGTATGCCCTAGTATGACCTGTCTCTTGGCCTTCTAGACTGATGCGCATGCACAGTGTCCCACTCTTGGACAAGGCTGTTTAACCTCCTCTAAGTGTCCCCTCTGTTCTTTGTCAGTGATGTGTATCCTAAGGGACCAGTCATCATAAAAGTTAATATTGCACCAATAATAATAAAATGAATAATAAAATATAACTTCCCTAATGCACAGGAAGTGCATTTTCTACAGTTCGGTATTCTGTAAAGTGTAATAACTGTTATAGCGAAGAGAATAAATCACCTTAATTATCTGCCTATGTATAGAATTCATAACACACAGGCAGAGAAACCCTATAAAATATCTGCAGTGCGGGTGGTAATTGGCTCATGCCAAGTGCAAAGCTTTTATGTGAGTCCAGTGCAGACAGAGCCACGTTTATGAGATCTGCCCACTCAATTGCTGACTTTTTTTTTGCTTTTCCAAACATATCTCCAGTATATAAATGATGGGGCACCATAATATTATGTCTGCTCGCTTGCCCACACACACGGTAATGCTGGCTCTTGTGCCTGATGATGTATATATTTTTGTATTCGACTACACACTAGAAAAATCCTTTCAGAGCAATTATCCTGCTCTGATTTATTTTGGTATTATTTTATTTAATTGTACATTATGTTTTTCCTAGAGGCTCTAGCAGTCTTTAAAGGGATACTGTCATGGGAAAAAAATCTTTTTTTGTTAATCATGCTGCTCCAGCAGAATTCTTCACAGAAATCAATTTCTCAAAAGAGCAAACAGATTTTTTTCTATATTTCATTTTGAAATCTGACATGGGACTAGACATATTGTCATAATGGGAAGGTAACAAGATAACAGCTGCCTGGTAGATCTAAGAAAAACACTCTGTTGTTTCTCCTACTCAATGTAGCAATGTGTCTCAGTGGGACCTGGATTTTAAAACTGTCTGCCAGAAAACAGTTCCATCCTAAAGTGCTGGCTCTTTCTGAAAGCACAAGACCAGGTAAAATGACTTGAGAATGACACCTATACACCAAAATTACAACAAAAAAAAATACACTTGCTGGTTCAGGAATGAAATTTTATATTATAGAATTATTTGCAATGTAAACAGTGTAATTTAGAAATACAAAAAATACACCATGCACTGAAATCCATTTCCAAGAGCAAACAGATTTTTTTTATATTTAATTTTGAAATCTGAAATGGGGCTAGACATATTGTCAGTTCTCTAGCTGCCCCAGTCATTTGACTTGTGCCAGCATTTTAGGATAGAACTACTTTCTGGTAGGCTATTTCTCCTACTTAATGTGTCTCAGTGGCACTTGGATCTAAGTGCTGTTCTTAGATCTACCAGGCAGCTGTTATCTTGTGTTGGGGAGCTGACATCTGGTTACCTTCCCATTGTTCTGTTGTTAGGCTGCTGCGGGGGGAAGAGAGGTTATGATAACACTCCAACTTGCAGTACAGCAGTAAAGAGAGACTGAAGTTTATCAGAGCACAATTCACATGACCAGGGGCAGCTGGGAAGCTGACAATATGTCTAGCCCCATGTCAGATTCCAAAATTGAATATAACAAAATCTGTTTGCTCTTTTGAGAAATGGATTTCAATGCAGGAGTCTACTGGAGCAGCACTATTAACTGACGTGTTTTGAAAAAAACACGTTTTCCCATGACAGTATCCCTTTAATATATATTTTCTTAATATGCTAAATTAAAGGACGTGAATCCTGCAGTGCAAGATGTGTATTTTTATTCTGACATAAGTTTCATTTATAAGGGAAGTTTTAATTAATAAAAGAATTGTCATTTGTTTTTCCAGTTTTGTTTAACCTTTTCCCAAATGGAAACTTAAAGGGGTTCACCTTTGGTTTAAATTTGAGTATAATGTCTAGAATGATATTCTGAGTCCCTGAATAGAAAGATGAGTAATAAAAAGTAACAATACATATGTAGATTTACAGAGCATTTGTTTTTAGATGGGGTCAGCAACCCCCATTTGATACAGGGAAAGAGTCAGAAGGCAAATAATTAAAAAACTATAAAAAAAAATTACGATTTATCTAGGTTTGAATTTCCAATAGAAAAAAACGCAGAAATTTGAATTCAAAAAGACTAACTGAAATTAATTACATTTTTTTTAAAGCTAATAGGTTTTTTCTTTTTTTTTTGGAAAAAAAACTTTGAATTGAATTCAAAGTCCACCAATTGGCTCCAAATAGTTTCTAGCCCCATAGGCTAAAACAGCAATTTGGCAAGTTTTATATGGTGAATGGTCTAATTCATATTTAAAGCAACAGTAAATGATAAATTTTGAAATTCAAATTTTAAAATTTTTTGTAAATTTTAATCAAATTTGGACTAAATTTTTTTTAATTTAAATTTTCGCTTCGACCATTGATAAATATGCCCCTAAGTGAAAAGTTGCTTTGGGTCAGTGACCCTGACCAGGAGAAATTGCCTATGGGGCTAGATTTTGATTTTTTTAAAATGCTGTTTGCCTCCTGCGACTGTTTCACAGTGGCAAAAATTGCAGACTCTACAGTTGTGTGGGAGCCTGGGGGACATGGGGTCTGCTTCCTCTATAGTTGGCATAAACTTCCCCTCTCCCCAGCTACTCTTCAACATTAAAGGAACAATTCAGTGTACAAATAATACTGGGTAAATAGATGGTTAGTTAGCCAAAAATGTAATGTATAAAGGCTGGAGTGACTGGATGTGTAACATAATAGACCGAACACTACTTCCTGCTTTTAAGCTCTCTTGGTTTCCACATGGGTCATAACTGTTGCTTTTGAATCTGAGCTGAATGCTGAGGATCAATTGCAAACTCACTGAACAATTATGTCCCATGTGGCCCCCCCTTATAGTCACTGACTAACTCAGAGTTAGAGAGCTGAAAAGCAGGAAGTAGTGTTCTGTCTAGTATGTTACACATCCAGTCACTCCAGCCTTTATACATTACATTTTTGGCTACTAACTACATTAGAAACATGTTTTATTTTGCACGACCTATCTGTTTACCTAGTTTTTATGTTTACAATGAACAATGCCTTTAAATATTTGCCCACAAGCAGGAGTTGGTGGTGAGGGATGACAGTGTTAGGCGTGCAGGTTGAAGCTGATGTTTTTTTTGGGAGATGGGGTTCCCAGCTTGGTCTTCTTATGCCACTGTGCAATTCATTCTCATTAATATGATTTGGAAATATACCGTCTATTGCAGACATGGCTCCCCCATATAAGCGCATACAAGGAAAGGCAGCTTGGGCACCAGGGCTTAGTGAACCCCAGCTATCAAAACCCTCACTGGGAGAATGAAAGAGACCAATGCACCAATGCATTAGATTAGAGGAACAGAACTTTAATTTGAAGCAGTGTAGATGATTCTTTACAATGAGGCTGTGGAATGCCATGTCGTATGATGTTGTGATGGCTGATTCTGTTAATGTCTTTAAGAGGTGCTTAGATGCAGGGCCGGAACTAGGGGTAGGCAGAAGAGTCGCCTGCCTAGGGCACAATGCAAAGGGGGTGCTAAGTAGGTTTCTGACTTCTGCCCACCCCTAGTCTATGTTCGCTGCTCTCCCCTCCAGTG
>CM044431.1:218895880-218919899 GCA_024363595.1 Xenopus borealis | reverse complement strand
AGTAGGAACGGTTGTGTTTACATGCTAGTCTGGTCCAGGTTTAGCCAGCCAATTGCAACTTGGTCTATATTTTTCCTTTTCCGGGCAAGATACATTTTAATAGTCACACTGGAAGTCAATAGTTGCATATAGGGCCATAAGCCTTGAAGATAGTTGGCTGTTGCTTTGAACTGTGTTTTGGTTCATCTCTAGAAGTCACAATCCATTGAATGTCCTTTGCCTGCACCTTTACATTTTTTTGTGAGTTTTTTATTGAGACCTTCGGACATATGGTTCTAGTCTCTTTGCTGGGCCATTGGTGTCATTGACTAAAAATAAATATATTACAATAAATACATTTTCTTGATTGCGGGTGTCTGGAGAGAATGGTCTCAGTACTGTAATTTAGCTATTTCGTGTATGAGAGAATGCTCAAGAAGGGGCCTAATTGTAAGTCCTTGGAGACACATATACCATATTGAGTTCTATTCAGTGTGTCGCCCTGACCTGTTTATCTTTTGATTAATGCCTGTATTTTATTAAGTGCAAGTATGTTTCTGTTCAGCCTCAGCAAGCCAGCTCTGTGTTGGTTGTTGATTTGTTTTCCTTAGTTTGTGCTTTGAAGAATGTGTAAGAATGACATGGGCATGATCTTCAGGGATTCATAAAGGCAGCTGAACTAGGTTTTACCCATGTGTGAATTTATTAGACTCGCTAGGGATTTATTTGAAGCACTGGAGCAATCACTTCTCGCCCCCCGCCCTGGTTTCCCTGTTAAAAATCATATGAAGGCAGAAAGTGCTGGAAACTGACCTTTCCCTGAATTCTAGTTTATAGGATTTTAATGTTTCACAGATATCACATAGTTGCATGTTAAATGGAGTCTGACAGTAGAACTGAACCACCTAGTGCGTGGAATATTGCTCTCTGCTTTGAACCCTCACTTCCCTCTCCATCATTGTAGTGATGCTTGTATTACCCTCTGTCACCTCTGCTGTAAGGCTTCTCCTTGAATTCATCAGCTGACCCTTGATAAAGCACTTTTTAGATTCCTTCTGATATTACAATCCTCCAGTCGCTGAATGTGACCTTTTCCTAAATGTGATGGGATTCCCTGTTAAGTCTAGACTTCACTACGCTGCACAAGAGACCATGAGATCATGAAACAATTATTCCAGATATAGAAAAGTCCTTGAAAGAAGTGTTGTAGAGGATTTTCAGTAATATAATTATAGTTGCACTCTAAATGGAGATGATCTTGTCTAACAATACGGACTGGGATCCCCAGGGCAGAACCGGTTACTTGGGGAGACATCTCAGCTCTTAGACATAATCATTGGGCAGGGGAATGGCTTTATCCTCCTCCTGTGCCCTAGAATCTGATTTAAATGACCACATGAACTTGCCAATCAATAAAGTGGCACACCTTTCTGGGCAGTTGACCTCTGTGGCATTTAAAAGCATAACCAATCAACTTGTGTTCCTCTATAGCAGGGGTCCCCAACTTTTTTTACTTGTGAGCCACACTCGAATGTAAAAACTGTCGGGGAGCCACACAAGCAAGAAAAACTCCTTGCAGATGCTGTGATGTGCTCATTTACAGTCTCATGTGGACTTCTAGCCTGAATGAGGCTTTTGGATTAAACCTGTGTCTTCGTGGCTCCAAAATTTCAATTTAAGCCAGCAATTTCAAAATAGGCCCTTACTATGAGACCACTGGGAGCATCATCAATTGGAGTGCAGAGCAACATGTTACTCACAAGCCAGTGGTTGGAGATCACTGCTCTATAGTTATGTTGAGGGCCACCATCAGAATTCATGGGGCCCCATACAGCAACATTTTCTGGCCGCTCCACTACAAGTAAAAAATCATAGGTGTCCAGACCCCCCCCCCACACTTTAAAAAATATTGGTGACCAGGGCCCCCGCCCTCCACAAGCAAGAAAAAACCTTTCAAGTTTTTTTGTATCTTCTTCAGCTCCTATTTTTGCTTCAGCTCCAGCTTCGGCAACTAAAGAGGCTCCTTAACACTGTTAAGCACCAGGGCAGGGCTGTAAATACAGAGGAAGCAGACTCTGCAGCTGCAGGGGGGGCTGAAGGTATAGGGGCCTTAATTCATATATAATTTTAATAAATATTGGTAAAACAGGTCAACCTGTAGACATTTTGGGGGCCATAAAAATAATTTGATGTGGGCCCAGTAATATCTAGTTATGCCACAGTCCACGATTATCGCCCCCTGATGGAGGCCCTGGTTATGTCCCTTTGCCTTCAGTAATATATAGTTCAATGGACCACCAGCTGTGCCCTATGCTGGGAAATGAGCACATCCATGGGTTCATGTGTTCCTTGCCCAACAAGATTCTTTAATGGATATTGGTTGATGGATGTTCACCCCATACATTTAGCGGCCAACTCAGTCTGAAATTTCTGAGACAGCAGCTAAAATCAAGTAGGGGCAGATTACATAGAGGGGGGCAAGGACATTGCACTGATTTTCTTTGCAGAATGTAAAATTTTTGTAATGGGTTTAAGCGCTTAGTTTACGTGCATTCCATCTCAATTCTGGTTCATAAGTAGTAATGTGTTAGTTACTGTTATTACTTAGATTTGGGTTTCCCTGCAGTGAGTTCTTTTTCTTTAGGTTTCAGTCAGGAGGCCACTGGGACTTGCCTGGAATGTTACACTCACCTACGTTCTGCCTCAGGCCACACATCTGGAATTCCTTTCATTCTACACTCTTGTTATGAACCCAGATCCATTGACACAAACAGTTAACTGCTTTGATATCTGATTAAAACTATCCCGTCTCAGTCACTGCCCTGGGGAAATCCAAGATTAAGTTATGTAACGCTTTACAGTTGAGAGCTGTGATTTGTTTCTCCCTGTCCAGTCAAATGCTAAATACTGTATCATACACCCCTAAAGGAATACATACCTGCATTTAGCAGCAGTGGGAATTGAAACTATATATAAGGGAACCGTGCAAGAGCCCAACTTACCTTACTGCTCTTGTATTGATTCTGAATAAGAGATCTCTCTGTAATTTAGATCTTCATACCTTAAGTCTGCTAAAAAATGATTTAACATTAAATAAACCAAGCAGGCTGCTTTTGCTTCCAATAAGAATTCATTATATCTTAGTTGAGATGAAGAAGAATGTATTTTTTATTGTTACAGAGCCAGTGGCGAAACAGGACTCTGCCAAAAGAAAATTTGGAGGGGCCCAGTGCACATTACATCTCCTGCTGGAGGGTACAAAACTTGTAAGGATGCCAGTCATGGGGTCAATATGCAAAAGCTTTTTCAATAGAAATAGATTTTTATTAAGTTTTGAGTTATGGGATACTTTTGTTAAGAGTGGTGACTTATGGGTTAGGAGTGGGGGCAATATCCCGCTAACTCTGGCCCATATTTGACGGCAGCTGTATTCCCCTAAGAGGAAATATTTTGTTACATTGTACTAAAAGCTTTAAAGGTGAACAACCCCTTTAAAGGTGAACGAAAGAGTTTTTTTACCCTTTTACTAACATTAAGCACCCCCAAGTGCCTACTATTCCATACCTGATACTCCGGGCCATTGCTCCTATCAGCCGAAAATTGTGCCTGCCCGGGGTTCTTCTAGCGAGCGCCATGGAGAGATCAACTTCCTGCTTCCTCTCGTTGTCTCAGGGCTGAGCATGCGCAGTAGAGTGGAAAGCCGAACTTTAATGAAAAAATTGGCTATTTTGCTCTACTCCTTCAGTCTCGGAATATCATAATTATAGCAAGCACGCAGGAAGCATTTTTTGGACACTGTTATTAAGGCAAATCTTGCACCATCTCAGAATCTTGTTTGTGCACCAGAATGGGGGACCCGTGAAGAGAATGGGTGAATGTGTGAAGAGCATGACCTGTAGGAAGTGCTGAATGGAAAGTGAAAGTAATTGTCTGCCCCGCCTCTAGGCATAGAGGTGGGGCAGACAATATTTGAGGAATTGGATTTCATTTTTAATTTGAAAAGGACTTTTATTATACAGCTTTTTGTGTCTAGGTGACAGGTCCACTTTAAGGTGGTAGTCTTGCTGAAGTGGGGAACCTTCCTGGCTTTGGAGCTTCACAGGTGCTAATAAACACACTTACAATAATTATACACAGATGTCAAACAGAGGATTTATTTTTAATAAAATTATAAATAAATACGTATCAAGTTCTAAAGTCATTTTAATGCTAGCACAAGTCACTTTGGACGTAGTATAGAGTAGGAACATACAGTGTCAGACCGGGCAAAATGCAAAGGAGTTGAGCGGTGGACAAGCAGGTCGTTGGTGGGGGGACGAATGATTGGGGGTCAGTGGGGTAGGGTTGCCACCAGGGCTGTGACGCAGCGGGAGGCGGGAGACTTAGTGGTGCGGCCTGTGACTTGGTGGGGCTCTAACTGTGCCATCAGGGACAGAGCTATGGCGATCGGCAATTGGCTGATCTCTGCATCAATTTCAGGGAATCCAAATGAGGAAAACTGGGAAGCTAGTTTTGACCTACACAGCCCTTCAAAAACTGGGCTGTCTGGGTCAAAATCGGACAGGTGGCAACCCTAGAGCAGGGTAGGGCACTGAGTTGTGCACATTAGAAATTTAGAAATCCAGCCCTGTAAACTAGAGTTGCGGCAGGGGGCCCTCAAACTGGAGTGAAAAACTCCAGTACCCTCTTACAATGAGTGACATTAGCCACCTGTAGTTATCTGTTCTGCTTTTTTACAAGTCCACAGAAAATGGACAGTATTTCTTTTGTAATTTATTGCTCTCCATTACTGCCTAGAAAGTTTCACATCAGGATTTAACGATTAAGGATATTATCAGTTTTGTAGCCAAACAAATGACGTTGTTCGTGCGTCAGTGGTTCTGATCCCAAGGTAGAGATGTGGAGGTTTGGGATCGGTCTTTGTGTCACTATAAAACCTTGCTGGTTTAATCCTCAGTCAGGCTTAAGGACAAATAATCTGAGCTTTAATTGGTTAGTGATGTTGCCATGTAAGTTGCTCTGTTTTTCTTATCTGGAGTAAATATTATCACCTGCACTTTCTCAAACCTTTTGGGCAACTTTCACTGAGCAGAAATGCAGCCGGCAAATTCACAATATTTTTCCACAAGGTCTGAGCTGTCATTTTGCTCCCGTTATCCTGGTTATATTCATATGAAGAGATTCTCTCCTGAACATTGGCCACTACTACTTATCTGCCTGCTCGATTTCCTAACCAATTAAAAGGGGAAGTTGACATGACTGGCAGTTTTTTCCTGCTGACTTCAGTGATGGCATTTGCTTATATGTTTAATGATTGAATAAAACCAGTATTGTGATTGACCTAACCTCTGTTCTAAGCTCTATGTTACACACGGACATACAAACCCAGAACATGAGCAAAGATTTTGTACTAAGCTCATTCTTCTGCCTATAACTCTTGCATTTCATTTCTAGGAGCCCTCCACTACTCGATTACTTGACTACTACTGTGCAGGGGAGCCAGCAGCACTCCACTCACAGCACTGTAGGACAGGAACCAATCAGCAGTTAGCAGGACCTGATAGGGAACTGAAGTCTATTTTTGCTAGTGTGAGTCCCCCTCCTACTCTGTTTCAGGCAGGGACTGTTAGGACACACCCACCCCTCATTTGAAACAGGGACAAGGATCAGAGAACATCTATAGGGAGCTCTAATAAAGGGGTAATTTTTAAAGATAATAATTTTTAGCACCATGTAAAAGCAACACCATATATTACTCATAATTGCCTACAATTTTTTTTTCCATTTATCCTATACGTCTCCGTTAAATAAGCCTACTAGACTATAGCCTATGATTAAGTGTTGTGAGAACATGAAACGTGTAAGGCTGTAATCCACACTTCAATAAAGACCTGTTTTTACTACTACTGCCTGGAGGATTGCTCTTTGAGTGCCTACCCTACAAACAATACGGTAAAGCCAACCAGCAGTAGTCAAGGTCAGGCTAAAGTCTCTAACACAGGAACAGACAGAGAATGCACACAGGAACTATACTAGACACACCTACGTTGAAACAGAAATAAGGTAATAGAGCCATTAAATATTTTAATTTTGCACCCTGCACTGTGCTGGGTCAGACTGATTACAAGTCTGAGAGGTTCTGCCGTGTACACCAGTACCTTGCGGGCATCCCAGCTGCCCCAAAAGACCACCAAGTATCATAAAACCCCATGAATATGGGCAGCAGGCATGTTAAACTTTAGTACTTATGATATCAATAGGGTTACCACCTGGTCAGCATTTTACCAGCCTAGACCATGAAACATTTGCAAGGGCCAGTATTATGTTGATATGTCAAAAAAAAAAAAAATTCCTAATCTTTACATATAGCATATAGGTCTTTTTCTCTTACTTTGCCAGCTCAACCTTTGCAGAATTCCCATTATTTCAATTGGAAAGATGATGCGCTTCCATTTTGACAATTCATTGAAAATTGTCCTTTCTTTTCCCAACTGCTTTTGGTCTACAGCCAACTTCTATACACAGACAGACCTATAGGCTAGTTAGTTGTAATAAAAATTATCTTTACTACCATTTGTATTAGTATGATTTGTATGTCACCATGATTTCTCTCAGGAAGGACATGCTGGCATGTGTTCATATACTTAAACCGTCACAATCTTGGTAATTACTGCATTAACCTAAGAGAGAGAAATAAGAAAATTCTGAGTTCTCTTTTATAAACTAAATTTTTTTGGATTGTAACCTTTTCTTAATTTTTGTGACTTGTTGCATTAACCTTTTGGCTCTTAGAGAAGTGATATGAGAGATTTCGACTAAAAGTAATCGCCAAACAGTCTATGTGCATTATACACAATCAACAGTACTGCATACCTACAAGCTTGGAGTAATAATATACAAAAAATTCACAACACCACATCAGACTACAAAAATTGTTAAAATGTTGCTACAATATGTAGTTGTGTTTCCAAAATGTATGGCACATCCACTGCTTGCTCCATCTCTTCGAGAGAAAGTTGCACACTGTTTTTTAGACTCGCAAATTATAACTTTTTGTTCACTGTTACTAAAACCATAAATAAAGGTGAACATTAAATCATTGAGCAGTGACCCCAAACCAGTGGCTTGTGAGCAACATCACTGACCCACTTCATGTTGCTTCCAGGAGCCTCAAAGCAGATGCTCAGTTTTGAATTTGTTGCACATTTTTAAGACTCAAAGACCATGTGCACTTCCAAACAGAGCCTTCTGCTGGCTGCCAGTCCACATGGTGCTACCAAATAGCCAATCAGTGTGGCTCATGGATAAAAAAAAAATAGGGGATCCCTTCATTTGAGTGACCTGACTCAATGGAGTCAATAAAGATGTCTCAGAGCTTGGTTGGGGGAAGAAAGGTTCTGATATTATTGTAAAATTCCTAAATGAAGATGTTCTTTGCATGTTTGGAGAACATCACTATACGGTTATTAAAGGAATTGTGTTGGCAATTCACAGTTTTCCTTATGCTTGCACATATGGGTACATTTTCTTTATAACCATTTATGTATAGAAATGTCTAGAAATTATGCATTATGGTAGTGTCTGGTTAAAAGTAACCTTGTATTTTGGGCTTCATTTTCAGTGTTGTATATTCCAACATGGCTCATTACTAGAACCTCCATTGGCTCCCTCCTTTATTTGGTGAATACATTACTTATTAATTTCTTCTTATTCCCTTATCAACATGATCTGGAGTTCTTCTCAGGATCTCCTGCACAGTCATAAACCTTCTTTGTCCTACTCCATATGTTGTCTGAATTGTAAATGTTCTTGGAACAGAAGTCCGCAAACATATTGAGTAGAAAGACGCATGTACTTTAGGAGGCTCTCCAATTTGTTTAGCTGTCTGTCTTTTAGAAGTCCACGCAACTACTCAAGATTGCGTTCGCCATAAATGATGAATTGTCCTTTAGATACAAGCTTAACATTATCTGTGATTTCTCTGTTACACTTCTCCAGGAAAAAAAAGGACTACTGCTGCTGGGGAAGCTTTTCCTTCTGTTAATAAGTGTCCAAGTCAAAAAAACAGAGCAGAGATATTTGAGCTGAAAGCCAAACTGGTGTTTTCATTGTGTCAAAATTTATCTCTAGCACCAAAGCTTCACACGCTGTTCTCTGTCCGATTCATTAAAACCAATTCAGTTCTCACTTGAGTATTGTGCCGGGCTTAAAATAAAAATCTTTCTTTCAGTCTGAAGAAAATGACATTCTCCAGAAACAAGTCAGATTGGATTCTGGCAATGATCCATTTGTAATAATTTATTGGTATTTACTTTATAAAAGGGGAGGGTGAATGTTTGGCATGTTGGGAACTATTTTTTTGTTTTTATTATTCTCTTTTTATTTTTCAGTAAAAATGACCTAAAATGAATTTAAGAGACTGAATCCTAAGTGCTCCATGCATTATAGTTTTCACAACATTTCCTATTGATTCTTT
This sequence comes from Xenopus borealis, assembly GCA_024363595.1. Classification (NCBI taxonomy): domain Eukaryota; kingdom Metazoa; phylum Chordata; class Amphibia; order Anura; family Pipidae; genus Xenopus; species Xenopus borealis. The sequence goes on along the minus strand of CM044431.1, from coordinate 218,911,444 downwards.
ACTTCCAGGTCCACACAAAATTCCACTGTAGACAAGCACATACTCCTGGTACTGATACGTCCTGTGTAACTTTTTCCTATGGTGGCAATGTCCTTGCTACTCGAGGAGGTAAGTGCTGTAATGTTCTGCTTCTTTCTGTCACTGACCCCAATTATATAACTTCTGCATTTGTGTGTGATTAGTGCCCTCTCAGCTCCATCCACAGGGTCCTATATTAAAATTTTCCCTTGTGTGGATTGATTCTGCCCAGATGAAATTGGACCACTTGTCTGGATGGCAAAAGAAGTTGCGTAGACATGTTGTCCCTGTCACCTTCTGGTCAGGATATACCAGATCTACTTTTTTTTCAGGAGTCTGTCTGCGAGATTCCTTACTACTTACCTAAAATGGCATGGCATCCTTAATCATGTGACTTAAATATGCAAATGAAGGTTCAGATTTAGTTTAGTGTTGACATTAGTCAAAAAATTATGGATTAATTGCATCCCTGCTTTTTGGTGGCTGATGGCCCAACATACTTGATGATGGTCACTCCATATGGTCAACCAAAGGCACAATTTGAATTGATGCATAATTTGAAATACATCCCGGCAGACTCCTCTGTTCTTCTCAGAACCATTGTCTATTCACACCATCCACTTCCACTGCTATCTCTCGCAGTGAGATCCTCCTTCAAGCTCTTCACAGCTAAACTCAAAGACTACCTCTTGGGGTTCTGCCATGACATCTGACTTGATCTCGTCAAGCAGCAATACCTCAATCACTGTAAAATAAAGTGCAACTCTTATTATCTTCCTATTAGTTTCTCTAAGTTGCACACCTAAAGCTGGCCATAGACATGCAGATTTTATTCCTGCGGACAACAGACAATTGATTGTTCCAATGGACTACCTGCTATTAAACATTCAGATTAAATAAACTAGTAAAAACAACAAATTAGACTGTTCTGGCCATTAATTGACATACAGCAATCGATCAACTAAGCAGTAGAGATAACTACCATTCAAAACCCCAGATTTTCAAGAATTATTTTCTAGATCATATACACTCAAGAATAAAAGTAGTTCCATAACATGTGTTCAAGAACTAGGGTTCATGTCAACTATGCTTTGGTATTTGTGGGAACCCATACTCCAGTACACATTAATTAGAGGTCTGCATGCATCTAAAATTGTAACCAGGAGGCACCAAGATATAGGATTCTATGAATGATTACTCCTAGAGCAGTCCTGTGCATCTTCTGTGGTACAGAGGGCCAGAACTTTTCTGGCCTGTGTGGTGGAGGGCTAATAATGGAACCCCGTGTTGACCACACTCCATTGTAAAACACACCCACTTTAAACCACACCCATGTTACCACATTAACTTTTAAGCCCATATCCACATTAATGGTGGTAACACAAAACCAAATTGTTGGTGCTCACTGCAGGGATATCACTCATCGTTCATGTAAGAAAAATGTAAGTCATAGTAAAACATACCCTTAAATCCATATGCCTCACCCTCCCCTTTGGATTACGCAGCACCCTCCAAGCACATGCTTAAACACCATTAACAACCATTTTCAAATGCTAACAAGCCCACAGAACAAACCCTACAGGTAATGTAGAGCAGGCAGAGTATGGCACACACAGGAAGCATAGAGCAGGCAAAGTATGGCACACACAGGCAGCATAGGGCAGTCAGAGTATGGCACACACAGGGTGCATAGGGCATGCAGAGTATGGCACACACGGTGCATAGGGCATGCAGAGTATGGCACACACAGGGATTATAGGACACACTGTGTATGGCACACAGTGGAAGCATAGGGCAGGCAGAGAATGGCACACACAGGGAGCATAGGGCAGGCAGAATACAGCAGGACACAGGGAAACCTATCAGGACCACTCTAAGATAAACAATTCTTACTATGCTACATACAGTGGCACAATGCTAGTGCCCCTTCAGCAGTTTGTATGAGGGTGAACAATGTGGGCGTTTTCAGTCTGGGTCTGAGGTTGGAACATTTCAGGGACATGAAAGTCTGCCTGCTGTGATTGCTTACAGCTTACATAAAGTAAGCAATCACAGCAGGCAGACTTTCATGTGGGGGCCACATAAGGGTATTTAGGGCCACCAGTTGGACGGCTCTGCCCTAGAGGATACCATTGTAGAAGTAGCCCTCACCATTTCTCTAGGCTTAAGAATATTCATGTGAGTTAAAGACAATTATTGATGTGAAATCTGCAAGGTATACTTTTACTTCTCCCTGGGAATTTTTCTTTCTAGCTCATAACGAGTTTTGACTGTAGATTGATGACTTTGTTGTACGCTATCCAGAAACAGAGTGGTAAGGTAGCATAAGTCCATGTTAGAGTAGTTAGCTGGAAGCCGACCAACTAACACAGATGTGCTCAGAGTTTTACAAAAGCACACCTGCCAAATGTGTAGATTAAACCAAGGACACTATTTGATTCTTTAGGTACTCGAAGCAGTTGTAGAACATATCATTGTGACAAATCCCAGACCCGTCCAACCATAAAATAATGTTGTTGGCTAATTTAGTGCAATTGCAGATGCTTCTTTTTCTTTGGGACTTTTGCATACAGGTTAAAAAGATTGAAAATATTACAAAGTGATGTTCATTGAGTTGCTGTGGCAAATTGGGTATCTGTCCTGTGGAGCTTGCAATCTAAATTGTGTTCAAAGAATTTACTAGGTCACAAGGAGCTGGTTTGAGATTAAAACCAAGTATTCTTATCCTTATTTGTAAGGGTTATACCTAGGCTGTAGATGAATAAGAGGAAATCAAGATAAAGCTTGTGTAACAATCACTCACTGTGGTGGTCTAGGGCAGGGGTGTCCAAACTTGGCCCTCCAGCTGTTAAGGAACTACAAGTCCCACAATGCATTTGCCTGACTGTGGCTGTCAGACTCCTTCATTGCATTGTGGGACTTGTAGTTCCTTAACAGCTGGAGGGCCAAGTTTGGACACCCCTGGTCTAGGGGGTCTGCGGGGATGCCGCCTCGTGTTCCATCTTCTTAGCCGGTAAGTTGATACTATGGCGCGTTTGGCGTGCACTTCCACTTTTTACAGGCGAATTGACGCTGGCGTGGTTACGTCGGCGCGCAAAGGCGCGAAATTCAAACCATCTTTAAAGGGAACTCAGTGTGAAGATCTTTGCCCGTTGTTTGATTTCACTTAGTGAGTTCCTGGGTGCTATTTCTGATGAATCCTGATAATCTGATTACTGTTTTGACCCCTGCCCGCCTGACTTCTGTATTCCTGACCTTGGCTTGTTATCCGACTATTCTACAATCCATAATCTGACCCGTGCTTGTTTGACCACTCTTGATTGATCTCCTGATTGTGACCCTTGCCTGTCTGCCGTCTTTTAAATTCTGCCCGCACCAACCTGGCCTGTTTGACTACGCTTTCGTCTATCCCTTGAACTGTGATCTTCTGCCCAAAAGAATTTGTTTAATGAACGTGTCCCTCTGCTCATACAGAACCCTCGCTTGGCTCCTCTCTTTATAAGACCTGGTGGCATCCAATTAGCCGAAGGCTCCTCCCCTGTTGAAAGGTGCTGTTACAGGCAGAAGCAAGAGCCGAGACCTGGGAACCTAGCATTGGTTCTGGATTTTGGCTGCCTGCTCGTGGCAGTTTGCCACGAAAATGCATACTTTGGCTTTTCTGCTCTGAAATCTGCCCCATGTGTATACACAGGCCAACTCTGTCAGTGCACTAACAACCAGGAGCAGATGGGAGCTGATTGACTAGGATCAGTTTTTCTATGGGCGTGTTTTTACGCAGAGAAACCGTTTGGTGTGCCATTGGGTTAACCTTGACCAACTTGCATCCCCCTGTGCTTTCACATGTTCAGCTCAGTACTTCTGTAGAACTTACAAGTAACATGCATGTGTTTAGCTTAAATCAGTGCAAGGGATACCTGAGAAAAACATGGCAGTGTGACACCCTGCAGGAGCCAGTTCATTTTCATAAAAGAGGTGTGCCAGCCTGGGGTAAAAGATCAGCAATATCTGTTACTGTGGGGTGCCTAATTCCAGGGTTTTCTAATTTCATTAGGAGTGAGGATGATAAGTGAAACTTTTAATATTGTTGTAGCTCTTATAGACTGTAAACCCTTGTGGGCAGGGCCCTCATTACCTAACGTATCACTTTTGTTTTGAAAATGATGTACCTAATGTCTTGTGTGTCTCTGTGGCATTGCCCAGTCCTAAACAAAATTCTAAACCATTCCCTAGCCAAGTGTTTCGTCCAAAATAGCTACACCTTAGGAATAATCACAGACACCAGGATTTTCTATGGAATGTTTTGCAGACTATCATGCAAGGTCTGTAGTAGGCAATAGTTGCTGTTATCTACAAGACAGAACAGAACTCCCCTAGTGAAATCTCTTTAGAATAATTCTTTATTAATACAGATTGCAGTTACAGGATCCCGGATAACAACAGCTCATCAATTTGCAATAGGAATATTCCGGCCCGACAGCCCATCAACTTTTGAATAGTAAAGCAGCTTTTATTTATAATGGATTCCTAATGATCGTGTGCCCCTGAAGAAGTCACGAGGAGGTGATAAAACGCGTTTGGCCGGAATGTTCCTATTGCTAATTGATGAGCTGTTGTTATCCGCAATTTTGTAAGTGCAATCTTTATTAATAAAGCATTATTCTTAAGAGATTACTCTGGAGGAACGCTCCCTTCTTCTCGTCTGTCTTGTAGATACATGCCGGTTTTGACCATATGTTTGAACTGGGAACTGAGCACTTATATAACAGTCTAACCTATAGCACTTTAATACCCCTCCGAATTGTGTCTATATGTTACATTTAGGCTGTAAGCCCTACAGGGGAAGGGTCCTCCAGCCTTTTGTCTCCTTGCACTTAATCTGTATTGTAATTATATTTATCTGAATTGTATTTCTAGTAATTCACTTATTGTTACTTTTTATTTCAATGAACCCTTGTTTGTTACTACTAATTTATTGTTTTGCTGTACAGTGCTTTGTGCTATACAAATAAAAATATACATGCATACATACATTTTTTGAAGAGGCAGCTGCCAAATATCTCATTATTGTGGCAAAGTTGTTCCCTATTTGGGATTTTTGGACAACTGCTAGAACTCTAAATTAAATTAAATCCATGCTTTATCCTTGGATTTAGAGACTCTCTGGTGACTTTGGGTATATAAAAGTCATTACTAACCAGGTTTTAGCCTAACCTTAGCGCCTTCTATTTTTTTAAATAGTTGCTGTTAGTTAAGAGATTTGTAAATTCAGTTAATAGTTAGGGCAGTGGCACACGCTGCTAATGGGGGAGATTAGTCACCCAATGACAAATCGCCTCTTCAACGGCGACTAATCTCCCCTAAATGTAAATTTTCTTCCAGCCAGCTAGAATGTAAAAGATGGTACTTGGAACTATTTGTTTTCCGAAGTTGCCTCATGAGGAAACTTCGGGCGACTTCGGAAAGCCGAAGCGATCCAAGTGCACCTGCCCTTAAGAGAGTTTTACATAATGCTTGTTTCTGGCAATCTCGGATTGATACTAGATACATTCCTGGTGGTCTTGCTTCTTTTTACCATTGGCCTATTTCATGGTCATTCTCTATTTCTGTATGAGAACAAAGAGGAAATATATATAGGTTACCGATAGGTTGAAGGATAGGTTAAAGCAGGGGTCCCCAACCTTTTTTGCTCGTGAGCCACATTTAAATTTAAAAAAGAGTTGGAAGCAACACAAGCATGGAAAAGTCCATGCGGATGTCAAATAAGAGCTCTGATTGGCTTTTTGGTAGCCCCTATATGGACTGGCAGCCTACAGGAGAGAATGTTTGGCAGTACATCTGTTTTTTATACAACCAAAACTTGCCTCTAAGCCATTAATTAAAAAATAAGCACCTGCTTTGAGGTCACTGGGAGCAACATCCAAGAGGTTGGAGAGCAACATGTTGCTCGCGAGCTACTGGTTGGGGATCACTGGGTTAAAGTATATAAGAAAAGAAAGCCCCAAAATAAAAATGTGCCTAATTCTGTGGTGGGCCCCTGGCATCCCAGTTGGACAGATTTGTTACTGGAACCAAGCCACCTGTCTTCCTTGTGAGCTATGGGAGTGCAAAGCAGCTGGGAATATAAACTCTTCCTCCTTTGAGTATTGCTAGTTGCCTTTGGCAAGTATTTTTTGCCTTTTCATTTGCTTTTGGCACCTTTCCTTGGCTCAAGGCACATTTGTTTATAATTTAAAAATATTTGGGACTGCTTATAACTGACTTTGTTAGGAGGTAGATGGAGAATACAGAGATGCCACAATGGATGGCACTAGTAGAACGGTGGTCTGGATGCTGTCAGCTGAACAGGTTGTCAGGTTGCTGGAAGCTCTGGTAATCAAGCCATGAGACATACAAGGGAGGCTTTGCAAAGAACAATTCCAAAGTTTTACTTTCTTTATTTCAATGAGTTGTGATAAATATAATTGTTATCCTTTAATAATGTAAAGGACACTGTTTCCCATCAGTCTCTGCACCAAGGAGCTTGTAATCTGTGTCCTTGAGCAAGTGCAAACTTGTGGAGGCCTATTTTACACAAACTCTAAAACTAGGAATGTCATGGAATGTTGTTAAAAGCTCTAAATAAAAAAGTACAAACTGAAAAATGTTAGGCACCCCCAAGTGATTGTATTGACTTACCAGAAACCCCGGGCCGATGCTCCTATCAGACGAAAACTGCAGGGTTATACCAGTCAGCACCACGGAGCGATCCTCTTCTGTCTTCCTCCTTCTTCACACGGTTGCACATGAGCAGTATAACAAAAAGCTGAACTTAAACGTAAAAGTCACCTATTCCATTCTACTGCACATGCAATTTTCCCATGAAATTCGAAGAAAGAAGAAGCCAGAAGAAGATCACTCCGTGGGGCTCACTGGTATAAAAGTTTTCTGCAGTATTCTGCTGATAGGAGCACCAGCTAAGTCAATACCATCACTTGGGGGTGCCTAACATTTGGGACGCTCAAGTGCAGCAAGCCTTTCCTTCTCCTTTAATAAATCTCAATTTTTTATAGCTTTTTGTTTTTTAGACATTTGTGGAAAAAAAACTAAATTTGATTGTTGGTAACTGAGCCTAGGGTTGACAACTTTTGGCCCATCTAGCTCCAGGAAGGGGGCGGGCTGTGATATAATGGGGGCGTGATGCTATGGGACGGGGTCTTGCCATGGTAGGGGAGGGGTTATGACATGGTGGTAGGTCATAATATGGATTCTTACCTGGTTTTCCTAATTTGGAAAACCAAGCAGGCAGTTTTGACCCTGCCAGCCATTCAAAAAATTGGGCTGTCGGGGTCAAACTGGACAGATGGCAACCCTAACTGAGCCCCTTAGTGTCACATTCAGCAAGAGGCAATGAACGTGTTGCATTTGTCAAACTGATGTTTTAGTCCTCTCTGGGACCTTTATAAAGATATAATTGGCCCATTACATTTACAACAAAAGTTAAACAACAATACTATCCCTTTATTAATACACTCTTTCTCTGGCACCTGTGTATTTCTTCTTTCTCTGTTTCACATAGTGACTATGAAGATTTTCATTCACATAGTGCACTTTCTGCCTGTATGTGGCTGGATATGGCTTTTCTACAGTATGTATTTATTATATTTTGTTCAATGTATTTTCAGGAGATGACACCTTAAAAACTTGGGACATAAGAAAATGTAAGACTCCTCTCAATGTGGCCTCTGGGTTAACAAACTTTTTTCCAATGTAAGTATTTGAGGCCTGCTTTTTTCAAACTTATTTTAGTATCTTGACTTTACGTACATGTTTTCAGAAGATTTAAGGCACCACCTATATAGGCTATGCACAAAAATATAAAAATGACAATATAGATTAGAAGAGACCCTGTAGTAATCCAGTAACCAAAATAATTATAAAAGTAAAAATTAAAATTTGTGTGTGGTGTGTAGGTGCATGTCAGGTAATTTTGCCTGGCCATGTGCTTTCAGAAAGAGCAAGCACTTAAGGATGCAACTGCTTTCTGGCAAGCTGTTGTTTCTCCTACTCAATGTAACTGAATATGAAGATTTTCATTCATCCGGGTCATTTTATCTTCTCTAATATTGAGGTCGTATGAGTAATTAAAAAACTGGAGAGCTGCTGAATAAAAAGATAACAAATTGAAAAACTGAAAAACCACAAATAATAAAAAATTAAAACCAACTACAAATATTCTCAGAATATCTCTCTCTACATCATACTAAAATTTGACTGAAAGGTGAACAACCCCTTTAAAGGAAAACTATACCCCCAAAATGAATACTTGAGCAACAGATAGTTTATATCAAATTAAGTGGCATATTAAAGAATCTTATCAAACTGGTATTTCTATTTAATTAAATATTGCCCTTTTAACCTTGCCTTAACCCCCATTTCATGATGGTCTGTGTGCTGCCTCAGAGATCACCTGACCAGAAATATTTCAACTCTAACTGTAACAGGAAGAAGTGTTGAAGCAAAAGACACAACTCTGTCTGTTAATTGGCTCATGTGACCTAACTTTATAGTTTGTTTGGTATGTTTGTGTGCACCGATGAATCATACGATCCCAGGAGGCTGTCCTTATTTTTTAAAATGGCTATTTTCTATTTATGATTACCCATTGGCACATACTACTAAAAAGGATAATATTATGAAAATGGTTTATTTACATGAAGCAGGGTTTTACATATGAGTTGTTTTATTCAATATGTTTTTATAGAGACCTACATTGTCCGGGGGGTATAGTTTTCCTTTAAAGAAAAGAAAAAAGAAAGAACCCTTTTGTTGTTCATTATATGAGCCGTCTCTATTTGGATTTCACTTTCTGTAGGACAGATTGCTGCTTCAGCCCAGACGATAAACTCTTGATAACCGGGACCTCCGTAAAGAGAGGCAGCGGTGATGGAAAGTTACTGTTCTTTGACGTAGTGACATTTCAGAAGATCTATGAAATCCAGGTCACAGAAGCGGTGAGTAAAATGTTTGTACCCGGTATTTAATTGGGGTGGGATTGTACTGGAAGATAATCATGAAAGGAACATTAATATGAGTATCATACTCATGGATGCTTGTACATGTGACAGCATCCAATGATCAGCTCTCTTAGAATTTTAAGAGTGGACATTCACAACAACTGGAGAGACATAACAGACAGTTATGCTGTCACATTTAACGATCTTTCTTAAACATGTTGAATTTGTGGCTAAAGTTATTCAGACTCAACTGCCAAAATTGCATGTCCCCAATTGGAATGTTCCCTGATGAGCTGCAAACTGTCCCTGGAAGCAATGTCAGACAGTGCATGCACACACAAGCCATGCTCAATGCTAAGTGAAGGCTAGAGCGATAGGAAGGCTACAGTTGTACGAGCATTAATAATTCATTATTTAAAGGAGAAGGAAAGTCCCACACTTTCACACTTGGGGGTGCCAAAAGTTAGGAACCCCCAAGTTATAGCATTTACTCACCAGACACTAGAGTCCTGCAGCGGGTTGGGCACCCGCGGTTTACCTGCGAAAAATGGTATATGGGTATAGATGCGGATCAGTGGTTCTGCGGATTTGTGGGTCAGGTTGCGGGTCTTCTCTAATATTGAGTTTTACTCCTTTTTTCTGATCACGCCTATGCCTAATGATGTCACTTCTGGTTTACTATGACAGCACTTCCTGTTTCTTGTTGGTCAGCAGGTTGTGGATCGGGTTGCGGATAAGGTACTTGCATAGCAGGTCCAAGCGGGTAATAATTCGGATTTAACAATTGGTTTCGCGCAGGACTCTACCTGACATCCCCTGCCTGTGCTCCTATGAGGAGTAAACTGCACCGGCCCATGGTTATTCCAGCGAGCACCATGGAGCGATCCTCTTCCAGCTTTTTCTTTCTTCTCACGGCTGCACATGCGCAGTAGAGCAAAATGAAAAAGCCGGCTATTTCGTTCTACTGCGCATGCATTTGCTCTGGGAAATTTAAATAGATGAAAGTGCATCATCTGGCTGTCTGAACTTGTAAGTGGGGCTGATTTCAATCAACGTGTAAGGTGGCCATAGACGTAACAATTATGATCTTTCTATGAAAAGATCTTTCCAAGAAATATTGTTCAAAAATTCAGCACTAACAATATCTGATGTTTGGGTTTCTTTAAAGAGCCAGATAAAAGTTTTCCGTCCAGCCCGATCAACAAGCCGACCAGTATCCAAGTCTTCTGCTGACGGCGCACGAAAAATTGTTTCATCCAATATTATCAGTGTGTCTATGGCCACCTTAAGCATGTCTTCTCACTTCAATTATATTTTTTAACAATCCTTGCTTTCTAGTTAACTAAGAGTATGGGGGACTTAGCACAATAATGCTGTAAGGATACGATAAGCAAGCTTTGTACAAGACTAAATGCCTTAAGGGTGGACAGGATTATATTTTTTAAGCTGCTAGGAAAGGCAGTGATATCTTTTTAGCAACAGCACTGAAAATGATTGAGTTATCCAATAATGCTGATATTTAGTTTTACATCTATGTCCAGCTTTAGAATTTTTTTGTACCCCGAATGAACTCTCAAATTGAAGGTTTTTTTTTTATCTCAGATAAAACTAATGGAAAAAAACTCGATTTAGCAATTTTGAGTTGCAAAACCCAAAAACTCGAATGAATTCAGTTTCCGGCAGTAAAAAACTTGAATTGCGTGAACTGATCAAGTTTTCAGGCAAAACCCTCGGCGAAAAAGGCTATTAATATCTTCAGATGGTTCAAAGGACCTCTGCCATTAACTCCTATATGACCTTGACAGGTTTCAGGTGTATTTTTCAAAGCTGAGCTATTTCCAGGGCCAAGTATAATTAAATCTTGGTAAAGTTTTTTTTTTTTTTTTTTTTTAAAGAAAAATGTTTTGTTTTGTTTTTTTTAAAGAAAATGTGATTTTTTTTTTTACTGAAAAAAATAACCTTGATAACGAAAATTTTGGTGGAAAATGCAACTCGAACCTTAATGAATAAACCTCTAAGTGTGTGTTTATTTGAAGTCTGCATGTCTCTGTTGTACGAGGCATATCAATGTTACTTAATTAAACATGATTTGGTGAATTGAGCGTGATGAGATATTGCTAGTTATAGTAAATGACGGCATAGAGAGAATGGCATGAATTTATCTTCCGTCATCACCATAGGAGTTTTGATTTATTTTTCTCTCTGATATTTTTATGCTAAATCCTCTCATTGTCCCAATATAAATTTAAAGGGATACTGTCATAGGAAAAATGTTTTTTTTTTCAAAATACATCAGTTAATAGTGCTGCTCCAGCAGACTTCTGCACATGTCATTGCACACAATTTATTAACCAATGCAATCATTTGCAGCTGAAGTGATAAGTGCCAATTTTGTGGTTATGGTATTCTAATTATAAATGTTACATTGTGTGGAAATTACCATGGTGAATGGCACTTTATTTCACTCTTTTACTTTCATAAGAAAGTGATTTAACATGTTTTTGTTTTTTTTGGACGAGATCATAAGGGGACTTGCCCAGGACACATTCTGTGTATTTACACACAAGTCAAATCTAGGTCTCTTGGTGACTTAAGCACAGTTCTATAACTGGGGAGCAATAGCAGTGATACTTATTTAAACTAGGCTTTTAACATTTCGGCATATGTTGTTACAGTGTTACACAAGTCTAGACCGATATAAGTAGACAGAAGTAAGTCTATGGGTCTTCCTCCCTTTTCTGTATACATTTAGGTTCCCTGTGCAACCTATATAAATGTCTAATTCTTCAAAATTACAAACCTTGTGAAGGTCAAACACAGAAGATGGACAGTCGTAATCAGTGTTTTCTATATGACAGACACATGCTCACACAGATTATGAATGGGATTCTTCCCATCAACTTTTAGACTGTTGCATCTGTTGTATAGTATAGTTTGAAATAAATAAGAAAATACACTTTTTTTGTCATTCAACTTGTATATTTTTACTGGAGTAATTTGTGTGCCTGCAATTCCATTGGTTACCCAGTCAGTCTTTCAGAACAGTAAATTGGATCTGCTGCTTCTTGACCTGTGTATGAGACATAGCTAGATCCAGAAGTGAGAGGGCTTCTAGTTTCTTCTTCTATGCTAGTCTGATTGTTGGGACCAAAACCTAAATTCAAAGACCAGCGCCATTTGACTGCCTATAAGAGAAGCCATATCATCCCATGTCTAGCCACAGTGGGATATCTGATGTCAGTAGAGAAGTGTCCATGCTTCTTCTTCATTTAAATCCCAGTTACCTAGGTCAGTGGCCAATGAGACTGCTTATCCATTCAGAGGAACTGTATGAACATGCCTTTTTTGGAGACATACTTTGTAAGCCTAGCCAACTCTTAGTGATGATAAGTTTCCGCACTCGGTTCACATTTAGGGGCTAATTCACTAAAGAATGGAATTTCGCAGCCATCACAACATTTTGCCAAGCGAAAATTCGCTTAGACAACACTAATTCGCCTAAGTGCGAAATTGCATCCAGGGCGCCAGACGCTGGCGAATTTTCACTAATGTTACTTTGGCAGAACGAGCAAATCAAAGCGCTGCTGCGCTTGTGTTCAATTCTGCCAAGCGCAGCTTCGCTACAGTTCTTGCGCTTAGTGGACTGGAGCTATTTATGTTAAATGGTGCATCTAATGCATTACATTTACTCTGATAACTAGATATGCCAAGGCAACCTTAAAGTCAATAGAGTTGTTTTAACGCCCTACACGTAAGCTCACAGTTAAATAATATGTCGTATGGGGGCAACCGGGTGCCCGAAAAACCCCCCCAGAAAAATTGAAAAGATGCCAACGTTTTTTGTACTTTGTACTGAAGCCTTCTGAAATCAGAAGGTATTTACTTGTCTTATGCAATACACATAGCATTACCTAGATATCAAAAATTGAAAAGAAGCCAACGTTTTTTGTACTTTGTACTGAAGCCTTCTGAAATCAGAAAGTATTTACTTGTCTTATGCAATACACATAGCATTACCTAGATACCAAAAATAAGAGTTTTAATTCTCCCATAAAGCATCATGGAAATGCAAATCACTTCTTTATGTCACTGTGGCCAACTATACATCCAGAACCGCTGGTTTATAGCACAGATAAAGCCTAATGGTTCAGAGCCATAGATCCAAATTTGCAGACAGCCTGTTTCGATCTTGTTAGATCTCATCCGTGCAAGATATTGGAAAATGACTTCTGAGGGTAGGACTTGGAGAGCATGAAAAGGAAAACCAAGCCAACTGAAGACTGAGGATGTTCCTCCAATGCACTTCACCAGGTCAGAGCTGGTTTAGGCAAATCTGGCAAAAGAGGTAACATTCAGTAAAATACGCATCTTAGTGAATTCGCGAAGTTATGTCCATTTGTCAGAGCAAAAATTCATCTGGCGTTGGCGAAAGGACGCCTGCGCTCGTTATTATATTGGCGAAGTAACAAAAGTTAGTCACTTTGCCCTGTAGTGAATCTGCCCATAGATCTAACATAAACATAATAATCAAATAAAACTGAAAATGAAGAATATTTTCACAATGTCTCTGAAAATCAGGCTAACTTTTTAATGTTTAATTTTAGCATGAGCTTAAGGGTTTTTTTTTGGTGATCTCCTGTATCTCATCTCTGATTTTCTTCTAGGCACATAGTGTATTACACCTTGTCATCTAGTCATGTTCAAAAAGCTGAGCTTTTCAACATGTATTCCATATTTAGCTACTTCTCTGAGACACGTCTGCTATTTCCTTTCACTTCCTCTTGCTGAAATGCAATCCTCTTTTTGGATGTGGCCAGCTGCCAGACAAGGAGGAATGCACATGCGAATAAGCAGAAGGTGCGTGTTGGATTTTCCTCCTTTGATGATTTGCCACTTGTTAGCCGACTCCGAATGTCCTGCCAACTGAGGTTGAGCCATATTTGATGCCTCGTCTCTGTCATTCAAGCTTGGACTCCAACCTCTGCTCTTGAGATGACATGCCAGTGATGAAAGCAAAACCACTTTCTTCTGAAATTTCTACATCCAAGATATCATTGTGCTATATTTTTTAAGACTATTTCACTGCATTATTCTGTGTTTAACATGATTTGCGGATTTCATATAGCCCGATGACTCGATGGTGGCACTTATGAAAGCAGTTACATGGAAAGGTATCTGTTGATACCGCTCTTATGACACGCCAACATAGTAATCTCTTGAAGTCACTTGAGCACCTAGTGTACAGACATGCAATAGTATCAAGGCGCTCTTTCACATACCTTTCTAAGAGTATATTTCACAGCAGCTATGTGGGTAATAACCCTCAGCAATTCTGACTCCATGCGCTGCTCTATTTTAGGACTGTCTTGTATTTTGAAAATATTTTGTAATCTTACCATCCAGCATGATGGGTTTTTTCATTGAATCGTTTGCCTTCTTTGACTCTATTATTCAAAGTCAATTGAATATGTTTCAGATATACTGTAAAAGACCATATTTGTTGTACATAGGGTTGCCACGGGACCTGGGTGTTTTACCTGCCTGACGGGTAAAAATGATGGTTGATCCCAATGTTATTAACAAGAAAAAAATATACACGTATAGGAATTCCGGTATTTTTTTTTTATCGACAATAGGTGGCGACCCTAGTTGTACATACCGTGGCTTGCAAAAGTATTCAGACTCTTCTACAAATCCTACACTAATATTGTGATATTCTTATTTCAAACCCATACAACTCAAAATGTGTTTTTTTAAATGTCACTTTAGTGTTGGTTAGATATAAAACCTGAAACATAAGTATTCATTCCCAGTCTGTTAAGGGGTAATTCTGGCTTATTTCGCTACGCATATTTGCTTCAGGTTTATATCAGGGATTTAAACTGTGCATATTAAGGTATTTTTGTTCTTGGGCCAGTACAGAATTGCTTTGGGCTTTGGCACCATTGCTCTTCAGAAAGGCAGTATTTATAGGTATGGTGTTTTTGATATGTAGATTGTGTAGATTTGCCTCATACATATTGTTTTGAACTTAGCTACATCTGACCACAAACTCTTTTTCCATAAAATCACTGTGGTCCATGCTTTTTGGCAAAATCCATAAGTGGTTTCTTGCTTTCTACTGACTTCATATGTGCAGATATGTTCAGATCAAAACACACTTATTCTTCGGCACACCACTTACTGTTTCCTTAGGGTGCATTCAACTACTCAGGCTATTTCCCAGCCCAATTTCCAAGCAAAAATCACATATGGTGGAAGCACACCAATTATTTGGCAAAGCCTTTTAACGCATTTATTTCAGCAGAATTGGCACAAGCTTTCGGGGTCAACCCATTGCACCTGAGGATGGTTGACCCCGAAAGCTTCTGCTGAAATAAATGTGTTAAAAGACTTTGCCGAATAATTGGTGGCTTCCTCCATGTGGGATTTTTTCTTCATATGTGCATCTCCCAGTCCATCCAGATTTCTTTATATGGTTTGCCGATCCCTGAAAAGGTAGGAGTGATTGCAGAAAGCCAGAGGTGAGCAGTACTGTGATGTTCTGTAGAAG
>CM044431.1:218875928-218888897 GCA_024363595.1 Xenopus borealis | reverse complement strand
ATTATTTAGCTTTTATTTAGCACGGGAGGGGTTGAATTCCCCTTTAACTGTTCAAGTACCTCAAGGACACCAGTCCCCTACAGTTTGTCTTTGCCTCTTATCTTCTTATTGGTTTTTCCACATTTTACTTTTGAGTGGTGGTCATGTCATTGTCATGTGTCGAAGTGTGGTGTAGTTTAGGAGACCCTGCTCATCACCAGGGGGACGAGGAAAACAGTTACATTTCGAATCAATAACACAGGTTATATTATTGCTATTATTTAGCATTTATTTACATTAGAGCTGATGTGCCAAACTTAAAATGTATGCAGTGGATTTAAAGAAGTTCAATTAAAAAAAAAAAGTAGGCTATAAATTGTGCAGATTATGTTTTGGCTTCTGTACTTGGCCGAGGCAACCACGGTGCTTTAGCAATGAGGATAAGCTGTTGCTCTTCTGCTTCACAGCACATGTTCTGGGCTGCTGTCAGTTACCTGAGCTTAGGGATCAACTCACAATATACAGTATATATAGAATAAAAAAAATATTCAGAGTCGCATTACATAGAAGCTCGTGTACCAGTTCATTCTGCACTAGAATTTGATAATCAACTCATTAGCTCAATTTCAGCTTGATCATTTATTCTCGAAACAATTTGTAACAATCCAAAATGGTGAACGTCTGACAACTTTGAAGGTTATCACTGTTACAGGGCTGCTGAATCTTTCAGCTGGTAAGTTCAGTACAGCTATGAGACCTATTATCCAGAAGTCTGGATACCTTGGGCTTTCTGGATAATTTCCATAATTATTTGGATCACCATACCTTAAAGGAGAATTAAATTCAACCATATCCCCACTCCCCCCGGGGAAATGCCCCATACTTTATACTTGGCCCTCAGCACAGATTCAGGCAACGGAGCTCTACACAGCCATCTTCAACCGCTTAGGAGTACGGCAATCTCCATCCATTTCGGCCCATGCACAGTTATCACAAAGCAGCAAAATGCTCCATCTGCGCATGCGCTAATACGCTGCTCTCCCAGTCAGCTGGCTGAAGACCAGGAAGATGGCTGCATGGAACGCTGCATGCATGAATCTTATACGAGGGGTAAGTATAAAGTATGGGGCATTTCCCTGTGGGCGGGGGGGGGTTAGGCTGGAGGAGGAGGGAGGGGGGTGCAGGTTTTTGTTTTTTTAAGGGGTGGAATTCTCCTTTAAATCTACTAATTTTTAGTTGGAATGAAGTACAAAATACTGTTTTATTACTACAGAGCAAAAGTAAAATCATTTAAAAAAAATTTTTGTTTCAAATGGAGTCAATAGAAGATGGCCTTCCCTTATTTAACGTTTTGGATAACAGGTTTCAAGATAAGAGATCCCAGACCTGTATGCAAAATACATTTCTAGCCATATTCATTTTAAGTCTACAGTATTCCTTTAATAACTGGGTAACAGAGATTGCCTGACACAACTGAGAATAATTCCAACAAAAACGTGAAACCTGTTATAGCTGTAAAATGACAAGTGCTGCTCGGTTACACGAGCTAATAACATTGAACTTTCCAGAGTTCACTGGTTCCTATGGGGCAGTGTAAGGCAGCAAGGTGCACTCACAGCTTGACAAATGACTGACGGTCATATTTCCCTGCAACTGAACTGCAAAGTATTCCAAGTGAATGGAGCCTATGTGTGATGATAAAGTCTAGCACATGTTGCATATTTGACCTAACCGTTCACAACAAGTTACGGGTGACAGGTGATTTCATTATTGCCCCAAGCCAAAGGGATTTCTTTCCACTGCCAACGAGCTCTGAATTAGTAAAACAATACATTTCTATTTTGCAACGACTTTGATTGCAGCTCTTGTCTGGGAAGATGGATGTCGCTTAAGGGTCATTAATATTGAAAGAAATTTTTTGAAATTTATATTTTTGTTTAAGGGGTCATTGGAAAGAATTACAAAGGAGGGAACTTTACTATGTTACGAATATTACAGTCTAATGAGAAGTAGTGTGGATTTAAATTAAATCTTGACTGAGAAATTGATTGTTTTTATTTAAAAACTACACACACATAATATGTTGGCTAGTTTTTTTTTTTTCATTAAATCTTAAAAAAATCAATATACAATAGATTTCTATTGACATGAGAAACGAGAAGTTAGCCTTGGCAGCTTGCACTTAGGCTATAAGTCTATATATATTTTTATACTCTAGTTTATCTCCGTTGTTTATTAAAACAAAGTTGACTAAACTCCCATTCAAATTTATCAATAAAAAGGCAATGCAACAAAATCGGGCGTCAATTCAAATCCTACGATTGAAGCTCTGAAAACTGTCCTTTATGGAATTGTCACTGCGAAAACTCAACCTTTATGGATTTAAAGAAAACCCAGAAATTATTGGAATACCCAACTTCAGGAGCATCTGCCATTGACTTCTACATGACCTCGACAGGTTTGAGACGGAGTATTTTTGGATTTGGATTTTTTAGTAGCTTTGGGGTATACTAGATCTCAAAAAATTTGAGGGTTTATTTTCCTTCAGAAAATTCAAGTTTTCCACTTTAAAGACGCAACCTGATAAACTTGAGCCCCTTGGGCCCATTATTGTCACCTTTCTTATAATGTTGTTTCTACAACTATATTTATCATAACACCAAAGCCACATATGGGCCTCCATTATAATATTTTTACTTCTTCCATCCAGACGTCACCCCCTATTATTTCTCACTTGCACTATTTTCTGACTGTTCCCCATTGACAATAAGTGGAGGCCATCGGTGCATTGTGCTGTGAGTGGAGAAATCTACCAGTTCCCGATTGGTGGGCCTGTGTCGGCGGGTAATTCATTGAAGACAAGGTTAAAACTATAAGCTGAGCCAGTCATACCTTCACAGAACCTTGGGTGAAATAAAGCAAATAGAATATAAATATATGTTTATCTCTTAGAGGCCCATTGAATAAAGGTCAAATTGTAGTGGCAGTAGAGCTTGTTGAAACCATGATTAAACTCTATTCCTTAAACTTATGAGTGCCATGGAAGCTTTTAAAATATCCAAATAAAGAAGTTATAATGGGGAAAAAACAGTGAACGATCTGGAAAAAAAATCTGAATATCTCTAAAAGTCTGAATGGTTTAAAAAAAAAAAAAAAAAAAGCTCCAATAGGATTTGCACAGCTGCCACTGACTTCTATGGGACCTTGACTACTTTTTCATGACGCGGTTTTGTATTCGAGTTTTTCATGGTTTTTACATTTAGAGGCCCATTTAGTAAAGTTCGAATTTGTGTGATTTTTTTTTTATTCGAATATATTATTGTATTAATATGTATTTAAGAGAAAATTAGAATTTTTAATATTCCATTGAATGGTTCCAACCCAAAAATTTTAATCATATTCGATTCGTACTAATTGAGTTTTCCTCCCAAAAGAAAAAATCGAATGTCAGGAAGGCTTTAAGGATCTCAAAATGATTCAGTGGACCTGATAAATCTCACATTGTAATTATCAATCGAATAGGGGGATTAAAATTCGAATGTGCGAATTTTCAAGCTTTAAAATTTACAATTCGAATTCTTTAGAGTTTGGAGAAATTAAAAATTCACAAATTTTTAAAGAGTAAAATATGATTCGTGAAAAAAAGGAAATCAAAATTTTAGTAAATCATCCTGATAATGTTACTTACTGAGTAAACCTTCATGGAAAATTTAGAAATACCAGCCATTAAAGTTCTTTGTGGTCTTGTTTAAAGGGATGCTGCCATGGGAAAAACATTTTTTTCAAAATGCATAATTTAATAGTGCTCCTGCAGCAAACTTCTGCACTGAAATCCATTTCTCAAAAGAGCAAATAAATCTTTTTATATTTCATTTTGAAATCTGACATGGGGCTAGACATATTGTCCGTTTGCCAGCTGCCCCATTCATGTGACTTGTGCTCTGATAAACTTCAGTCACTCTTTACTGCTGTACTGCAAGTTGCAGTGATATCACCCCCCTCCCTTTCTCAACCTGGCAAGCATGGATCTGGAGTGTCATTGATGATAATGTGCAAGCTTTTGCTGTGGGTTGCTAATCACTCCATAACATTGGTACTTGTTGACCTCTTAGCTGCAGCATTCAGCAGGTATTGCATCTGATGTAGAACAAAATCACAGTGTGCCCCCAAAAATCCTGCAGGTAAGAAGCTGCTGTACAGTGCTGCCAGATATATTGCTCAGTGCAACACAAATACAGGAAATCAGCATAAGAACACTGAAGACGAAGGGGTCCATTTATTTAACCTTTAGGGGGAAAACTTTTTTTCGTAGAAAAATAAAAACGAATTTTTTTTTTTTTTAGAGGTTTACAGTGAAATCTCAATTTTACATCCCCTAATTTTACAGGAGATCTGAAAAATGTATTGCAAATACTATTTTATCAAGGTAGTCAAGTAAAATAAACTTATTATAAACTTATTACACTGTATAAATTATTTGAATATTGTTTTCTTTGGTCTGGGAATTCATAATTATAGCTAGCAAGCAAGCAGGAGCCATTTTGTGGACACTGTTATTAAATGGACACTGTAATAGGAAAACATGTTTTTTTTCAAGACATAGTTGATAGTGCTGCTCCAGTAGACTTCTGCACTGAAATCCATTTCTCAAAAGAGCTAACAGATTTTTTTTTTATATTCAGTTTTGAAATCTGACATGGGGCTAGACATTTTGTCAATTTCCCAGCTGCCTCTGGTCATGTGACTTGTGCCAGCACTTTAGGAGGGAGCTGCTTTCTGGCAGGCTGTGGTTTTTTCCTTCTAAATATAACTGAATGGAAAGCAGTGGGAGATGGGGTTTTTACTACCGAGTGCTGTCCTTGGATCTACCAGGCAGCTGTTATCTTGTATTAGGGAGCTGTTATTTGGCTACCTTCCCATTGTTCTGTTGTTAGGCTCCTGGGGGGAGTGGCTGATATCACTCCAATTGGCAGTGCAGCAGTAAAGAGTGACTGAAGTTTATCAGAGCACAAGTCAGATGACTTGGGGCAGCTGGGAAATTGACAATATGTCTAGCCCCATGTCAGATTTCAAAATGAAATATAAAAAAATCTGTTTGCTCTTTTGAGAAACAGATTTCAATGCAGAATTCTGCTGGAGCAGAACATTTTTTCCCATGACAGTGTCCCTTTAAGGCAAGTCTTGCATCAGCTCAAAATCTTGTTTGTGCACCAGCATGGGGGACCTGATGTCTATCCCCATGTCCTGGCTACACTATAAAATGGTGAGGAGAATAGGGGAATTTAAGGAGTGCAGTGACATCTAGGAAGTGCTGAATGGAAAGTGAAAGTAATTGTCTGCTCCTCCTCTATGCCTAAGGAATAGAGGAGGGGGAGGCAATATTTGATTGATAGCTGAGATTTTTAAATGAGGTTACAAAAGCTATGGATGCTTTATTAAAAAAACGAATTTGGATTTCACGTTTAAATTTGAAAAGGACTTTTATTAAACAGCTTTTTTTATTTCTGGGTGACAGTTCCACGTGACATTTCCCTCATTTTACATTGTTGTTTTGTGGTCCAACCTCAACCTATATATTATGCATAATACATTTCCCTGATTTTAGATTTTTCCCGATATTACACCATTTTTTTCTGGTCCTCTGAAAAACATAATGGGGGTTCTACTGTATTATACCCCCAAAGCTGCTTAAAATCCAAAAATACTCCATCCCTAACCTGTCAAGGTCATGTGGAGGTCAATGGCAGATATCCCTGAAGTTGTTTCCTAACATTGTTATCTGCGCTGGATAATCTGATCTGAATAATCTGATATTTTTTTTCAGCAACAATTCGAGCAAACTGCGCTTTTGGTGCGTCAACCGACCGACACAAACTGATACACAATTTTGTTGCAGCATTTTTTCACTACAACTTTTTTTGACAAAAATTACTGATAAATGAATTCAGTTCGTAGAAGGGAGTTTGGTCAACTTTGGTTTAATAAAAAAAATGAGATTAATTTTAGGTTTAGTAAATACAGTACGTCCCTAACGTTACAGACATTCAAATAAAGAGAATATTCTAAGCTATTATCTTGAGGTTTAATGGTTTGACAAAGTTACTGACACATGGTGAGCCTGGTTCCAAGATAAACTGTCAGAACAAGCTTTCTCTAATCACCCTGTCACAGCCTTACTTTGCCGCTGTCAGAATGTCTTCAGCGGGCGAAATATCTTCTGAACTGACAGTTCTCCCGTCTCCTGGCCGTGACTGGTCGAGTGCAGCAGATCAGAAGCATGAAATTCAAGCAAAACATCAGAGAACAGCACGGCCACTCAGGAAGAAATCAAACTTGGCACATTCAGAAAGAAGAACTTTTTTTTTTTTCTTCTCTTCCACCCAAAATAACTTTTTAGTCACAGTTCACTCCATTTTTTATTTGGATTTTGTATCTCTGCTCCTTAACTGCGACTGACAGACGTTACAGGAGACTTGCGTCTTATGGGGTTTCAAATTTATGAAGAGTTTCTAGAGAAGTGACCGGCTTTTCAAGCTGTTTTTAGTTCACATTATGTAATATTAATACGTAGGTCACATTAAAATTAGATTTTCTTTCAATTGTTATGGTAGAGAGATGCATAATGTTATTTAAGGCCTGGAGGCACCTTTGCTGTTCCAAAGCAAGGCAACTTTAACTCATAACATCATTCCTTCAGCACCGTAATTATCTTCAATATATTTATATGCTATCATCACGTTATAGGTATTTTTTAGGGGTGAAAAGATAATGAACAATAATTCAGTTTGAAGCTGGAATCCCGTTATCCAGAAATTAGAGAAAGGCCATCGCCAATAGACTCCAATTATCCAAATAATCCAGATTTTTTGTCATAGTAATAAATTTGTAATAATAAATCAGTAACTTGTACTTGATCCAAAATATGGTATAATTCAACCTTATTGGAAACAAAACCAGTCTATTGGGTTTATTTAATGTTAACATGATTTTGTAGTAGACTTAAGATATGAAGATCCACATTATTATATGTGTTCTACGGAAAATCCCGGATCCCGAGCATTCTGGATAACAAGGTCCCAAACCTGTACCAAAAATGGATCTGTCCCATCAATCACTTGGTTTGAAATTTTCTTCTGCCAATGCATCTTATCATCCAGTGCAGAGCCACAGCTCCTCTAAGGTTATATATGAGGTTATCATATTATAAATGTAGCGTATAGTCTGTTTAATTGCATATATACACAGGTATACATTGTCTCCTCATCAGGATACTATTTGCATGTAGCAACAAAGAAAAGTACTTGTCACAAGCATCACCACCCTGCTGTGTTAACTAAGTCAACCCTAAAGAAAAAAGAATTGGAGGAAATAGATGAGAGGCCTCTTACGCTGGCTATAGATGCTCAAACATTTTGTATGATTTTTGGACTACCAATTGTCGTACCATGCCAACCCGTTGTTTAGTCAATGGGACAGGTTATTGCAGTGACCGTTACTACTAATTCTGCAACATGACCTTTGTGCGATTGCTTTCAGTCAGTTAATGGCCAAAACATTAATCGGAATGGGTAGTTTTAGATTATTGCATTAAAACATACAATCGAGGTCCAAACATCAGTCATACAAGGGATCAAATCTCAATGTCTATGGCCATCTTAAAAGATGAGTAAGATATTACATGCCAGTAAATCATGGGCAGAGAGGGGGAAAATGATTATATTATACAAATTTAAACATAAATCCTATTTGACATAACCCATATCACTTTTTCTGAATAATTCTGCTTTAACTGATGTTATTAAACAAGTGAGGATATCGGCTTTATTTCTTTTGGGAGGATAACATTAGCAAGCACATTCTTTTCTAGCTAAAATCTCAATTTAGTTATGTTACATAGTTCACAAAACTAGAGGGAGAACCATGCAAGTGCACAAATCAGAAAGAATTCAGGTAAGAACGATTAACCATTTTCCAGTCTTAGTTCTGTAGTGTTCTCCAGCAAGGACCAACGTGCTGACAGTCCAGTGTCTCACATGGTCTGTGCCCACCGCCGCTTGGTGATTTGTTTGAATTTAGCTGAAGTACAGTGGCTTTGAGAAACATTTCCTTGACAGTACCAAGTGCCTCTCTATATTAATGTAAGCTAAACACTTGCAGCCTAATATTAACAGTAGTAACCAACACAAACCCGTTAAGCTTAGATCTCCAGCTTGGATTCACTAAACTCAACAAAGAGATGTTTCAATTTTATTCCAGGAATCATTTGAAAAAGCTTTAAGGTACCAATTTTCTCCAAATATTTCTCAGTTTATTCATCTTCAGTTTGGGTGGCCAAATCAAGATAGATCTTATTTTGTACCTAAGCCAGTTCAGCTAAATGGAGCAGCCAGTGAGCCTAAGATTATGTTCACTACAATGAACCAAAAAGCTTTTATAAAGCTTTGGAAGAGGGGACCCAACATGAAGGTTAAGTAAAGTGAGGGTATCAGGACTGGACTGAGAATTAAAATAGGCCCTGGCATTTCAGGTACACAAGAGGCCCATCAGCCCACATAGAGGCCCAAACAGCCCCCACCAGCCCACTAAATACTGACTTTATATGGCACCTTATAGCAGCCCCTCTGGCATTTGCCCTAACCCACAAATGGCCAGTCCGGGCCTGGAGGTTATATCCTCTTATTTGGTTTCTTGAATATCCTGGAAACTATGTGATAGTGACTTTTATGTGATGGCTGATTCTGTTGATGCTTTCAAACGGGGCTTGGATGATTTTTTGGACAGACATAATATCAAAGGCTGTTTTGATACTAAACTCTACAGTTAGTATAGCTATGGGCATATATGGTTTATGTGAAAGAGTGTAGGGGGTGGGTGTGTGTATGCTGGGTTTTAATTTGGAGGGGTTGAACTTGATGGACTTTGTCTTTTTTCAACCCAATATAACTATGTAACTATATACCTTATTGTGAGCTATCTGGAGGGGGCTTGATTGAATGGTGGACTGCAAAGGAGGTCTAAAGCCCTAAAAGTCTGAAGACATCTATTCACTGCCTCACAAAACATATTTTGCAAAGTAAACCTGCAAGAAATCCAATGGGCAAAAATTGCATTGTGCATGACTTGGGTATCTTTTGGAGATGCTTCTTATTGTATGTATTGCTTTCATTGCAGAATCTATTCACTGCCTCACAAAACTTCTTCTGCAAAGTAAACATGCAAGAAATACAATGGACAAAAATTGCATTGTGCATGACTTGGGTATCTTTTGGAGATGCTTCTTATCGTATGTATTACTTTCATTGCAGAGTGTTGTTCGATGTCTTTGGCACCCAAAGCTGAACCAGATCATGGTGGGCACTGGTAATGGATTGGCTAAAGTATATTATGACCCCAGCAGAAGCCAGAGGTATGTGAAGCGCTACTCAATATGTTGGCGCTATAGAAATACATGTTAATAATAATATGTTTTATTTGTTTTTGTGTATGTGCGGATTAGTACTATAGGTTGGGTGGTGTTTTTACATATATCATCCCTTTTTAAAATAAACCTAAATGCTAATACTTTCACTCTCCAGATCAGTAATTTGAGATGTTGGCATCATCTCCTGGGGTTGTTATGATGTTACAGCAGGAAAACCTCTGGTTGGCCAAAAAAATTGGAATTGCAGGAAACACTGTGCTGATCTTTGCTTAATGTTCTTTCATAGCACATTGGTGAACACTGCCCAGCCCAGGGTTCAGTTCCAACCAGGGCATTGTCTGCATTTAGTCTCCGTGGGTGCCATAGTTGATATATATACAACTGGTTTATTATAATATTGATTCTACAAGTGCTAACCACAGTGCACTGGAAAGCAGCAATAATTGTTGATTTATCTTCCACCTCTTTCCATATTTTGTTTAAGAATTACAGGGCTTGTGGTCCAATGAAGGAGTTGCTTATGTGTTCCATAGGCACATGAATTCTAATTAGGAGCTGCGACATTAGTTTACAAATCAAACGGTTACTATTTACTGAGAGAATGCACTGTTATCTTTACTATTATTATTGGTACCCCTTGATTTTAGATATGCGGTAGGAATTTTTTGGCATCTTGTCTTGTGTTTTTTCCTGAGAAATGCTATGGAGACCAAACATCACGTCGTAGTGCCATTGTGCTCAGTGTTAACCTTCCTATTATGTACAATGTGCTTTGGCCTTCAGGCAAAGTATCTGGAATGCTTCTCCATTTGGTTTATATTAGCATTATAATGTCATTTTAATGAATTTTATAACTTATTTATACATTCATTTCAGTCCCTTCCCCAATGGAGCTCACAGTTTAAGTTCCCTTTAAGGTCACGATCACAGAATTTACATATTTAGAACCCCTTTCCCTGACTATAGTTGGTGGCATTTAAATCACTAGGTAATGCCTTGTCGGTGGTGAGTTCTTAAGATGATCTTCTTTCCAAGATGCTAAATACATTACAGCTAATTTTGTGCAGAAGGAGGGCTTTGTGAGGAAGAACACAGGAAATGCTTTTAGGTTTAGAGAGTGCCTGCAGCAGGGTGTTCGCAATCACCAAGGGTTTAAAATCCAGGTTTCCTATGTTGTACAATGAATATTAACCATTGTGCCCTCTCTGTGTTTTCCAACCCAGGGGAGCCAAGTTATGTGTTGTTAAAACTCAGCGAAAGGAACGGCAAGCAGAAACTCTGACCCAGGATTACATTATTACACGTAAGTAAATACCCAACTAGTCCATATCACTTTTAAAAGGCATTTGTTAAATCCTGAATATGTACTACACATATAATTTATGGGTTTTTTTGCCTGTATATTTGAACTCAAGGCACAAAGATGATCTCCAGTCAGCTTAGATGGGACATTGCCCTCAGCCCCAAGAGGCAGGAGCATATCCGAAGAAAGCACCCCTACAGATTCCCTACAGATTTTTTGTCTCCCCATAGCTGCCAACTTGAGGGGGTTAATTATGACTGATAAATGGAGTCCTTTGACACTATCCGTATTCCTGACTAGCCTGATTGCACATGTGTCTGTAGGCTCCATGACAGCGAACAGACCCAAAGAGGATACAAATGGACAGAAGCTGGTGTCAAGGGTCCCTGCTGCGCTGCACAGCTTCTTGCACTCAGGATTACAAATAGGAGTGCTAATATAGTTAATACACTGTGCTGGGAGTGAGAGGTAAAGGGGGTAGTTATATCTCAGGGGGGTTTAGTTATCCTTTAAGCGGGGCATACTCTATAACACAGTCTACCGAACTTTTTTTACCCACAAGCCACATTCAGATGTAAAAAGAGTTGGAGAGTAACATAAGCATAAAATATGTTCCTGGTTAGCACAAAATAAGGACTGGCCATTTGCCTACTGGAGACTCTGTTTGGCAGTACACCTGGTTTTTATGCAACCGAAACTTGCCTTCAAGCCAAGAATTAAAAAATAAGCACCTGTTTTGAAGTCACTAGGAGCAACATCTAAGGGGCTGACTAGCAGCATGTTGCTCATAAGCCACTAGTGGGGGATCACTGGTCTAAAATGCCCCATTGTGCTGGTCTGAACCCCAATCAATGTGCTGGGTCAAATCAGGATGACCATTTAGCCACCAGGCAAACAATTGTACAAAAATGCCTACCATTTGTCTGCCAGAAAACCAACTGTATTGCAGGTATTACACAGGTTGTCTAACCCTACACCAAACTTTATCATCTCTACCTCCCATCGGCCTGATCCGATATTAATCTTCCTGACTTTGCTTATGCACATAAAATAGATAACTCTTTGAAAGTATCCCAGCAAACTGGAAGAGGCAGAGTGGGGAATGACCCGCTGCGATCCTTGGCAAGTATTCCATTGCAACTAAATAAGGTAGCACGTCAAATATTGCCAATGCCAGCTCAACATCATTATAGATTTATTAGTAGCAAAATAACACGAATAACTTCAGGGTGTTTCCACCTCCAGAAATCAGACAGAGGAGAGGCTGCTAACTATTGTCTGTCTTGTTTTATTTTCAGCCTGAAGTACTGGGGCCATATCTACTCAGGGAAAGTCAATCTTACATTGAAAAATACCTTCTAAACTACATCAGAACATGGATGCCCCCATCCCCTAAATAATATAATTTATGGTTGTGTGTTAGTCGCCGTCCCCTGTTTTTTTTTTGGGGAGGTGCATGTTGTAGAGCTGTACCAGCTGATTAGAATTGGAGCTCTACCATTTCTGGATGGTGCTTCACTCAAAGGTTATTCCATTTCAATTTGCTTTATTAAAAGGAACCATGTGTGGGTGATAATGCACAAAGTCAACAAGGATATTAAAGAAACATAATCCACGAGGCCTCCCTTGCTCAGACCAGCCTGTGAGCCTAGCAGATGTGGAAATGTTGTAGCTGGCAGCAGAAAAGCCCATTAAATGTTAATTTAATAATATCAAGAACCTCCTGGTGATCATATTTTCCTTTACTTTCTGGAAGTAACTAAAGCTCAGCCAGCTAAAGCCAGTACTAAGGAGTGCCACTGTTAAATCGCGGTTCAGATTTCCCCCACAAAATCCAGAATCAGCCCTTCTTTTCACTTCATCCTATCACTCTGCTCATAACGATTTTATAAAATGTTCCTTGGCATTGACAAGAATGGCATGCCTGTGTTTTTTCCATTCCAAACTGAATTTTGGGGATTGTGTGTTCTTAATATTTTGTCATCAGGACTGGAAAATAGCATTCCAGTGATCAATATCAAATGCATAGCAGAGGCCAAGCATCGCCTTTCCCAATATTAAAATACATTTACATGGTTCATCTGCACTGATCTGCATGCTGGAATATTCCAGACTTTTTTTTTTGTAACCTAAAAAGTTAGTTTTTTTCCAGTTAAGTTATCTGGGACATTTGTCTGTTTTGGCTTCTCCCGTGATTGTTGTAGGGGCACTGGAACGAGAAATTGGGTATTTTTATGTTATATTTTGAATGAGGAAAAAATGTAGT
>CM044431.1:218843493-218854361 GCA_024363595.1 Xenopus borealis | reverse complement strand
GAGCACTGAGCCAAGAAGCATTGCCTTTAGCTCCAACATTACGTGATCTAGTTCAGCTAGCCGTGATGATAAAATTGAAAGTTGGCATCTACAGTGGCACTTCCTTGTGTGGGCACCTTGTGCCATTACATTGTTTCTCACAAATAAGTTGCCACTTACTGTACCTTGTAGTACTACTAAGCTTCTTTCTGATTTGAGAAAGGTGCTTAGGACCAAATCGCTCCTGGCTTTCATAGCTGCACACCTTAACTGTATTTTACCTTATTGGGGTAGCTGCTTGTAAGATAACATTGTTTATCATTTATATTGGAGGTTTGTCTAGTTTAATGCTCATGGCTATGGAGAATGGAAATATGCAATTCATCTGTAGACACCACACACAATTTGGCAGAGCTTGCGTTCACTACCAAAACAGACATGTAACTCTATACGAGCAAGAGCCTTTGATGCCAAGTGCCAGAGGAAGCAAGTGTTCAGAAGAATCCCTTAATAGAGATGTCTGCAATTGCTGCTCTATGAATAGCCACATAGCTGTTGTGAGGTGGTGGGAAGTCAGAGACCCCTGGAGTCAGCCTCTGTTACCTATTCTCTAGCTGGCACTGCTCCAGTGAAAATCCTGCTCATGTGTCCTTCCTAAAGGCCTACAATATATATAGGTGGATAGCTCTAGAGGGGCATTTCCTTTATTGCCTGGGCAAAACAGGGAAACTATAGTTTCTATCTGGCATTGAATGATTTTCTGCTCATCCAGCATTGCTCTTGTAGTCTTGCCTCATGCTGTAACGGTCATGCAGACTGTGTGATACTTGACATCAGCTATTAGTTGTACTTGACAACAGCACCAGCCACACCTTGGTTGTACATTGTCATAGTGTCTTTGATACTGAAGAGGAGATGGGTTTCTGTAAAAGGGAAAGCTTGGAGTAAAAAATGTAAGCTGTGTATTGCACGCAAACTTCATAATGGAGAGAAGGTCTGCAGTTCAACAATGGGCACCTCCCATGCATACATTAAAAACAGCTAACCATAGTTAAACAATATAATATTTCCTTTGAGCTTTTATCTTTGAGTTCCCCACTAGGGTCCACCTGATTCAGGAGCCCCACAGCAAATTCTCCCTTCCCTTAAAAAACACACTTCCTGGTTTACTATTGTGTCATAGCAATCAAATACATGGTAATTTCTGGCTTTTACAGACAGCTCAAGCTAATTCAGTTGCAAAATCTAAATCATAGATGTTATTCCAGTTCAATATTATTCCATCTTTCTAGTATTTGCTCAGTTCACCCTGTGCAGCTGACCGTGTCTCTTTAAGGCATGCGGTCTGTCCATGCCTGGGATTCTCTGAGGATTTGCATAACTGGAGCTCCCTGTCAAGGTAACCTTTAGATTGGTATTTCGGACAACAATCACTGCTTCATTCATGACCTATTTTGCTTATGATAAACCTTGTAATCTAAATTAAGAAGATACAATCTTTCAGCAGGACCCCATGCTTGAAAATAGATGATCAAGTCCATGTTATCATAGTTACATGGTTGGACTTTCCATAGTCCTGAGGCAGGTGGGATGGAGCTAGTGTAAACGTCTGAAATGCACAAGTGCACAAAGTTTG
Source organism: Xenopus borealis (assembly GCA_024363595.1). Classification (NCBI taxonomy): domain Eukaryota; kingdom Metazoa; phylum Chordata; class Amphibia; order Anura; family Pipidae; genus Xenopus; species Xenopus borealis. The sequence continues at coordinate 218,852,746 of CM044431.1, read as the reverse complement.
TTACATGTCTCTTAATTGTTCCTAATTTTACAGGTCGTGGGGGCCGAGTGGGTACCCATGGAGGCACCCTGTCTTCATTTATCGTGAAGAACATTGCGCTAGATAAGACCGATGACAGCAACCCACGAGAAGCCATACTCCGACATGCAAAGGATGCAGAACAAAATCCTTATTGGGTCGCTCCAGCATATTCCAAGTAAGGCTTCTGGAAAATTACTTTGAAAGGATCTGGAATGCTGCACCACTAAAACTATGCTTATAGTTGCACAGAATGTAGATTAATATTTAGGACTGATGAAGATAATGAGATAGGATGTGAGGATCATCAAGAAGTGAGAACAGTAGGAATAATCAAGATAAAAATATTTATTAGGACATAGCCTTATGTGTTTTGTGCCTGTTGGGGCACTTACTCATAGAGTTTATGAGTTATATGATTATTATTATTACTGTTCTCACTTTTTGATGGTCTTCACATTCTAGAAGTTTTCTAATTATTGGCATCCCATACACTGGGGTATATGTAGTGAGACCACATGCTACTCACGAGGGCCAGAACTAGGGATGGGCAGACGAGGCACCTGCCTAGGAGAGCACTGGCCAGGCACCTGCTCAAAGGTCTTCCGCCTACCCTTAGTTCAGGTTCACTTTCCTGCTGCTATCACCTCTCACCTCCCCTCCTCTCTATCACTCTCCCTTCCTCTCTATCACTCGACCATCCTCTCTATCACTCTCCCCTCCCTTTGTCACTCCTCTTTACCTCCCTTTCTCCCTGCCCTTTCTCATCATTGCTCTCCCCTCCCTCCCATCTCTTGTGACCACGAGCGCACACACGGGGGGCGGGGATAACGACCGGGTTGCCTAGTGTGCCCGGTCAGCTTGGCTCACTCTACTACTGAACTGTAATTTACCTTTGTAGCAGACTTTCATTTACACTGTTATTGATCTGTCGAAACATAGAACTAGGTTTCCCCCTGTTTAACATAGACTCAACCAAACAAGGCTTGGGCATGGTCTCCACCACAACCCATGCACTTCCTATACATATATATATGCATATATATGTGTGTGTAAAGAATCTGTTGTGACTGACATTGTCGGAGCTTGACTGTAAAGTTGTAAACTGTATTGTGGTGGTGACATTTTATAAACTGGCAGTGAGGATGAGTTGAGGCTCATGAGTACCACCTCTGATTTGCTGTGGACAGAAACAAAAGGGCCATGTTCTCCTAACATACCTGCTGTATTCTATTCTGAGTTGTAGTTGTTAAACTATAACTTACAGCACCCCCAATAGCCTTCCATACAAGGTCGACTTTTTACCAAAAGCTAATTCTTCCCTTTAATTAAAGCAGTCATCCCCACCCAGTGGCTCATGACCAACATGTTGCACTCCAACCCCTTGAATGTTGCTCCGAGTGGCCTCCAAGTAGGTGCTTCTTTTTGAATTCCTGGCTTAAAGGGAAACTTTTTAGTTGCATAAAAAAACATGTGTATTGTAAAGCAAAGCCTCTTGTTGGTTGCAAGTCAACATAGAAGCTGCCAATGCCTAATCACAGCCCAATAAACTTTTGTGCATGCTTATGTTGCTCTCCAACATTATTTTACACTTGAAGATGGCTCATGGGCAAAAAAGTTTGGGGACCCCTGAATTAAACGAACAGTTCAGTGTAAAAATAAAAACTAGGTTGTGCAAAATAAAAAATGTTTCTGATATAGTTAGTTAGCCAAAAATGTAATGTATAAAGTCTGGAGTGACTGGATGTGTAACATAACAGAATCCAACTTCCTGCTTTTCAGCTCTTTAACTCTGAGTTAGTCGGTGACTTTAAAGGGGGCCACACGGGACATAACTGTTCAGTGAGTTTGCAATTGATCCTCAGCATTCAGCTCAGATTCAAAAGCAACAGTTATGCCCCTTGTGCCCTCCCCCAAGTCACTGATTGGTTACTGCCTGGTAACCAATCAGTGGAAACCAAGAGAGCTGAAAAGCAGGAAGTAGTGTTCTGGCTATTATGTTCCACATCCAGTCACTCCAGCCTTTATACATTACATTTTTGGCTAATTAACTATAATAATTTTATTTTATTTTGCACAGCCTATCTATTTAGCCTATCTATTTACCCAGTTTTTATTTTTATACTGAACAATTCCTTTAAGCAGCACATCCCTGGGCACAATGTTGAGAACTTCCACATAGCATCATACCGTGGCATGCTCATAAACAATACTTTAGTTTACTCAACCAATTGAAATTGCTTTAATGAGAACCATAATGGCTCTGGGGCAGCTCAGTCCACCAGTCGCCGGATTCAATAAACGTTCAGCAGCCTCAGCTGTCAGAGGAGAGTTTACCATATCATTAGCATTGTGCGTCCCATATCCAAAACAGATGTCACCGCACAGCATCAATCAAAGGGTTAACTTGGGCGTTCAAGTAGAAATATTTATTTAGTCCCAATTAACATGTATGACAATAGCTGTCAAGCTCACATGCTGGTGGCCATTGTTTACCCTGGCTCATATATACAAATATAGGTTAATGTATCGCCTTCTGTGTAAGATAATAGTGTTTTCGGCCTGCACCCTGACCACTTCAAGGTCGGCTTTTTTTCCCCCTCCGGCTACGTCTAAGAAGAGACTGTAATGCAATCGTCCCAAGCGCAGCACGGCGACCCTTCTGAAATAGCCAGCTATTAAATCTTTCATGGCTGTAACATTGCAGGTGTCATGTATGTAACCTAATATGTAAAGTATGAAGTTCATAAGACGGCATCAGACGATACTAAATTACCTTTGTGTTGTGGCTTCTGGGGATGGAATTTTTCGAAGGCAAAATTACTCATAAGTTGACAGGTGCTTTAGTGAGTTAGCTCATGTGTGTATTTGAATTTTGCATTTTCTTCAGCTCAAATTCTTCTCTGGAAAATCCCAGCGTGTTCTCGTGCCTTTTGTGAGAAACCACTTGTGGATAAGATGTGGCTTCAACGGGGACTTCTTGTGCCTATTCTTTCTCTTTGCGCCTTCATCTTCCCATTTAAACAGGAATAGATGCAAATTAGAAGTACTATAAGGGGAAAAAAAACAATTATGTAAAATCTGGGAAAATGCAAATTCTGAGAAATGTTTTAAAGTAACTTTTTCTTCAAGTACAGGAGTCAGTTTTACTTTGAAATACAATATTTACTGTATTAATAACAAGGGTTAAGCATTGCAGTGTTAATGTTACACCATGGGGGCATGAGCAACATACACAACCTAAAACAATAAGTAACTGGTGTATGAGGGGCAGACTCATTGGAATTGAACATTTACAGGCAGAACAGGCAAAATATACATCTGGTTAGTATTGTAACCCTCTTTATTTCACTAAAAACATTGATACAGGAACAAAAACAGTTTTTTGGAACATCAGGACAAAATCGTGATGTAAAATCCGGGAAAAAGTGACATCAGGGAAATGCACCCATTGAAATGCATTATAAGTTGGTGGGACCACAAATCGGGGGATTTAAAATCCATGTTTCACTGTATATTTTAGTAAATGAATACAATGCAACATGTTGGGGTTATTTTACTCTTTTTAAATTTTCTTCCTAACAGACACCCAGGTTTTACGGAGTTCTTGCTCCTTTTCCAGTTTGTGGCCTTGTCCCTTTATGAAGTCATAGGATTCCTTAGATTTTTATATTTTTAGCACTAATGAGCAGTTAATATACTGTTGCAGTTGTGACATTGCACTTCTACTATATGGAATAATAAACCCTGTACAGGTATGGGACCTGTTATCTGGACCTGGTTTGGTTTTCCAAATAATTCTTTCTGTTATTTGGATCTTCATACCTTAAGTCTACTAGAAAATCATGTAAACATTAAATAATCTCAATAGGCTGGTTTTGCTTCAAATAAGTATTAATTATATCATAGTTGGGATTAAGTACAGGATACTATTTTATTGTTACAGAGAAAAAGGAAATCATTAATTATTTGTTAGAATGGAGGCTATGGGAGACCTTTCCTTAATTCGAAGCTTTATGGATAACTGGTTTCAGGATAAAGATCATGCTGACACAGTGTGTGTACCCTGCACCTATCATCCACCAGGACTATGAGAGTGCTGGGAGCTGTAGTTTAAATGGCACCTATTGCTGGAAAATTTCATCTTCCTGCAAAGTGGGGGCTGATAGAGCGAACAGAGCCCATACTCCAGCTGAGGAAAATACTGTAATACTATTTTGTGCAACAAAGGGCCCAAGTGAAACACTATGCCATCCCCACAGTGAAAGAGCTATTGGTGCTGGTGGCCATTATGGGACACAAGCTTGTAAGTTCGGTTCAGTGAGAGCATAATGAGATAGTTGGGCATATCTTACATGTGTGCAATAAAACATGGCCACCTGTAAAGGGAGCTCCCTCCAAGCACCACAGCATTTGCAGGGACAATTTATGAGAACAGCCATGAGGACGGCACCTCCAGTTGCACAGCCCTGGATGAAAAGATCCATAGTTGTTGGATGGCATGAGGACGGCACCTCCAGTTGCACAGCCCTGGATGAAAAGATCCATAGATGTTGTATGACACCTCCCTGCTGAAACAGATCTGTGAAACACTGGGAGATGGTCTGTACTTTATCACTGTTTAACTCTGGTTAGATACAAACTTAATCCCTCACAGGAAAGAAGGATAACCCAAGTGTGAACACAAGTCTTTCTAAAGGTTATAGGTTTAACCAATCTACAATAAATATCATTGTGTGATAAATTATGGGACCCCTTCATTCATAACCTCAACAGAATGTTTCTTGTTATTGATGGGCTCTCACATCAGCTTTCAGGAATTTCAACCCATTCTTTTGCTCTGAACTGTTTAATTTCTGTGACATTTCTGCACTTCCTTAAATGAAGTGACTTCATTTCTTGCCACAACAGTTCAAAAGGGCCAGACCTTAACCTGATTCTGCTTCAGCTGCAATTTAGCAGATTCTCTTGCATGTTCTGGGACGGGTGGCTGGCTTTCTGCTAACCAAACTATGACCTGACTTTCTTCTCTAGAATCTTTTGATGTTAAACAGCCAGTGTACGCTCATATTTCACTGAACTGTGCATAGTACAGGCAAAAGGTTGGTATCTATCTATACAGGCTAAAAGAAAAAAACCTACCAAGTCTTCCACTAATGATGCTCTCCCATCTGGCTTTTAATAAGGAGATTACATTATAGTAGAAAGGGTCCAGCCAGCATAAATTAACACTACCAGGTGACCAATTGAAGTAATTGTGTTAGGCCATCAAGGTCTTGGTACCACAAATCAGTCACCAGCTAGGCTAGTTCAGAAATCATTTTTGACTCTGACAACATGGTTTCTACTCTGGAACAGATTGTATTCCAGCTGCAAGGTTGGCAGAAATTGGATGAAGTGGGAATTTTACATCTTTTTAACCCTTGCTTTGAATTTGCCTTTGGAGAATTATCCCACTCACCTATTCCCAAATCCAATAGATGTGTGTTCCCACGATTCTTGGAAAAATATAGCCTTACTGTCCTTGTTTAAATATTGACTTTTATTTTTACCATTACTGGACAGATGGAAACTCTACCGGAAGATGATTGTTTAGGATGAACAAGTTATGGCAGCCATAAACCAATAGATCTGCTTGATTGTCGATGTCAACAGATGAGCAGATGTCCGCCCAGTTTGCCCACCCATGAGCAGGGCCAAATTACACTGAATTTTCTAACCCAGCAGACAAGGACATCATCAGGTTCAAATTTGCCAACAGATATCTGGCTGACTTTTGGCCAGATATTAGTCCTAAGGGACCCATACACAAAGCCAGTTGAGGAAACCAGTTGGATGAAATGTCTTCAAGAGAAAAAAAACGCAGCAATTCCAGTTGATTTAACTTCTTTCTACAGGTATAGGGCCCATAGACAGGTATTAAGGGGCCTGGGCCAGCAGGTTGTATCAGCCCATGTGTGCCCATGCGTCTAGTAAAGGTGGCCATACATGGGCAGATCTGTTTGGAGAGGTCGACAAATAAGCAGATCTTGCCCCAATATGCCTACCTTGAGTAAGCCAGAACCACAATGAATTTGGGATAATGCTAACCCAGCAGACAAGAATAGCATTGGATTTAAATCTGCCAACAGATATCTGGCTGATTTTTGGCCAGATAGTAGTCCTACGGGGCCCATACACAAAGCCAGTTGGATGACACTTCCTCAAGAAAAAAAAAACAGAGTTGAATTGTCTTCTTTCTACAGATATAGGGCCCATACACAGGTCTTAAGGGGCCCGGGCAAGCAGGTTTTATCAGCCCATGTTTGCCCATGAGTTTAGTAAAGGTGGCCATACATGGGCAGATCTGTTTGGAGAGATCGCCAATTAAACAGATCTTTCCCCTATATTCCTACCTTGAGTGAGCTGGAATGAAGGCTGTCGTTGCAAGGACTGCATCAACAAACCAACGGAGTCCTCAATCCGAGGGGATTTTTAAGCCTTTTCGATCTACATCTGGACGATTTTGGGGCAGATATCTGTTGGGTAAGCCTGTTGGAGGGCCCCTTAGACTGGACATTACGCTGCTGACATGGTCTGTCACCAGTTTAGCCACCTTAAGTCTCCTTTGAAATTGATATGCACTGCACAAGTCTTTCCTGCATAACCATAAATATTTGTTATCCGGCTGCAGGAGCATGGATAGTTTTCTGTTGATTTTTAACTGAAAAAGTAGCTTTTTGGCATGTGCCAGAATGAGAGAACCCAGCAGGAGGCTGAATAAGTGGTAAAATACAGTGTCATGCAAGCACATGGCTACACAGCCACAAACTCTCACATCCATATCGCATAACAAATGTGCCAAGTAATAGTGCACTTAAGCATTGCAGGAGTGCATAGTATGCAGTGCACCAGCATATTTTGTGGCCACCTTATCCTTGAAATATTTCTTGTCTGCCAAGAATGTTGTGGTTAAATTTGTACATTGCTGAAATACTGCATGAAAGTTAATAATGTGGTTCCAATATACACTCTCACACGCACACTGCAGTCAGGTAGCTATTCAAATAAAGCATAGCTTGTGGAAATCAGGGATGTAAGCTTAATCAAAAGCTTCCACTCTGGTGTCAGTTCTAAGTTCATAAAGCAGTTCACTTCCCTAAATGCCTAGGGAAAGATCTCCATTGTGGCTGAAGAAAGAGACCACAGTAATGAGACAGAAGTTACACTGTAAACAAGATAGTGGTTAAAAAAATTATAATATTCAGAGCTGTTAAATACATGACGGTTATACTTGTACCCATCTCCAACTCTTCAGAGTCTTAACTGCAAGCACTTTCTATTTATTATTTAAAATTGGATATTTAAAGGAGAAACAAAACAGTCATAAAAAAACCCTACCCTATGTAAACCCCCTCACCCCAAGCCTAGCTACCCCCTGGCAAATGCCCCTAACTCTTTATTTACCCCTCCATGCAGATTCTGTCCAACGGCAGCCATCTTCTTCTCTTTGGAACTTTTTGGGAAGTAAGGGGCGTATCAGCACATGCGCAGTTGGATCAATTTTCTGCTTCGTGACAACTGCACATGCGCCGAAACTCACAAAAATTGCAGAAGCACCACTCTCATTTTGAGGATTACAGAAGCGGCTGAAGATGGCGCCCGTGAACTCCTCTGGACAGAATCTGCATGAAAGGCTACATAAAAAGTTTGGGGCATTTGCCCGAGGGAAAAAAGGTAGGCTGTTGTAGAAGAGGGAGGCGGGGGGTCTATGTAGGGTGGGCGGAAGGTTTTTTTTTTTTATAACGGGTTTGTTTTTCCTTTAAGCCACACCCAACATTGCTGGTACAGGTGGCCCTACTTCATACAGTGGCATTCTTGACAGTAGTGAGGCAACAGGTTTGGAAAAGCCCTTTTCTACAAAATATTTTTGGAGTATAATAACCCCCTGCACAAATTACAGAATGGGTTTGATAAGATGAGTGGAAGAAAGTAACTGGCCTGCACAAAGCCCTGAGCATAACCCAACTCCAGTGGGATGAATTTGAATGATCCCCAACCAGTGTTGGACTGGAGGGTCTGATGCCTCTGACACAGCCCCCCCCACCCACACTCCCTCCAGGCCCCATCTTCCCCAGCCACAACCCCCTCTGGTACCCCCAGGTGTACCTGTTCTCTTGATCAGGGCTAGGTGGCCAAGATCTTGGGTCAGTAGGGGCCCCTATGGGCAGCAGACAGGTCTGGGTCTAGGTCGGCAGAGCCCACGAGGGCCAAGACCCCACTGGATTTTACCTGTTGTCCCACTGACCCAGTGCGACCCTGTCCCCAACATCAGTGCCCCACCTTGTACATATTAAAAGGAAATTCCACCAACAATTTTCCAACATCTATTGGAAATCCAATGTGGGAAAGAGGGTAAAGGCTCTATTAGCAGCAAAGAGAAGACCAACTAAATATTCAGGATCGACAGGTGTCCATATTATTTTGGTCTCGTAGATATTTAGCAGTAAAGAGGACCAGTTTCATATTAATCCCTGTTGTGGAACAAGGAGAGTTGTGGAAGGTGTCCACAATTTAATGTATAATGTTGATGCTCAGTATCTGCACTGGCACAATAAGGTTGTTATATCAAACTTTAGGCTTTAGAACAGTAATTCCAACAGTGGCTCACAAGCAACATGTTACTCGCCAACCCCTTGGATGTTGCTTCCAGTGGCCTCAAAGCAGGAGCTTATTTTTTATTTCCAGGCTTGGAGGCAAGTTTTGGTTGCATGAAAACCAGTTGTACTTTCAAACTGCCAATCACAGCCCTTATTTGACACCTGATGAACTTGTTTTTATGCTTGTGTTGCTTCCCAACTCTTTTTACATTTGAATGTGGCTCATGGGTAAAAAAGGTTGGTTGCCCCCTGCTGAAAGTCAACGTTCCAGTTGAAGTGTATTTAGAGGAGAAAGGCAAGAATGCTGGGAGGGATGGTGAGCCTTTGCAGCAATGCCATTTTGGATTTTTTTAATTTATATTTTTAATACTAGTTTTCTCCAACTATATAAATTATGAAAACTAAATCTTAAAAGTTTTGTTCCATAGAACAAAAGGTCCTACCGTTGCGTTTTCATGAGCAGAAACACTGCGGCAAGTATGTTTTCTTATAGAAGCGCATGCCGATTCCTGTTTCAAAGCGTCTCAATGGAGTCTAACCAAAATACACCCGTTATCTCTATCAACACAAGGATTACAGCCAGTCATTCCAAGGTC
>CM044431.1:218820908-218833978 GCA_024363595.1 Xenopus borealis | reverse complement strand
GTCTACCTGTAACAACTTCTTCAGGATGAAACCTACAAAAGCCTAGAGAGATTATAGTCATATTAAAGAGGTAGAGTACCAATATTACAAGTCGCTCCTGTCCTTACTTTATAGGGAAGTCTATTTGAAAATATTTCACCAGTCTGTGGAGACCCCAAATAGGAAACCACTGATATTTCCTGGAGTGGTATCCCAGGCATTGGAAGGTTTGGAGATGTCTTTGTCTTCTTGATCCGTCAGGAAACATAGAACAGCCGTGTTTTTCTCCTCTAATCAGCCCAAGATAATACATAGTTTCCATGATTTGTATTGTACTTATAAGTTCAAGCCATAAACTCATTCATGCAGCTGGTGTGTGTACATCTGTATAGGATCAAACACATTGGTTATAAAATGTGAGAAAAATGTTTATCTTGAAATCATAGCTAACGCTGCTGGGAAATATTTGACTTTCCTTCGAACATACAGTACCATAAGGGAGAATCCTGGTTCTAGTAATGTGGAAAATAAAATTGATTGAAAAGACTTTGGTTTTAATGAAAATGTCTTGGATTCTTGCATGCATTCAAAAAGCATCACCAACTGGCCTAATTATGAGACTGGTAAGAGAAGATTTTATCTATGAAACACTGGAATTCTTGACTGGGAACTGATCTGGCTATACACTAACTTGAAATCTATGGCTGTTTTTACTATCCAAGTTGTGGTTTAAGTTGGGCTGATTTGATCATTTTCTTCTCTGGGTCAAGGATCAAATAATAAAATGAGCCTATGTAAATCCACCAGGAGAGCACAACAGCCTTTTGGACAGATTTTGGACAGAATTAGTGAAAACCCCCAATACACAGGCCAGTGAGATGCCAACTTGTTTCAGAGGAGCAACTTTTAAAGGATAGTGTAGTAGTATGGCCACACCAGTCAGAATCAGTGGAGAAACACCTGAAACCCTCTGTGCCTCCTCCAACAGACTTTTATGGAAACTCCTTGTCACCATAGGTGCAGGCAGCTCATGGACCAATAATACCAAGGCATGGGCAGTTTTCAGGTCTTTCTCTCCGGCACTGTTTTCACGAATCTCCTAAATTTAGTGATGCACACTAAGAACTAGTCAGATTTGGCCTATACAGTCTTGGCCCAACTGGTTTTTCCAGGCATCCTTATTGATATTTACGCAACCTCTGTTCATATATCAGTTGGGAAGGTTATGGGTTTTTGGCCCCATACATGAGCTAATAAGCTACTAAAGAGGCTTGGTGTAATACTAAGGTTGTGAGATTAGCCATTAGGAAGTAAGCATTAATTAAAGTCAGTGAGTTCAAAGCTAAGTGGCAGCTGCACCCTATAAACTCAGTTTGGGCCTCTGCACGCAAGCCCTTCAGTCGGATGCTGGCCGTATGCTTTTGTTTGCTCTGAAATGATATGAAAATCTAAACAGAAGGATTATATATTCATGCTTTGTACTCAGTGTTAGAAACATCATGAGACATTTATAGTGCAGACACCAGGCTGGCATCAGTTCAAATAACAGGTTTTCTGGGATATTTTCTGTTTCCCCAGCATCACCTTCTTCATACTCCTATGTCAGTGCAGCCATTACAGTGTGGCCTAATCAAGAAGGCTTCATATGCTTTGTATTCAAGTGGAAGCATGAAAGGTGGAGCTGATAAGAAGAACCACCATCGGAAGTCTTGGAGCCCCAATATGGGCTTTGGAAAGTCCTCCTTAGCCATGATATTGTCTTGTCTGATGCATTCTTCCCTTACTGACCCCAACCCCATCCACTATAGTTTTATCCTTGCTCATTTTTTCTGCTTGTTGACCCCATTGAGTAGTTTTTTTTTAATGTGTATGTAATTCAGGTATTGGGGGGTCAATTCTGAAAGAGCAATAGATGTTGGAAAAAATGGATAATGTTCAGTTAACAAGGCCTTGATGGCTAAAGTAACTGATGGATCATGACTTAACCCAAAGGTTACAGGTAATCACCAAACAAACAGCTAGAGTGTGAGAATCATCAAAAATGGAGTAATTAGTGAAGGACGAATACGTTCGGCAGACATGGATGCAACTGAACTGAAGAAGCTGCTCTGATGAGTAGCGAATGGTCTTCAATGATTAATCAGCAAGTCCAGTTGTTTTAGAATTACTTATATTAGATATATCATATCCTGGATGAATGAACATCTTCATAGTCAGACTTTTATTATAGAGAAAAAGGAAAGAATTTTTAAAAATGTGAATTATTTGATTAAAATGGAGTCTGTGGGAGATGTCCCTCCGGTAATTCAGAGCTTTCTGGATAAAGGGTTTCCAGATAACAGAACCCACACCTGTATAACATATACATATATATATATATGGGTTATTATGTATAAGGCAGGAGAGATTATAACATCCTATAAGGGGGGACAGAGGTATTTAGTTTTACTGCAGATCAATGAGTACAAATGCCTGGCTATATATACAGGGATCTGCTGAGCCTCCTCTGCCAGACCTGCTCTGTATAAACAACAGTAAATCCTCGTCCTACAAACCCAGCAAGTCAGCAATGTTTTCTTTCTTATTTCAGGCTGTTAGAAATGCCAAGAAGGTTTATATAGTTTTGTGAGAACTACTGGCTATTAAATATATGAATGTTAAAGGGGAAATCAATATCCATTTGTAAGCAGGTTTATTGTCCACTATCCAGTAGAATCGCAGGTTGCCTGTACGGCTTGTGTGATCCAGAGAAAGGGATCATGCCTAAAGGCATTTGAGGGTGCTTTGAGGGAGGCAGCAGGTGGCCCTCAAATTCCTATATGGTAAATACAGGGTCGGACTAGGGGACCTGGGGCTGCTGTTGCAGGGCCCCCCTTGCCGCCACCGGACCCCAACCCACCTGCGTGCACTATGTGTGCATGTAAACTGTGTTGCTGCAGGGAAAGGAAGCTGAGGGTGCGGATATGGGCTGGCAGGCCAAACAAGATCCTGGGGCTGCTATAAGCTGCCATAGACAGTCACTATTTATTTGGCCTGTGGGGGGGGCTGTTTGGGCTACTGTGTGTAGGGTCGCCACCTTTTCATGTGGCTGATCCCGGACGGGGAGCGGGCCTGTGACGTCAGTGGGCGGGTCCGTTACGTCAGTGGGTGGGTCCCTGACGTCAGTGGGCAGGCCTGTGGCATCAGTAGGGCTATGACAAAGCGATCGCCGATTGGCCGATCGTTGTGTCAATCAAGCTAATCCTGCCCGGTATTCCTTATTTGGAAAACCAGGCAGGAAGTATTGACCCGGGCAGCCCTTCAAAATACCAGGCTGTCCGGGTCAAAACCGGACGGGTGGCAACCCTAACTGTGTGGCCTCTGTGTACCCGAAATGCCAAGGCCTATTTTGAATCTCAGACCTGCCAGTGGGGCCCATCAGCGTGTGGTGTCGGCCCAGTCTGATCCTGGGAAAATATATGTAGGGAAGTAAGGCAACATCCTTGCACTTATCCCTCTGCAGTAGTTCCCTGTAAAGGATCAGGTACAGAGCCTGTGTCTATGTGCTGTAAGCTGTTGCCTAGCAACTGGCTGAACAATGATCTCAGTGCTGCAGGAAGTGACATAGCAGCTAGGGAGGAGCCGGCAGGAAAAGGAAGTAGCAGAGCCTGGCAGAGAGAATCACACAGTGGACAGAGAGAGGGGAGAGTAATAGAGGGGATGGGAGGAAAGAGGAGGGAGGCAAAAGCAGCAGGGGAGTGAACCACCCAGGCTAAGTGTAGGCAGAAGACTGTTGAATAGGTACCTGCCCAGCGCCCCCACGTCTTTGTGCCTTTTCTGCTTATACCTAGTTCTGGCCCTGGTGTGCTGTATTTGACATCACTGTCTATGTCATTTGTGCATGTGCCGACGGACACAAAGAGGTATGTTACTGCCCTGGGATCACTATATAGCTAATGTTGCATCTATTTGGCGGTATTTAGGCAAATACCCACTAGCAGGATAGAGCATTTGCTACATGCGACTTACACAACAGGGACAGGGCCTTCACCGCATTGAAGTGTTTGCTTTAAGGAGTAGTGCAACTACCACCCTCAGGCTACTGTGCATACAAAAAATGATTGGGCGCCAGGAGGTTCTTATGATGCAAAGAACCAGCACTATACAGTGTAAGGCAGCAAATGGTCACCACACCCTTTGACCAATAACTACAGGCATGTAAATACTTAAATTGCAACACAGGCTTCTGCCTGGAAACTAAGGAAGGTAGGGATTTAGCTCCATAGGTGCTTTTAAAACCTATAGGTCCCTACGCTAATATATATTTTTTGCATAAAAACAAAACCTCTTCTCAACGGATATATTCCTATGAAATCTGGCAGCAGAGGTGAGGGGCAGTATCAGGTAAGGATTGCAGCGGGTGACGTCACAAATGTGTGTTGTATGTTGTGACATCACTTCCAACGTCATTTTCACATGCATCGATGGCCGTGACAAGGTCCGTTGCCTAAGGTGGCACCAGACCAGAATACAGCCCTGCAATGGTGTAACTAGATATTACTGGGCTCCGCGGGAAATTCAATTTAGGACCCTAAAGCATTGGTAAATTGACCTAATCTACTATGAGATATTGAAATTCCTCTTCAAATGGATTGCCGGTAATAATAATGCAGATTTCTTACTGTGATATCCATCTTGTAGTTGTAATAAAAAATTATTAAAAGAAATGACTCACTAATTATGTAATTACTGGGCCCCTCAGCAGCCACAGGGTCTGCTTCCTCCATTGTTACACTCCTGCAGCTCAGGATCCCCTTTTTGTATAATGTCAAAGGGGAAAACTTCCTTAAGCTTCATACAACTATATTCTTAGTTTAGATAGGAGGGGTCCTCATCGCTAGTGTAGAGCGTGCTCTGCATAAGAAGAGACGAATTTCCGGGTCGACAATCTGAAATTCGGCTAGAGTCTCAACTCGCCTCATTGGCGGAGCGCCCCTGCTGTGAGTGAATGCTCAGTAATAACGATGGGTGGATTTATTTGCCTGCCGAAAATGTGCAGCGAATTTCCTCATTTCACGCTCGGCGAATAAATTCGCAAAAAGTTTGAAGCCAGTGATTTTGCGCGGCGACCGTTCTGACACTGTCAAAAATTTACTGCGCACACATTGACTGAAGTGCGCCAAATTATTGCCAGCGCCAAAAGTCCCGTTTTGAGAATTTTTCACTTTCGTGGGAAATTCGCCAAATATTTGGTAACGCAAAAATGGGCAAATTTGCCCATCACTGCTCAGTAATAAACATAGGTCAGTCACGTAACTAGCGGGGGGCAGGCCCAGGTGCAGGACGTGCAGCCGGGACCCCCTGCCGTACACAATTCTCTGGCTGGAAAGAGCAGGGCACAAACTGCCGGGGGGCCCTGAGCTGGTGCCGGTCCTATTCCATTTGCACCTCCCTGGTAGTTCCGCCACTGACATACGTAGCCATAAAGCAGGGAAAAAATTGCTGGTTTCATTGGGAATCCAATGGGATTTGTGCCAATGTTACTGAATACTTTGTAATCAAGATTGAGGGGTCAATTTAACAAAAGTGCTCTTTTTGGCACTATTAATTAAGGGTATTTGTACCCAAACACACTCTATTGATACTGTAGTTGACTTATTTAGCTTTTTATTCAGCAGCTCTCCAGTTTGCAATTTCAGCAATCTGGTTGCTAGGGTCCACATTACCCCTTTAAACTGTCCAGAGGCGCTGTTACTATTAGAAAAGTGAATCCTCTTGCCTTAGCGCTGGTGCCCCTGGTCACTTTATGAGATGAAATTCTGGTTATTAGGTTGGAAATTCAGCTCTTCTAGTGCAGAGATCATTATGCCCCACCTTGACCCACTCTGTAGCTTAATTTGGAGCCCAGAATTGCCCCAAATGCTGTGTAATAAAGGAAGCTGGAATCTCAGCCTTAAAGCACAAAGAGACTGTTGCATACAAAGCTCTGGTATAATGATAACTAGAGAAAATATAGGGCAAGCAGAACGTAAGGAATCACAGCTTTAAAAAAGATTCTTTTAGGTATTACTTTTATGAAAGTAGGAAATAACCCTTTAAATGCAAAGAAAAATAAATATGAGTGCTTAGCACCCATCTCTGTGCCACATTTCTCTCCAGCACTTTTTGCTGGGCTCACACTCCTGTGGATTTGGCAGATGGGAACTTGGAGGCAGTTGGTGAATGAGCTGCAGAACCAGTGCCACCTCCTTCCAAGCAGAACATAATTTCACACCCCATTATGAAGATGCTCTGAACCCTGACATTCAGATTCACAGGGTAACTATTAGGGAGGGGTGAGAGAAGCAACTACAAGATGGGGGGGGGGGGGGGGGGTCATGGCCAGATTAAAAACACATAAACTACCAATAAACTGAGGTTAATGTTGCACAGAAAGTGATATTTGTGCTTTGTTCCAGCCACTGATTTTGCTTCAGCAGCAGAGAGGGAGCGGATCAGCGCCAGTGATTTGGCTCAGGGCTGCACAATGGATGGGAGATCAGAAGGCTGAGTGAGGGCCAGCAGAATTTGGGCAGATATCTGTGAAATGAAGCACTGCTACGGATTACACAAGTGGACAAATTGCCTGCCAGATCTCCCATCTGGTGTCAAGGTGCTGCTGAATAGAGGCCACTGGGACTGAGGAACGCAAAATATAGGCACGAATCCCCGGAAAGGCAAATCCTCTCTATGGTAATGAGCACAGTCAGGATTTATCCAGAGGAACAGAAATTCAATTCTTTCGCTGATTGGTGAGCGCAGCCGCAGTTGGGAGACATTGGGTCCTGTGTCCTTCGGATCCATGTTCATCCTATTTCTACTAGGACAGTATTCTAAAATTGTATATAGAATTGGTGACATGTAAATTACAGTCAAACAATATATCCTAGAGATTCTTAATATTTTATGCCTTTAGGATTGGGGCAGATTCGGAGAGTTTTAGTCGCCTGAACTGCCTTCTGTCTGCTTGAATGAAGAATAGCCTGCGCTAATGCAATTGCGGAGCTTCAAATTCCGAAGTTGCCTCACGAGGAAACTTCTGGCAACTTTGGAAATCTAGTGCCGTGAGTGCAATAGCACAGGCGATTTTTCATTTTAGCAGACGGAAGGCAGTTCTGCCCGTCTGCCCCTACCCTTAGCTCAGGGGTCGCCAACCACCAGCAGTCCTGGAGTCAGCCGCGGAGCCTTTACAAGGTGAGACAAAATGGATACAGGCGTTACAAATTGGGCAATGGTGCAACAAATTGGACGCTGGCACACCAGTATTGGACGCCGGCGAGCACAATCGGACGCGACCCCCCTCCCGACCCTGCTTGGCTTGAGGCCACTGGGAGCAACATACAAGGGTTTGGAGAGTAACATGTTGCTCATGAGCAACAGGTTGGGGGTCACTGCTCTAAACTGTTACAATTTTGCAACATTGAGTTGATCCATTTCTCAGCAGCATCTCAGTTCTAACAGCTGCCTGTAATGAAACCCAAGGATTCTGCTCAACTGAATGTATAAATTTAGAACAGTTTACAGGGTCGGCGACCCCCCCTCCCTGAGCTGCTTTAGAAGGAGAAAAATTACACTTTATACTTCAATGTTAGAAAAACGATCACACATAGAAAATAGAAAGTAATTGGAAAATGTCATTATTTCTGGTCATCTATCTATAACCAAGTGTTGTCTGAAGGTGCACTGGTAAAACTGCTCTGTTTGCTTTGGAAACACTACTAAGTTCATATAAACAAGCTGCTGAGTAGCAATGGTGGAAATTTTTTTTCTTGCCAATAAAAGCATCCAGGAGGAGTTGCAGAGTGCTGTGTTGGTGGGCACAGGCCAGCCTTGCCCTTATCACCTGAGCCCCTAGGCCAGTGATCCCCAACCAGTAGCTTGTAAGTAACATGTTACTCACCAACCCCTTGGATGTTGCTCCCAGTGGCCTCAAAGCAGAAGCTTATTTTTGAATTCCAGACTTGGAGGCAAGTTTTGGTTGTACAAAAACCTGTATAAAAACCAGGTGTACCGCCAAAGTAAACTTCAATGTAGGTTTTCCGAAGTCGGCTGAAGTTTCATCGTGAGGCAACTTTGGGCAACTTCTGAAAACGAAGTGCTGCATGTGCTGAGGACAGGAGACTTTTCATCATAGTGGAAGGGAAGACACGTTGCCCAGAAGAACAGGAGATTAGTCACCAGGCGACTCAAATCTGCCAGTGTGTCACTACCATAAAGGACCCCCTTTGTCTCTCTCAATTATGAGAACACCTGGGCCCGTATGTAATTAAAGACACTAAGGGGCATATTTACTAAGGGTTGAAGTGAAAATTCGAATTAAAAAAAAAAATTTTTTGGCAACTTTGACTATTGAACAGCCCAAAATTTGAATTGAATAAATTTGTATTTTCGAATTTCGAAGTACGTTAAAGCTGCTGAATTGCTATTTTAGCCTATGGGGGATCTCCTGGAACCTTTACAGGGATTTTTTCTAAGTTTTGGACTTTCAAAGGATTTTGGTGAAAATCGTTCGAATCCAATGATGCGATTGAAAGATTTTAATTAGATCGAAAACTAATTAAATATACTACGTGGACTAATCGGCCAATGGGAAATAAGGATACATTCCCATATGAATACTTCCATTAGACAAATACAAAAACCAAGTGAAGCTTCTAATTCTTCTATTCTTCTGATACCATATAAAGCTTTCTTATTGGCTATAAAGGCTCATATTTGCTAAATTCCCCCATTAGTGTTCTGATGACTCCCGGGCCTGCTAATGCTTTAGTCACAGACCCCGACACAATCCCACAGTCTAATCTGGGTCAGAGCTTTCTACGAAGGTAGAACTGAATGTACTGCTTGTTCTGTGGTCAGAAGTAAAACGCTGGTCCAACGCATTCGAAGGGTGACTCCAAATCACATTTATTACTTAATCATGATTCTGAATGTCTCAAGCCTATAAATACTGTAACATCTGATTTGCCTTGTCTCATCCTCACTGTTACATAATATTTCCTATTTAGAGCCAGGGACAGCACTGAGACTGTTTATACTGCCCGTGAAAGCAGTGAAGGAGTTTAAAGAAATAATAATAGTGATCTAATATTAGAACTTGAGGTTGTTCCTGTTTTAAAAAGGGATAGACTGGGACTGAGTAATAAATGTAATTAACCCTATAAAAATGTAGAGTATAACAAAGAATAGAGTACCCCCTCTTGAAAAATATAAGGATAGCAGATATTGCATTGTAATGGTGAATGCCTTCCCCACTTAGGGTTGCCACCTTTAAAAAAAAAAAAAAAATACTGGCCAGTGGTGGGTGCGGGCAGAGTTGTAAAGGGGTCGGAACCACGGAGCGGGATGCTAAAGAGGGCAGGGCCATGATGCTAAAGGGGGCGGAACACCAGGCACTTCAGAGAAAAGTTTAGTTTACAGGGAGAGGCCAGGGGCTTTTGTTAGGGTTTTATAAATTACCGGCTACTACATTGGCGGTAAATTTGTAATACCGGCCCTGAACTTGGCTGGTGTTTTACTGACTAGGCCTGGTGGCAACCTTATCCCCACTATGAAAGTAGTATCTGCAGTACAGGTATGGGACCTGTTATCAGTGGAATAACTATAGAGGAAGCAGACCCCGTAGTTGCAGGGGGGTCCGGGGGAACAGGGGGGCCCTGTGGAGTTTGCTTCCTCTATAGCTAATAAAAAAATCCTCCTCCCCAGCCACTCTCTCTTACCAGGGAGGAAGGGGGAAGCAAGTTGGACATGACATGAGCGGGTGGAGTCGGGTGGGCATGGGCAAGGTGGAGGCAGGAAGTGGGCGGGTGGAGTTGGGGTGGGAGGATGGGAATCCGACAGTAATTTAACTAGGTTGGGGTGGGCCCTGGTGCGGGCCATTCAACCAGGCCTCCCCCACGGTGCGGATTTTCTTTGTGCACTGGGCACCTCTGAAGATTTTTTTGCAGGGGGACTCGGGACTTTGGGTTTTTACATATAAAGGATCTTTAAAGGAGAATTCAATCCCTTTGTTAATGGACCCCCCTCCCCCCCCCACCAGCCTACCTGCTACCTCGGGCAAATGCCCCTAACTTTTTACTCACCAGTCGGTGCAGATTCTGTCCAGCGGAGTTAACAGCAGCCATCTTTTTCTGTTCTTCAATCTTCAGAATGAAAATGGCGTTTCGGCGAAGAACTACGCATGTGCCAAAAGTCTCCGAAATTTTTGTGCCTTTCCGCACATGCACAGTTGTTCGGGACCAGAAGATTGCTCCAACTGCGCCTGCGCCGAAATGCTGCTTTCATTCTGAAGATTGAAGAACAGAAGAAGATGGCTGTCATGAACTCCGCTGGACAGAATCTGCACGGAGGGGTAAGTAAAAAGTTAGGGGCATTTGCTCGGGTTAGCAGGTAGGTTAGGGGGGCAGGAGGGAGGGGGTCTATGTAGGGTTGGGGGAGGGGTCTTTTAGCATAGGGGGTTGAATTCTCCTTTAAGTACTTTGGATCTTCATACCTTAAGTCTACTAGAAAACCGTATAAAATGAAATAAACCCAACAGGCTGTTTTTGTTCCAATAAGGATGAATTATATCATAGTTTGGATCAATTATAATATACTATTTTATTATTGCAGAAAAAAAGTAAATAATTTTTTGAAATTTGGATTATTTGGATAAAATGGAGTCTATGGGAGATGGCCTTTCTGTAATTCAGAGCTTTCTGGGTAACAGGTTTCCTGATAATGGATCCCATGCCTGTACACACCTGATTATGTGTTGGCATATTGGATGCTGTTGTGGCAAACCCAGTGTTGCACTTGTTGGGAATGACGCTGGAATTGCAGAATAAAATGCTACATGTCGATTTGCGGCCAGATTGAGTTTATGTTGATATATGCGTGTCCAGGATCAACCCTAACCTAATGATGGCGAGTTTGACTACGAATATCACTTTAGTATGTAGTCTTGGCTACTTTCTCATGTAAAAATAAAAATGGTTTTCTTGTAAAATGATATTTTGGTTCTCCGTGTATTCCCTTAGGAAACAGATATTAAACTGGTGAAGTCACAACCTCTGTGGCTTAACTGAAAATCATTATGTTGCTTGGAACAAAATGGCATTTAGGGCTGAGAAGTCAGAGGTAGCAAAAAAAAGAAATAACTACTAAACAAAGTAAGACTGAACCGAAAAATAATGTTGGTTCTCAGTACAAACTGAGAAATGAATTTGCCTTAGTCGATAGAAAAAGTCAGCCAGTGCCACAGAGTTTGTACCGTAGTAGTTCAGAAGGCTTAACGGAAGTCTGAAAAAGAACCAATATAAAGTAGAATTCTGGGTGAAAAATATGGTGTATTGGGCCAATAATTTTTTGTACTTGTCTTCAATATTAATTACGTCCTCTCTAATACATGTGCTAGGAAAGGGAGCCCCCCCCTATAAGATATTTTGGATCTGTCAATGAATATCTGACACCCAACTGCTGCATGAAGACAGAATGAAGAGAAACAGATGCTGAGAGAGGGATAGTGAATATAAACTTGATGCAGAATATTTGATTATATTTAGAAAGTTTCTTATTTCAGTATGACGAAGCTTATATTAAATCTTTGTTTCAGCAATAGTTCCTCTCAAGGGTAGAGGCAAACGGGCAAATTCAGGGAGATTAGGCGCCCGGCGACAAATCTCTTCTTCGGGGCGACAATCTCTCCAAACTGCCTTCCCGTCAGGCAAGAATGGAAATCGCCAGCGGGATGGCACTCAGAGCACTTTGTTTCTGAAGTCCATGTGCCTCTGTCCTTAGTTAGATGATAAATCAATAGAGAAGCACCTAGAAGTCTTGGATTGTAACGCAAGCCGCTATAGACAACAAAGTTGGATTATAGCAGTGCCATTGAATGTATTCCTATAACTCAGTTGAGTATCAGCTGGGGCTAAAGGGTTGCAGCTGCAAAAAGGCCCATGGAACTAGAAGACCTTTTAACATTATACTCTGCCAAGGTTGAACTGTTACCAGGTCTATCTCCGGATCTCCTCACCACCATCTGCAATCAGTCCTGAACAACACAGAAGCCTTTGACCATAACCTAATGTGGATTCCTCCCTTGTGGGCCCCATTAACACAAGCATTAGAGTGATAGGATGCAGACCACCTTCCATAGGAGAAAAGGTTCATCCCTGCAGCAGAACTGACATAAACAGCTTCTGAGAATCATCTGGAAGCATCAAGTGATGTGAAAAACACATTTGCCAAAGAGAGGGAAGAATCCAAGCAAAAACATATGACTTGCTGCTGCTCCACTTGCGCGTCGGCAGTTTAGAGGTTAGCGCACCACTCTGGGTTTCCCCCTTCTTAATGACTTGTGGCTTAGAGAGCTTAGTGGTGATATTTCCAGCATAAATTGTTTATAATATGAGTCACACAACTTATCCTACATGTATACAATAATAGTTATTCTGCCTCTTTTGCTTTAGCTGTATATATGGCCGGAGTCGAAGTGATCTGTGAGCGCCTTTATATAATGGGAAGTCACAGCTATTTCTTCTCTAAATCATGATTCCTCATTATACTACTGCAGTTGTACCGGGGCCCCAGTTCCCCTAAAATTCTATTCCTTTCTCCAAGAGGGACTGCTTCACAACAACAAAACTAACTGACTTTTGATGCCAGAAACTGTGCTGCCAGTACTATTTTAAGTATTTCCCCTTTTGCTCTTTTACAAGTTAAAGGGACACTATGGCCAGGAATGAAAATTGGTGTTTGTGCCTGAAAACAGCGTGTAATATGTAATATGTGCCACTCGTTCCCATACATGAACCAATAAGCTGTCAACTCACCTTAATACTATCTTTATAACAAAGCTTTAAGATGACAGTGGTCCTATATCATATCTGGAGCTCATTGTTTACATTGTTATTTGTTTAGTCCTCAATGGCAATCATTAGCAGACTAATAATAAAATGGCATTTAGAGTCAAATTGTCATCTACTGGATGTAGGTATCTTGCCATGGAAAGAGCTCCTGCTGCAAATCATATTGCTCCCTATAGATCATGGGTCCCCAATACGGCCCGCATACATACCTGAACTGGGCCTCCA
>CM044431.1:218773249-218797819 GCA_024363595.1 Xenopus borealis | reverse complement strand
TAACTGCCAGCTAACTGCCAACTGAGGTCTCATGAAACTTGGTTTATTCCAGCATATTTAGAAATGGATTCTGATTGGTGACTTGTTCCACTTCTATGACTATAGATAAGCAATATGGTATATAATTCCCCCTCTGGGGTGTTTTTAGCAAATCCCTGGGCCAGAATAGAAATGCAATTTACTGAATTAGGCTTTGCCCTTCCATATCTCAACCCAACCCAACCCAATTGCAACATGTGGTGTCCCACTGAAATTAACTTGGCTTTCCTTCTCTGTTATAAACATGTCTATTCGATCACAATCAGATCTTGGTTTACAGTGACCTGTCGACTCTGTGCTCCTTGGAAGCTATTTAGGTAGAATAACTCTGTCCCATACCAATGATGCTGGACTAAACTAGCGAACCGAAGTAACTATGTACTGTATTAGCAAGTATTTTAATTTAAGCCCAAATATAGATCTAATGGATCATGTTATACACTGGTTTGTTGTACAAAAATATACAGGAAAACCCGACATGCATGATATAGATGGTTGTGTTTAAAAGCTGGTTATTGACTTTTCCAGTCAAAGCTGCTGGTGAACCTTAGAGGTGTAGATATCATTCCATCCAGAGAATCATCTCAGAACACATTCAGCTGCTCGATTCCTCCCGTAGAATAACACAAGGCTCAGTTCTTGTGTCTACGGCCCACTGCCAGACAAATGCCTCAATAGATTTCCATGAAGACTTGCCGCTCCATGATTCTTGGTCCTCTTTTTTCTCGTCTGCATCCTTGGGAGCCCTCAACGAGGAGCTTGATCCCACTCATAATTTATTTACTTTTGCATTATACTGGGAATGCAATTCAAATTACCATGTGGCCATCCAAGCAAGTCAAATACATCCACATTTCTTAGCGGAATGTTGCTTCAAGGTGTGATAAACTAAATTGTCATCCAAGAACGAAAGATCGTCATCGAAGGCGATCGGCCTGCAACAAGCCTGTTTCACCTTGTCATTGACCAACTTTTTCCTTATTGTCAGGTTTTTTAAAATTTGGTCATAAGTTGTCTCTGGGTTGTTGCAGGATCCACTGCAGTACCGAAATTTCAGTTCCTCCTTGGTTTCGTAACCTAAACCCAAGTCTGTCACGTTCAAGTGTATCTCCCTGAGGACGCAGCCTTTGTTTTTCCGCTTTCGGTCTTTAACTGTTCTTTTACTGGAGATCTGAGTATTTGCTACAAGGCTTTGCCTTCCTCTGTCTCGCCTGGAGGGAGGCTGCTTGTTGGACGACCTTCTGAGTCTTTTGATGGTGTCTTGAATAAACTCCAGTACGTCATCGAACTGGTCTGGATAGTCATCAGGTATCTCAGCTGCATTAACAAAAAAGAAATAAGATTTAAATATTTTGCCTGTAAAACTCCAGATTTCATCACAAACAACAATTCATAAGTTAGCAACAGGAGAAATTTATTGACTGGTAAGTGATAGGAAACAGATTTATGCATTTGTGCCAATATTGGAGTATTTTTTGCCGTTTGTGAGCACAGAGTAAAAATCAGCGAGATTGTTTGCATTCCTCAAGGGCTGAGTCTTTGGCTGTTATGATTAGAACTTAATAAAGGTGCTGGGTGTTGAGCTCTGACAGCTTTATTTTATTTATATCACTATTATACTATAAATATCTGATAATGACAATAGCTGTCAGAACTCAGCATTATGTTTTTGAAAAATCGTCAAACCTTTCTTCAGATATTTAATTCTATTTTCCTCAGCGCCTTCCAAAGGCTGGGTGTATGCGCCAGGATATACAAGAGCTCTGTGCAAGGGATCACCTGATCTAAGCTGTTCCACACTCACTTGCCAACATCCACTGCAAAATTAATACTAAACAAAGTTATTTGGATGTTATAGCCCATTAGCTCAGCAGTGGCGTAACTACTCCTTGGTGGGCCCCGGTACAGGATGGGCACCTGAGCCCCCCTGATGAGCCCATACCTCTATAAATCCCATGCTGGAGTGTTGATGGCATGTGTGCTGTAAAATCTCCCCCTAAATAACTGCCTGCCATAACTATTTTCGTGGCTCCAATGGGACCCAAGGGGGTGGGGGCCCTGGTGCAAGTGCACCCCCTGCACCCCTGGTAGTTACACCACTGTAGCTCAGAGCATCTTCAGTTTTATGGCACATGCATGAGAGCAATAGCATAAATCAGAGATTCACCGCATTCAGAGATGTTTCTATATTCTTTGGTCGGCTGTATTATGTCATCTCCACGCAAGAGGAAACATCTCACAGGGCTCCATTTGCCCTTTGTGCACCCCAAACATTTTAAAATGGCAGAAACACATAGCTGGAGAAGCACCCTGCCACTAGTTGACTGAAGGACTATGCCATCTATTGCCTGCATTCCCTAAGTTAATGATCCCCAACCAGTGGCTTGTGAGTAATATGCTGCTCACCAGCTCCTTAAAGAGGACCAAAAAAAAATTCAAAATCGTATTTCATCACAATAGTCATCCAAAACTAACTTTAATTACACTATATAAATTATTAGAATCTTGTTTCCTTCAATCTGGGAATTCATAATTATAACAAGCAGGCAGGAGCCATTTTGTGGACACTGTTATTAAGGTAAGCCTTTGGATCATCTCAAAATCTTGTTTGTGCACCAGAATGGGGGACCCGATGTCTATATCCATGTCCTGGCTACACAATTAAATGGTTAAGGGAACTGGGGGAATGTGTGGGGAGCAGTGACATCTAGGAAGTGCTGAATGGAAAGTGAAAGTAATTATCTGCCCCGCCTCTATGACTAAGGCATAGAGGAGTGGCAGACAATATTTGATTGACAGCTGAGATTTTTAAATGAGCTTACAACAGCTATGAATGCTTTAATAAAAAACTGAAATTGGATTTCATGTTTCATTTGAATAGGACTTTTATTATACAGATTTTTGTGTCTGGGTGACGAGTCCACTTTAAATGTTGCTCCCAGTAGCCTCAAGTTTTGGTTGTATAAAAAACAGGGGTATTGCCAAACAGTCCACATAGGGGCTACCCTAGCCAATCATAGCTCTTATTCTGGCCCTGGGGAAGACCCTTGGTATTCAACAAGCTGTATAACCCTTTCCATGGAACATTAGTCCAAATAAGTATGCCTTTTGTTATTTCTTAAACTATACAGGGCAAATTCTGACAATAAGCGTAAAGTCTCATTCTATTTTCTGATCTACTTTCTACTCCTATGAGCTGGAAAAATGTTAATAAACGCTGCTGTATCCCCTCAAAGAATGGAGGGAGGCTGGTGGCTATGGAGGCTGCGCTGTTGTGCAGAGGCTCTTCTCTGTAATAATAAAACAGTAGCTTGTAGTTGAAACAAACTAAGATATAATTAACCCTTATTGGAGGCAAAACAATCCTTGGGTTTCATTAATGTTTAAATGATTTATAAATAGATTTAAGTTACAGAGATCCAAATTACAGAAAGACCCACTTATCGGGAAAAGGTCTCAGGCATTCTGGATAATAGATCCCATACCTGTACACAATAGCAAGGAAATAACTTACTTTTACGAATAATTTACTTCTTTACAAAAAAATAGAAGAAAGGGGGAAAAATGTAGCATTTCCACATACCTAAATGTAGAACTTTATTGGGTAAGCAGTTCAAAGGCTTCTCCAAGCATCTCCAATCATGTCTGATAACTGTACAGCACATGTTTTATTGCTGCCCTGTGTAACAAAACCCACCTGACTGCCATATGTTCCATGACTGCACTGAAAATGATTTAACCCAATATCCATGCCCAGGTCCCATCTCATAGGTTTTGTTTATAAAAATAAGCTTTACAAACTTTGAATTGCAGAAAGGTTCCCAAACTTCAGTAGTCAGACATAACCTCCACCACAACATTGTGGTGGAACATCTATTGGCTTATTATTTAGTATCAGTGATGCATCTTGAAGGGATACAAACATTCTCAAATATTTTGCCCCACTTGAGGAATAAGCCCCTTAATTTTTTGACATTTCTAGTTTAATACATCATCCAATCAGGAGGCATGCCGGGCCCTGCCGCAAGAAAAATCTTCGGAGGGCTTGGTGCTCAAAGGTGCTCCTACTCGTGCCTCTCTGCAACCTTCATCCCTTGCCATATGGTCGCTCAGATGCAAGTGTGTCAATTAGAGGAGAAACAGAGCTGCATGAAGGATCATACAAACTTAGTAGGTATGTCCCATAGTTTACATAGGGTTACAGACTGGATATCAGTAATAAAAAG
The DNA here is from genome assembly GCA_024363595.1 of Xenopus borealis. Taxonomy (NCBI): domain Eukaryota; kingdom Metazoa; phylum Chordata; class Amphibia; order Anura; family Pipidae; genus Xenopus; species Xenopus borealis. The sequence continues at coordinate 218,793,554 of CM044431.1, read as the reverse complement.
AAAATGAATCCGGCCAGTGGATTTCCATTGAAATTGGACTCCCCTGGGCTGCTACGCCTTCTCCCTAGTTTGAGGCTACAACGAGCTTTGCCATGGAACGTTTTTAGAAAATGTCATATTGGAAGCCCCTGGGAGCCACTGGAGTTTCACCTTGCAGGAATTTACAAACATATTTAGATGTGCCTGAATCCTTCAGAAACGTACAATATGGAGATATCAGATATCAGTGAACAGGAACATGCTATCTGACTGCTCATGCTTCATGCTATAGGCCTGAGTATATTGGGTGGCTGACCTTTCTTGCACAGAAGAACCAAAGAGACACTATCTGGAGCATTCTTCAGTTATATGTAACAGCAAGCAACAATGTAAGAATCTCTATTTCACATGGAAATGTATAGTCCCCCAGGGCTCTCCTTCCCAAGATCAGACCTCTGTACTAAAAAACTTCATCAGGTGTTATTGCATATGGTAATATGAATTTCCTTTATATCTATTTGTTTACTTTGTGCTAGGAATGTTGTACTAATTATATTGAACTAACTGTAACAGTTACCTATGTTGTGATTTTGTAAGGCTGTCTTACAGACAGACTGTCAGGTCAGTGGAACAGCACATGCTCAGTATGCTTTGGGCTGCTGTTGGGAGCCTTATATATGGGGTTGCTGAAAACCATAAAAACATTAGTTAGATTTCATGATCAATGTTGGGGGTCCTCAACCTTTTATACATGTGAGAGTTGGGGAACAACACAAGCATGAAAAAAGTTCCTGGGGGTACCAAATAATAGCTGTGATTGGCTATTATGTAACTCCTACATGGACTGGCAGTCTACAGGAGGCTGTTGCCTCCAAGCCTGGAATTCAAAAATAAGCACCTGCTTTGAGGCCACTGGGAACAACATTCAAGGGATTGGTGAGCAACATGTTGCTAATGAGTTTCTGGTTGGGGATCACTGATCTAGGGAGTGTTTCTCAACCTTTGATTCTGCTTTGCAACCCAATAATTGCTAAAGAATTAATTACCATGGATTTTTCTAATGCAGGAGCATCCTGAGGCGGTTCTTGCAATGCGTCCCCCTGCCCCACCCCCGTGCTTACCTGTTCCTGCGACAGAAGGGGTCAGGGGGGTTCATTGATAGTGAACTAGAGCTCCGAATTTACGTTTGAAAAAAGGGGGGGGGGTGGACTGATTAAATTAGTAATCCCCCAATTTCTCAGTTTTTCTCAATATTTCCTTCTAAATATTATAAAATAAATTCCGTAGATTTTTTTCAGCCTACTACTTCTCCCCCTGTCCAGTTTAAGCTTAAATTACCATTTTAAATGACCACTGTCAGATTCCCCCAAGGAAAATGCCTATGATTGACCAATCGCATAGCTAGAGGCAATAGGCCCCTTAGGCTCTTATAAATTCTGGGAGAGTTTTTATAGTACTTGTTTAATCACTGTTTATACTTATATGTTATTTGAGTATTTAGCCATCATTTTCTAGCCATGGAATACCGTAGATTTGTTTATTGGATATTACTGGCTGGTTGCTATGAAACTGTATACAGAACAAAACTGTTCAGTAGAATGTTTGTTAAAGAATATAGGATATTTTATCAAACAAATTCCTCAAGTTGTTCTCATTTCCATAGGGGAAAAATGCCTTTGGTTATTTATTTAGTCCATTTGCTTTAGACTGTTTGTTTAATTCCTTAAGTCCTTTTTTTTGTCCTTTCATTCATTTGACTAATGGTGGCAGCATAATTAGTTTAACCCAAACAAAAGAGAGTCTGCTTCAACCTTAAGCATTTCCCTAAGTCATTATGTAATTAGAAACAGGCAGGGAGATGGTTCGTTTAGGCAGGAAAAAGATACTGTAGATGTAGAGAGACCTTCTCCCAAACAGCTGACAATCCGACATAGCCAATAAATATAAGGAATCATATGTTGCCAGAATTTCTCAAAGAGGTTTTTAATGAGCATATGTAGGGGTAGTCCTAACAGAGGTAAGTTATAAATATATTATATTCCAGTCATTTTCAACTAGACCTCTGTGTTTGTTATGGCCTACTCAAGAACTCTACTGACTTAGTTGTATCATCCTTTAATCATAATCTGGTCCCTAAAAATGTGATGCCCAGACTGTTGTGTGTTCCATTCTAATAAAACCATATAAACATTAAAAAAAATCAGCTAATGCCAGAAGTAGATCCTTCAGGACACTTGCCCATGGCAGTACTTGAGAAAAAACAGTGATGGTGGAAATACCTTCTCCCTAGTATCCCTGTTGGGACTCAAAAATGAACCCACAACATTCCAAGGTTAAAGGGGATGACTGGTGCCATGTATAAGCTATTAGGGGTGAAATACATAGGACAAGTGTCATGACCTTTAACATCAGGTCAATTTTGAATTCCTTTCATTTTAGAAGATGCTTAGCTCTGCTCTTAAGCAAAGATATATATATATATATATATATATATATATATATATATATATATATATATATATATATATATATATATATATAATTTCCATCACTTCTTATTGGTACTCGGTAGGCTTAGATTTAGAGTAAAAAAAAGCTATAAAACTCAAATATTTCCATTTGTGTACACGAACACATGCTACTCTTAATGTTCCATCTGGTGTTTACAAAACTCTGGAACAATTAGCTAATTGGTGGTTGTGGTTAATATCCAGACCCCTTGTCTAGTACAACTGAGTCTCTCTTTTTATTTCTCCCTGTAGCAAACTATCAGGGATTTTTACACATTGAGATGAGCTGAAGCATGTACAGTCTTAGGCAATGACTTGTAAGTAATGAGATCCCACACTTGTATATGCAATGGCCTTTAAGATTTGGAATCCCTTATAATATACTGTACATCTGCCATATTTCTCAAGGTAGTCTTATAGGTGAGTTCTACTAAATAGTTATTCATTAATGCTCTGAGGTAGGCATTCAAATGTAAGAGGTGGTTGATTGTTTGTAATTAAAGGTGCTAATAAATACTTGTTCTAGATGTGATCAAACCGACCCACCTGGGTACTTGGCGATATCTGGAAGAGCCCCAATCCCATTTATATTAGCCAATGCAGTTCCAATGGCATATAAACATTTGAATGCCTCTGTCCCTTGATGCATGTTTCTCTGTTGGGCCCCTGCTACCCCAGTCCAGTACTGATTGAATTGGCTAGATATTATTATTATTATTATATTACTGTTTGGTTTTAGCCAGTTAGTCATCTTGTCTGGAAGAAAATACATGTCATGTTCTCTTTGTTGTTTTCTTTCTTTCTTATTAATACCGTCTTGTTGGAAACCCTGCTTGAAGTTACTTTTGCCCCTTAATTGGTCTACAAGAAGTTTGTATACCATGTCTCTTGAATGGCAAGTCTGAAGGTCAATTAGGGTAAGATATAGGGTGAAAACTTATTTGCTGCCCTAGATATGTTTGTAATTATGACTGAATGGTTGGTGCACTGATGTTTTCCTATATCTGTAAGTTTGTTATTAGCTGAAGAAGACCCGATCAAAGGGTGGAGCTCCTAGTAGATTTGAACTTATAAAATTCGACAACCACTATATTGATGACCATAGACCATCTCTGGAAATGTTCTAGCTGAGTCAAGTCTAAAGGTAGCCATACACAGTTAGATCCAACCATCCACATGGTTGATTATCCAGTGAGACCTATGGAGTTGTGTCAGATGAGGACTGCAACATGGCCATGTGCTCCATGTCTGATGATAACATTTTCAAATTTCCCACTCTGGTATCTTGTGATTTCTTGGCCAGCCTGTTGCTGGAGCTCATGATAAACTGCTGACTCCGCCTCAAGGGGCCTAATCTGTATCTTAACTCTGTCTATCTATAGCCTAAGTGTGTCTTATGGCAGCCTATGTTAGCAGGGATGTTCCATGGGCTGCATAAAAGGCAATAAGGAAATTACCGTTCATCCGTATAGACTACAAATATGCAGAAAATTCCTGTCCTGTTGCCACCCGAGCTTATTCACTTATTATTACTATTCACCTAATTATATTCTAATTAAAAGTATTTAAGCAATTAAGTCTGCTTCAGAGAGGGTCATTTTTCTCTTTTGAACTATTGTTATGTGGCTTTCAAAAGACAAGGGGCAATTTTTCTCAGCATTTTCATGTATAATACAGATTACACAGGGGACTTGGGACCAGTTCTGTTACATTATAAGGTATAGGAATATGACTTTAAAAAGATACCGAGGTCAAAAGCTCTTATTACTGATTAATACGTTTATGGACCTTAGCTGACACCCAGGGTGTGAAAGGGACATTGTGTTTCTTTGGCTTTTTAGTTCTGCAGAATCTGACACTGCCAGGGATATCACCTGTCTTAGTAGCCAAAAGAAGAATCACAAGATCTCCCCTGTTGGACAATCCCAATTCAAAGGCTCTGAACAAGACACCCAAGCGCTCGAGCAGGGGAAAATTTCTGAGCCGGGCATTAGCCCTAGGGCCCCAGTCACAGAAGTTTGGATCTTCCTTTGGAATATAATCTTGGTAAATGTACACATTATTCCACTGTGTTAGAAGTACTCAAGCATTTACAGATAATGGAGCACTTGTAGGACTTCATTAGAATGAAAAATGTTTTAATTAAGTCAACATGAAAGACTCAGACATTCTTCAGGAAGGTCTCCTGTGAGGGTCAAAAAAGTTTACTTAATATTAAACACATTTTTATTCTAATTACATTGGCCCAGTGAGTACCCAATGATGGTGTATTATTTAAGGTTGAGGAGCAACTAGCCTAGGCACCCCCATTGATTTTACCTTTCCTTCTCCTTTGAGTAAATACGTTTTGCCTTGACAGCTATATCCCTTTCAAATCTTCAGAGTTTACTGGTAGGCAATGCACCTCAAAGCAGGCAACCTGCCCACCCCAGAGCTGTTAAAATATTACAATATTCCTGCGCTGCTTCTACAAAAACCTTCTGGCGAAAAGTCAAAATTTAGTTTAAACACGTTGCGCTGGAAAGATACTATTACACGAAAAGACAAAATCCACGTCTAAATATATTTTCTTGTACTCTATTGTTTCCTTTAAAACATAAAAATATTATTATAATTCCCCTTGGAAAATCAAGTAATCACATTTTTTGGCAGAAGGACAAACGTCTGGAAACACGTCTCTATGTTTTCATCTGGCGGCAGCTACATTCTTGAAACGCTATGTTAACAAAGTTCCATAACTGACACTGTCGAATTATCTCGGAGAGTAAAATGATATTTTGGGCCAAAAAAAGGTCCTAAAGTAAGAAAAGGAACGGATGCATTTTTGTAGTCAAATACTTCATTTAATGGAGACTTCCCTGGCTGTTTATGGGAAAATACCTACATGCTTATAAGTAGGGGTTTCCTCTATTTATTTGCTGTAAAATAAACATTGAGGTATGGGGGCAAAGATTACAATGAGCACGGAAAATAACTTTGCTTTGATTTCGATTTTAGATACAGATTAAATGCTTGTCTCATGCAAGCAACACTTCTAGTGGAAGGCCAACTAACTGTAGGGCCCTCTTGTAGATGTTCATTGGTTGACCCATGTTTGAAAAGGGACTTGAAGACCCAAGCCTGCACCCCACAGCTGACATCAGTGTTGGTGTTTGAGGGGTGGGCTCTTGGGATCACTATCCCACCATTAAAGAGGTAAGCTACAGTATGAGGAGCTCAGCCACAGAGCACAAATCAAAACTTCTCTGCGCTGCAGTGGGCTATGGTGACCAGCGCCAAAAGAGGTGGCCCATTTTACCATGGGCAAACTCTACAGGTCCCATGGATTTTGGTCCAGCAAGCACATCACTACATCACTTGATAAAGAGTCAAGGCAGAAAAATCAGTTGATGTTTTCACATTTCACTTATTTTTCCAACTTCTATTTCTGTTCTCATAAAACATGATTCCAACTTATTTTTAATATGACAGTTTTTTAAATAAATTTCTCTCAATTTATAAACAGCTATGGTTCGTTTTCAACAAAAAAGATTAATGGAATGAATCCTCCAGCCCAGACCTGGCAACATCTCATTATTTATTATGTAAGGATGAAAAACTTCTCTTTGTCAAGATGAGATCAGACTCTTCCTATTCGTTGATAGTCGAGGTTGTTGGACTCCAAGAACAGTTTTTCAATAATATTGTACAACTTCAGTACAATATACAGTTCAGGTTCAACAACAGGGTCAAGCAGTGAATGAGTGAAAGTTTGACAAAGCTCATCAGAGGAGAACGGCTCTGTATTCACTTTTACAGGATTTTTAGGGGTATTTTTATCAACTGAACAGGGTTCACACTTTTAGTAGTCAACGCCTTTAACATTATAAAAATATGAACCTTAGCATCATGTTGTTCTGTTAGTCAAATACAGTGTAATTTGTTTCTTTTAAAAAGTTTTTTGGCTTCTGAATTATTTTACTATGTATTTGTCCTGGGGATTTAATTATTTATCTCTTAGCTAGGGCCACTGGATCTAGTAACCAGCAGTGGTGGAATGACTGACTAGAGATCTGAGGGGAAGAAGTATAGGAAAAGTAGCAAAAAAACACACACAAAATAATCTTACTGTAAGTTTGTTGATCCTGTGGTGCCGTATTGGCAGTGGGATCTTCAGGAACTGCCCCATCCATCCTGAAAACGTGGTCCTCTCCTTCTTGAAGGTCTGGAAGGTGAGATCTTTTCTTACCAGCCAACCAGTTGGAAGGCAATGGGATGCTGGATACAGAGCTTAGCAGCAAAATACAGACAGCCAGAATAGCCCATAACTTCATCTTAGAAAGGCTTCCAAGAAAGGGACCTAGGGCATATAAATCAGATAAACAAGAATGACTTATATTTTCTTGCACAAACTATTAGCAAGATTAACATTAATGCTTGTATTATCTACCACTGTACACTGCATATGGTACAGTGGTTTAGTCAAGAGCCAAACATGATTATATTTATATTGTATAATTATTGTGTGTCCATCTATTGTTAAAACATCATGTACAAATGAAGACCTGTCATTCTGTTTCTTTAAGCCAATGGCACACAAGGTTTTTTGACCATCACATTGCTCTCTTGGACAACCTTGTTGTTCAGAACTCCCTCCACTCCGCTTAAGATAAGTGAGATCACTTTGGAACATTTTGCAGAGAAGAATGTCCATTGACGTTGCTCTGCTGCAGTCATCATGCCGTATGTGCCATAAGCCTTATGTAAAGATTTTGTTGGAAACTGAAGGTTCAAGCCTCTGCATGAAAGTCTGAAACCTTCAGAATCTATTCAACCTTTCTTAATAGACACTACAGGTAACCTTATTTAGAGCTAACCAATTGGAAGCTGCAGTTCTTCATAGGATTTTCATGGTCTTCTATGGCACAGGTGGAATTTGACCCCCACGGAACTCTCAAGGGGGACCACAGTGGTCAGTAAACCTTTCCAGTCCTTTGACTTTTGTTTGTCTTGAAAACAGTGGAAGGTAGAGTAGGGTATGTGGACACCAGGGTTGTTCCTTATGGCCTGTGTGCTGTAACCCTTAATTACTGATCTATTCCAATGTGTTTTGAAATCAGTTAGGATAAAATAATTTTAAATTACACTTGTTAGTGTTTTGTGCTCAAGCAAAACCAAAATACACCAGGTGTAATGCCCATACTATGAGAGATACTGTTCATAGCAAACAGCAAACATTGAACTGTGATCGCCAAAGTTGCAATCTTTTAAAAGACCTAAAATTTAAATACCCAGCTGGCAACAGCATAGCTATATTATGGTGAGAATAAAAGAAATAAATAGTCTACTGATCGGCAAACCTTTGGAGTAGATGTCATAATAAAACTTGGTGAAATGCAAGAGAATGCAGATCGACTTCAAAGGAAAGCCAATCCAAAAGGCACCACACAGAACAAAGAAGCTCAACAATAAGTTCCTAGGGCTTAATTCTTTATGCCGAGAAATGCAGATCTGTCAGGTTTCTCTTTTAACTAAGTTACACTATCCAACTGTCCTGCAAAGTGTCTACTAGTGTCAGTGCATCAGTATCTCTGTAGGAAGGTGAGAGCAATTCTGCACTTTAACCAAGTGCTGCCTGTGCCTATGTAGCCTGTGTTGAGGTGTATAGGAGGTGTCATAACCATACAATAACATACTGCTCCAAATGTATGACAATCCAATTCTGGATGGGCCATTTTACTTTTTTTTCTTCAATCCTTAGTATGAATTGATTGCCCATTAGGGTGTCCATCAGATGAAACTCTAATATGGACCCTTAAAGCATCAGTTATGGATAGCAAGTATTTAGGAATACTCAATAAGGCACCAGGCTCCCTTGACCCTGAAGCTTCACCAAGAAAGGGCTGTGAAACAATAATACAAAGGGACCAGTTTTAGACAACTCACTGAGGGATCTGGATGTTCAACCAGGGGGTTAGAGTCATGGACTGGGCATTCCTACTTTATATAAATAATAGTGCCAACATTTATATATATATATTTTTCTTTTTTTCGAGGCCTCCCTCCACGTCATTATACTGATGTTCAGCACCTCCTGCACCCCTGGGTGAATGGATCTAAGAGAATGATTTTGGGCAGCAGGGAGGGTGCAGTAGGGTTGCTGAGCCTTTTTGGCCATGCTGTTCCCCCATGTCCCATTGCGGTCTCTGGATGTGCTGATTGGTAGTTACAACATTTCTGAAAACAGTCAGAAACGGAATTATATAGGTGGTATAGCAGCAGCAACAGCTCTGTTATTTTGCTCAGCACTGAGTTCAGCATTACAACACACCATAAAATGTAAATCAATTGAGGTTTCCAAAATCAGAACCCTGCCCAGGAATGGGCCGCCAATACCACCAGCAGAGAGAACTGCTCATACAAACAGCTGATATTGAAAATGAATTGGCTGCCACATTTCAAAACAAGAGGCTCCAGGCAGCGGAGCTAATAATTCATAGGGTGCAGCTTTTAATAATGTGGGTAATTTCTATACCGTAAAAACACACAGGTGAAAAACATTGCAAAACTGGGCAAGAACTTCAAAGAAAGTATCACTTTCCTCCATTGTGCCTTTCTTTTCTCTGTGGCAGAGATGGGATTGCTGGTGAGTGTGTCATCACTTGCCTGCAGTGAAATGAAAGCATGAAATCCCATGTTCTAACACGCTGCATGATACCACGGCTGTCCCTTGGCCTTATCTCCCCCGATACATAATGATACACCCCAACCCTCCCTGGTCATACTCGCCTGCATCTGGCTTCTGTTAAACATTCTCTTTTATGACCCAGGAATAAAAAATATTTATTCCAGTGTATCTCCGTGTTTATCTTACTGCTTAAAAGCACATTATACGGACCAATTATAGATTCTGAGAACAATATAAACACTATACGCTTCACCCCTGTCTCACAGATGTTTTGGTGTAGCCAGCCAAGCTTTCCCTTGTTTCTATACAGTTTCATACAGTTTCATAACACCATCAAACACAACTGTATGGCAGCTCCTCTACACTACAAGTTCTTTAAAAAAATAAATAAAAAACAACCTATATGTATATGAAGCTGAGCCTTCCATTATAGATGGAATTGGCACTGTATTTATCTTGCCATCTGTTCTGGGGTGTTTATATAGATCAGTTCTTAAAATTCTAGAAAATATTTTTATTAATAAAATGGCTCAAGACTAATGTTTCGGCCCCATCCAAGGCCTTTTTCAAAGTGCCAGAATCAACTATGGACATGTCTTAAAACCATAGTCCATACTTGCGCTACATTTATGCTCCAAGGTATGAGGCATCCTTAGCTGTGCCCCTTATCCCACAATTAACACATTTTATTTATCATATAGAAAACAGAGAGCCTATATGGTAAATACAGCACTGACCATTTAAAGGGGTTGTTCACCTTTCAACACTTTTTTCAGTTGGTTTCAGATAGATCACCACAAATAAAGACTTTTCCAATGACTTTCTATTTGACTTTTCCAATGAGTTTCTATTTTCTATTTGTGACTGTTCTTCTAATATTGAAGTGTAAAGTGTAATTTTTCACCTTCTGAAGCAGCTCTGGGAAGGATGGGTCGCCGACCCTGTAAACTGTTCTAAACTGATACATTTAGTTGATACATTTGTTGTCTTTGTCCCTGCTGAGCAGAATCGCTGGGTTTTATTACAGGCAGCTGTTAGAATTGATACAATAGTTGCTTATACTCCAGATGCTGCTGAGAAATGTATCAATTAAATGTGCAAAATTGAGTCTGCACCTGAATTACTGAGCTGCCAGGCCCCCCCCGGCAGCTCGCACACCACTGAATCAGGCCACATAATCGCCACATAATCGCATACTGTTGTGTTACTGCTGAAAAAAGACGTTGTTTCTGGGGAACAATCTGAAAACAACTCAACTGAAAAAAAGTATTTGGAAGGTGAACAACCCTTTTATCATGAAATTGCAGATGCATTAATCCTGCTATGTGTTCTGGGGTATAACTCTGGAATAGTATGAAGGAATCTGTGTAGAAAATGTATTTAAAGGAGAACTAAACTCCCCCCTACCAAAAACCCCCTAAATTGCCTTCCATTGTCCCCCTCCCGTTTCACCTCCCTGCACTGGGCATTAGTCAAAAAATTGACCCTAAAATGCAGAGCAGTGCAGCAGAGCTCCATGGCACCATCTTCCACAAATTTGTATTCTTTTAAGGCTAAAACAGGCAGTTTTGGGGTTTTTTGGTATGGTGGGTTTAGTTCTTCTTTAATTAGCTTTTCAAAAAAAAAAATCACCCTCAGCTTATGATTATTCTTTATTTCTCCTTCTTGAGACTGCCTTTCTGTTTTCTTGCATTTGCTATATTTCTTCTCCCCTGTTCTGCTCTGCCTTTGGCTTCTTTCTGTAGCTCACCTTTGGATTAAATTTTAATATGATGTAGAGAGTGATATTCTGCGACAACTGGAAATTGGTTTTCATTTTTGGTTTTTGAATTATTTAGCTTTTTATTTTGCAGCTCTCCAGTTTGCAATTTCAACAATCCAGTGGCTAGGGTGCAAATTACCCTAGCAACCATGCACTGATTTGAATAAGAAACTGGAAGATAAATAGGAGAGGGTCTGAACAGAAAGACGAGTAAAAAAAAAAAAGTGTCAGTAACAATATATTTGCAGCCTTACAGAGCATTTATTTTTAGATGGGGTCAGTGACCCCCATTTGAAAGTTGGAAAGAGTCAGAAGAAGATGGCAAATAATGAAAAACTTCCCCTGGAAGCCATTGTTCCATATCGTGTGCTCATTAAATCACAAAAGGAGCTATTTGTATTTATTTCCTTTATAGAGGGGTGATTCAGTTCCTTACAGCGCATCTTATTATAAGAATACAGGTTTCTACGTTTCCTAGAGCTCGGGAAGAATGCTGCTAGGAAGCCAAGTGAACTTCATCAAATCTTTGCATGTCAAGAGAGACAAGTTTACAGAACATAAATACTCTTTTGGGAACATGTGCCAAATGTGTGAGGCTGGAACAGACATTGTTCATCTAATCATGTTAACCCTGTACAAGAAAAGAACTCATCATGAACTATTCTCTCCTGGAACATGAGGTTGTGGATATTGATTAGATGCTAGAGGATCATTTCTATAGCAACAGCTCTGTCTTTAAGGCTAAGGTTACACCTGTTGTAAAAATCTACCCTGTGTCTGCACTATGGCCAATGCAGTGCCCCTACAGACCTAGTGGCCCATGTATGATGCCCTCTGGAACCCCTGTGTGACATCAGGCTGAAGATAAGATACATATCTCTTGGGTAGGTTTTGAAAATCCCATAGATTGAGGACAACATTAGCAAATAAGTGGCTCCCAAAGTGCACAGCACACTAGTGACTTGTGTTGCTCAGTCTGATCTTGCTGGCCCTAAGAAAAGAAGTGATCCTGATGGCTTAAATATTGAAGGCAGGCATTATAACTGTCTGTACTTGGCTCTAACTTGAGATCTGCGTTCTGGTAAGTCTGACAGTCAAGCCTTCCTGTTAAGGTACTGCCTCTTAGATAAGGACATGAAGATTTCCAGTAAGTGTCATCCATCCTCTAGATTTTATTGCACTACATCTATCAGAATCCAAGGGCCATCATTTAAGAGGTGTTAATCTTTTAGTTCCTTAAAACCCAACAGTTTTTTCCCCCAAAACCCCTGCTTTCTGACAATATAAACCACACAGTCAGATGTAACTGGGAATAGGACTTGAACTGGGCACAGGGCCATTTAAATACTGCTGAAAGCAACAAAGGGCAATAAAAAGTCTTCAGTTCTCTCACAGCCTATAGAGAAATAGATGCCGTGAAACTATACTGATCCACTAAGCAAAGTCGTACCAAGCCAACATGAACCCATTCTATTCTGTGTCTGTGCCGCTGGTCTTTTAAGGGGTGGTTCGCCTTTCAGTTATTTTTTAGTATGTTATAGAATGGACAATTGTATGCAAATTTTCAATTGGTCTTCATTATTTATTTGTTATAGTTTTAAAATGATTTGCCTTTTTCATTTGATTCTTTCCAGTGTTGAAATGGGGCGTCACTGACCCCATCTAAAAATGAATGCTCTGTAAAGCCACAAATGTATTGTTATTGCTACTTTTTATTACTCGTCTTTTTATTCACGTCCTCTCCTGTTCATTATCCAGTCCCTTATTCAAATCAATGCACGGTCGCTAGGGTAATTTAGAACCTAGCAACCTGATTGCTGAAAAAGCAAACTGGAGAGAAAAAGCTAAATAACTCTAATACCACATATACTAAAACATAAAATCAATTGCAAATTGTTTCCGAATATCACTCTGTACATTGTATTAAAAGTTAATTTAAAGGTGAACAACCCCTTTCAATAACTACATAAAGCTCTTACACACGCTAATAGCAGGGTTCATTGTGAGTTAGGGAGGGAATTAGCCGTTAGGAGGCACTGCAACGCTGTCAAATGGGGGAAAGGTTTGATGTGAAAGCAGCCAAAATATTTTGATACAGATCAGTATTCAGCTTGTCCCTTCATGATCTGAAATCCGCTCTCGCAAACACAACTTGAATCAGTCTCCCTCTATAAACAGACACAGCAGTGCAGGGAGAAACCCATCTGTAACAGCAGTGCACAAAGATTTGGCCACTTAATCCCCGTGCATTTTCAGTGGCTCTAAAGTTATTTGTTAGTGTAAGCGCAGTTGAAAGCAGAATATATCTGGTTGTTTACTGTCTCTGCACTGCTGGTTTTCACTTCTGAAACAATGTAGCCGAAACCCTCTGATAAACAGACCTGGAGGAATAACTGCTTCTGCTACATTGTTTCAACATTAATTCCCCACTCTTTGTTAGTCTTTGAAAAGATGCCTGTCTGCATTTAATGATACACAAGCAATTCACCAAAAGCAGCTCTGGAACAACACCCAATTGACTGCCTCCGTCAAGATATATCCATCAGAATATGGCAGCTCTTGGGGTTAGGGCACACTGGGCCGTTTTGGGGAGATTGAGTCGCCTGGCGACTAATCGCCTCAACTTTGTGGCGACCAATTTCCCCAAACGCCTTCCCTCAATCTGCGCCTGGCTTGGATGGAAAATTGCTGGCGCTAATCACATGTGGCGATTCGTTTTCCGAGGATGCCTCGCAAGGAAACTTCGGGGACTTTGGAAAACTAATGAGTGAGGGAAGACGTTCGGGGAGATTACTCGCCGCAAAGTCGTAACGATTATTCGGCAGGCAACTCAATCTCCCCAAAACACCCAGTGTGCCCTAACCCTACCACTCAACATAGCTCTTTGTTTAAAGGGTCATTAACCGTTCTGTTAACTTTTAGTATGATGTAATTGTACACAATGATATTCTCAGAATGTTTGCAATTGGTCTTCCTGTTTTTAAATGAATTATTTATCTTTTTTGTTCTGTGGTTTGGAATTTCAGCAGCTATCTGGTTCTTAAAGGCTCCCATACACGGGCCGATATAAGCTGCCGACAGACCGAGTCGGCAGCTAATTGGCCTGTGTGTGGGGCCATCCAACGGGCTTCCCAGATCGATATCTGGCTGAAAGTCCGCCAGATATCAATCGCCCATCTGTGCGTTGATGTGGTCCCGTATCTCCTCCATTCTGATCCAATCGTAGGGCCGACAATCTAATCATCCTATTGCTCACTTCAATGTGCGCATATCAGGGAGAGATCCACTTGTTCGGCAACATCGCCAAATGAGCGGATCTCCCTGTGTATGGGCAGCCTTAAGGTTCCTAGTCCCTGGCAACCTGGCATGGTTTTGAACAAGAGACTGGAAGATGAAAAGAAGAGGCCTAAATAAAATGTAACAATTACAATAAAATTGTAGCCTCACAGAGCTATTGTTTTTGGCTACCTGGGGTCGGTGACACGCACATGAAAGTAAAAAGAGGCTGGAGAGGAAGGGAAATAATTAAAAAAGCACAAGGGGCAATAAATGAAGACCAATTGAAAAGTTGCTAAGAAAAGGACATTCAAACATACTACCCCTTTAAAGCAACATAATCTGAGCTAAAGCCTGTTTATAAATACAGTCCTTTTACTCTGCAGTATAATGTTTCAGCCCATTCATAGGATGACTGGGGCTACAGAACATACAAGACAAGTGCATCGCATTCCCTCATGGGGGAATAGAACCACAATGAAACAGTAGCCTCTGTTGGTTTATAGTACCCTCTGTTGGTTTAGATCTCTTGCCCTTTAACATGGCTCATGATATCCTATCCCCTCATTGAACTGTCAGGGTGATATGTTTCCCTGCAATTCAACCCCTACTCCCGTCTCACCATTAACTCTTTAGCCTAAGCGCAAATGAAAAAAAGAGGGCGGGGTTACAATTGGGCGTGTCTTGTCATTTTGCAATACAAGCTCTGATGACAACCCTTATTTTGATAACACAAGCCTTTAACCCTTTCTAGGCCTGATTAAAAGAGACACATTTAAGGGCAAAGTGTGGGTACAGAATATTAGGGGAACTTCTCTAGGCCTTGTACAGAGAGGGACCCCAGAGAGCACAATAGAGATAATAAAGCAAGATGAGATCAGAACAGGCAGCATTATCTTCTTTACAATGGACAGAGCACTCTCTCATTGGTCTTTACTATTATGGGACAAGGTGGGAAGCCAGCCAGGTTTATGCATAAGCCCCCCAAAAATATAGGAACGAGAAGGGAAAGTTCATGGGAATCATGCCTTGTGTTATAATTAATCAACCAGTGCATTTTTACTCAAAGACGGGTGTTACTCAAACAGTGGTTCAGCTCTTGTGAGGTATCTAATCATGCACTAGGAAGGCTCACTTTGATAGGCTTTACTACACAACAGCCTGGTGCCACCCAAACAGCAATGTGTGCACTACTGAATGCTATCCATATGACTCTGTTTGCTCACATAAGCATGCAATTTATCGCTAATGCACAATACAGAAGGGGGTTTGTTCAACCCAAGGCCTTCCATCTATTGGTGAACTGCAATTCCCAGGACTCTACTGCAGCTCAATGGCCACAGGTTACAGCATGGGACAATAACCTTTTGCTAAATGTTGCTTTTGCTGGATATTGTAGTAGCTGGACCTCAAGAAGCTCCTTGCAAAAGGCTGAACATTGTACCCCCCCAAAAAGACCAGGATACAATACAGCTTGGCCTGTGTTATAGCTATCTTATATTTTATACAACATTATGTATATTACATACTTTACTTTAAAAATATTCCAGGCATATAGGAAGCTTTATTTTCTCTTTATAGCAGTTAGTATTGTTTTAATTGTACAGCAATATGGCAGCAGCGACTGACCACTTTTGGGCACGTCAAAGACAAGTCAGGCTTCAATAAGAATATTTTTCAGGTTTAGGAAGCGCCAGTTAATCACTGTGTACATCTGTGTAATGAGTTAAATGGGAAGTCTTTAAGCCTCATAGAAAATGGCAGTTTAGTGAGTGTGTTCCTTTTACCCAACTGTCAGTGTTGCATGACAAGATATTGCCATGCAGTTCCAACTGTGGCCACTAGAGGACAGAGGAGAGGAACCTTTTTTTTTAGTTGCTTTTTCCTATACAATACATCAAAGCTGCACATTCAAAGGCATTTTCCTGATGTAGAAATTCTACATATTGTTCCCTTTCTGCTTGTTTGTTGTTTATACTCTTACAGGCATGTTACACCAGCACTGCCCTTTAGTCGTTAAATAGAAAATCAGAAAATCCTAAATGTCAGAAAAAGTTATACAATTCCTTTCCAGGATGGGCACTTGCATATGCTCTCTTAGAATAAAAAAAGTGACAGACAGAGCTTACTGTGCTCTCTCCCTTGGTCATACCTGGCAGTGCCCATAGGTAACAAAACTGCCAACAACAATTCACCAAAGGCTGCAGATCAGGTCAGTAACTTACACCCAGCTTTCTGCACCTCCTCATATCTATGTGGGGGTACCCAGTGCTGCAGCAGCGAAGGACCCCCGGGCTCCTACAGGTTGCAGAACAGAGGGGACGGGATACCAGGTACAATAACAATGACATTGTTCCTTAGCAGGCAGAACTTGGGAATCCCTTGTCCTAAGTGTTGCAGGCTGGGATGTGGCTAATTCCGTCTATTTAATAGCACATGCATTAATTATTATGTACAAGTCGCACATATACCTGCTGTGACTAATACTTAATGTCTATATGTGTGGCTGCTCCCAGTGACACCATGTGAATGTGCTGAGAGAAGCATAAAAAAAACCCTGGTGAGTTTATAATCCACCCCAACTACAGGTTTCTTCTTCCCCTTGGAATACTTTCCCTTGTTTCCCAGAATATGTATCTAAATATATTATATAATATATTTATATTGAGAGCCTTTGCTATGATTAAAAGGGAGACACAAACATGGCATAGGTAGTGCAGAGCTGCTACACTGAGACAATAATGTTGGTGAAAGTAAAGCTGCGCAGGGCAGACAGGTGCACTAACGCACAAGAGCCAAGCCTATAGCACACCTACCGTTTGTCTGGCCTCTTTAGACCTAAGATGGACATGAATACGATCTCCTGGAAATATGGGAGCTGTTATTAGAGGTCCAGGTGTCCTAAAAAAACCCAAGAGGCTCTAGAAGAAGTCCAGGCTGATGGCAAAGCTCATAAGGCGTCCAGGTGCAAAGGTTGCGCTTAGAGAGGCAGAAGGGCAAATCAGCTGCTTGTCGTTCCTTCTCTGCTGCCTACAGATCAGCAGCAGCAGCTTCTCTGCTCAGTGTGACTGTGGATGCTAAGATCCTCCCTAGGAATCCGAGAAGAAGAACACACCAACAACTGTGGGGAGTCGAATGAAGACATCAGGGCTCCTGTGACAGCAGCTGGTCCAGGGAGATCAGAGAGGGGGGCACCACAAACAGCTGAGGAGGAGCAGTGAAACAAGGCAGGGCACTGAGGTGGGATCACAAGGCTTGGGCACTGGTGAGAAGCAAGATTTCCTTGTGAAAAGGGATCTGGTCACATAACCAGATTAACTCCAAGTGGAATGTGTGGAGTAAGACAAGATCACTTGTTCTGCCATCCAAACTCCAGCTCCTTACAATGTGACAACAGCCTCTTTAATCCCCTTGTCCTGGAGGCTCCTCTGGGCGCACTCGCTGTTCCTGCTTGATCCAAGCAATGCGCACAGGCTGCAGGGCAGATGTACTGCACTCCACATATGAACAGGGAGCTTTGCCAAGTGAAGCAGCAGTGGGGATGGATTTATAGTCTGTCTGCTTGTGACGTCCTCCAGGGGGGGCTTCTGTGATTGGCTGTCAGGCACCAACACAGCCAGGACCCCAGCACCTCTCCAGAGTTTCCAAATATCTGCTTGGTGAAGTCAGGCTCTAATATCATTTGCTGTGTGGATGCAACTCACACAGGAGGGAGACAGAGGGGCTTCTGGGCTTGGCTGGCACTCTCCTCTCTTTAATTGCCTGTGTAATATTATACAGGGGCACAGGGAATTCAGACACACATACACACAAAAAAATATAAAACCCCAACTTCAAAGGGCGCATTTCTAAGGTGGGACTGTGCATCTGGATCCATTGCCAAAGGCAGGGAGATGGGGGTTTACATAAAGGCTGCTGCTGGTTTCTGGCACACAGCAATGTTTCCTGGAGTAGGAAGCATAGAATTAATAGTGTTTGTTTGCAGGGACACACACCTAGCCAAAGATACGTGTTTGCTCGGATGGGGCATCAGCTGAAGCTGGCACTGATACACATTGGCTGGAGTATGTATTGCTGTGCCCCCATGAGCCCCTAATATATATATATATATATATATATATATATATGTGTGTATATATATACATATAGATAGATACTGTAGATATAAAATGCTCTTCCAAACTGATGGGATGGGAGGTGATAAGAGGACTCTGTATGGTGCCAAATGGTGTATGGTGCCAAATCCAGGTCATGGGGTGAAACTAAAGGCAAAATCTACAGAAGTTGTTAACTAACATTTTAAGCACTTATCTCCACTTGTGATACTGCAGACCAAAATGAAATGCCTACTGCTCTAGCACTGTCCCTGCAGCCTGCATATATATTGCCTAATCTACATTGCTCTGGTATACTCAGCAGCACATACACATCATTCTCTGCCCCAGGGAAATTTATAATTATTTTCAGGAGGCAATGAACATTCCTGTGTGGGAATAAAACCAAGAATCTGGAGGAAGCCCACAAACCCTCTATTGCTAATAGTGGCCATGTTGGGAGACCCCAGAACAGAACTACAATATTGCAGCAACACTAAACACTGTGCCATAAGCTGCCCAATCACAGATAGGGCTGCCACCTTTTCTGGAAAAAAATACCGGTGTTCCTATATATTTATATTTCCCCCCCCAGGGCTGCTCCTGCCAGGTGAGAACCTTGCCTCAGGCGGCATGGAGCAGCCAGTTACAAGGGCCGGGTTTCAACCTGGAAATTGCGCTCAATGCACCATCGATACCGCCCCCCTTTGACCCGCTCAGGCCCGGACTGGCAATCTGTGGGTTAGGGCAAATGCCAGATGGGCTGCTATAAGGTGCCATAGAAAATCAGTATTTAGTGGGCTGGTGGGGACTGTTTGGGCCTCTATGTGGGCTTATTGGGCCTCTGTGTACCTGAAATGCCAGGGCCTATTTTGATTCTCAGTCCAGTCCTGGACCCGCTCCAATGCTGATTTTTAAGCGCGGGGCGGGAAGGGGGGGGGGGGCAGCATCGGGGCTGCTGCTTCGGTGGCGGCAGCCCCAGAAACGCTGATGTTTCTCCCATTGATAACATTGGGATCAACCATAATTTTTACTGACCAGGCTGGTAAAATACCGGCCAGGTGGCAAACCTAACACAGAGCCCCTCTGCTGCTCTGTTTCACTATGTTTAATAGCACAGATCTTTTGGGATGGCTGATGACCAAGTGAATCTGGTGGGATAGGAAAGTGTGGCCCCTCAGATCTGTCTCACATGTGCAAGAGATACTGACAGGGCAGATTTTCTTGGCAGGTAGACTGATTTCAGATGGAAATGCAGGATGGTTATTGGCTGCTCTCCTCCCCCTGAAGGAACTATAGATACTGTAAGGGATTTTCAGCCACCCCCTCACTTAGCTAATAACCAAGTTACAAAAGCGAACCATTAAATGCTTAACCATTGTTGTGCTACAGCTCCAGCCATATCAAAGTCTGCAGATCACAATACTAGCCTTCAGGCCAGTGGCAAAACTTTACAGATACCCCATATGCCCAGGAAGGTGCTCACTGTCACAAATATATATATATTGACATTGCACATCTTTTAGGAATTAATTTCTTTCACTCCTTGACTATTGCAGGGTCTGACCCTTCCTGGGCTGACAAAGGAAAGCATGGCTCCTGCTCATTGAGTGGCAATATTGTACACCTGATATATTTACACATATATCTGCCACACTTTTTTCCATGATACTACTCTCCTGCCAACTACTAATCAGACCCCTGCAGCAGCTTACTGGTAACTAGCCCTGGTAGTTAGCCTGGATTATGGGAACAGGCTGCATGTGGCAAACACCCTGGGCAAAAAAAAAAGCATGATATCATATCTGGGAAGCATTTCTTTTTATACAGTGAGTAATTGTCTGTAGAAAACCGGTGCAATGTTGTCCTAGTACTGTGACCCATAATAACCATTTGAAATCTATGTATCTATCTATCCGCCTGTCTGTCTTTATCCATCTATCTATTATTTATCTATCTATTTGTCTTTATGAATCTATTTATCATCTATCTATCTATCTATCTATCTATCTATCTA
>CM044431.1:218664347-218675742 GCA_024363595.1 Xenopus borealis | reverse complement strand
AAATTTGCAGACACTAAGAACTGCTTAAAGCTGCTTATTCCATTTTCTACATATCTTTGGATTTCTTTCTTCTAAGTACATGTATGGGATCTGTTATTTGCAAACCTGTAATCTAGAAAGCTCTATGGGATGGCCATCTCCCATAGACTCCATTGTAATCAAAAATAACATTTTTAAAAATGATTTATTTTAAAAAAGTTTAAATTATCTTTAAAGGCTGTTGTTAACCTTTCAATTAACTTTTTGCACATTTTCATTTGGTTTAGATTTTTTATTATTTGTGGTTATTTCACATTTTATTCAGCACCTCTCCCTTTTGGGTCTAAATTACCCTAACACTCATGTATTGATTTGAATAAGAGACCTAGCCTATGAGTAAGTGCCCCTGTAGCCACGAAATGTTTTAGGCTTTGTCCTTTTGTTCTAATAAATGTTGTTTTATTTTTACTAACTCAACATATGCCACATCTAAGCTTTGTAGTATCCTTATGTGCACCTGGACTGGGGTGAATCCTGAGTTCTTCTTTTTCATTTACTTTTTGTTTACTGTCTTATTATATTTTGGCAGTGCTTGCATAATCTATTTTGTCATCCTGCTCCATTCTTTATAATTACATATACTTTATTATTTAAGAGGTCAGAGAGGAGCTCCTCAGCCCTCTGTAATGTGTCTCCTCCTCACAACCATGAAATCAGCCTCCTACATGAGAATTACACGAGTCTCGCCATATCCAGAAGATCTTTGGGAGTCAGATATATTTCATGTTTTAATGGTCCAGCTTCTGGAACGAGAGAATAATATTATTACAAAAATCATCCGCTGTTATTGTAACAGAAGAATAATTGATGAGCGCTGTTGTACATGTCATTGGTGCTTGTAGAGGGGATGATTTCAGATCCATGTACAAGATGTGGAGAGGCTTAGACTGGAAAAACTGACAGCTCAGAGCATTTAGCACATGCCAGCCGTCAAAAATAGGAAATTAGGGAAGTGATGTTTTTTGAAGAACATATTGAAAAATAAAACATCTCATTCTTCTTGGGCTGTCAGGCTTTGGCTGACATACAAGTTAAACAGGATTTAAAGTACAGTATGTCATACATATGCAGGGATGTATGTATTTGTTTTACATACTGTATGCAGCACTAAAATTAAAGGTATGAAGATCTAAATTATGGAAAGACCCCTTAGCCATAAATACCACAGGTCACAAGCATTCCAGATAAAGGGTCCTATACCTGTATTGGTTTAACAAGTTTGTTTAGATTTTAATGCAGACAGTGGTGGCATGTACAGTAGCATCATTGTATAGCACTTTGTACCTGTGTCCATATCAAGCACATTGCCTAGAGCTCAAGTGAGGCAGACTTTAAAAGAGGAAAAAAATGCTAAAATTAAGTAAGCTTTATCGGGAAGGTCTAAATAAATACACATCAAAGTAGTCCTCTGTCAAAAGAAACACCACATTTCCTTCCTTCTATTTTGTACTCATGGACTTCTGTGCAAAAACTTTCTTCTTTTAGCTTTAACCTTCAAGGCTACTGCTTGAGCATGCTCAGTTTGCTCCTCTCTCCCTCCCTTTCCCCCCTCCCTCCTCCCCTCCATGCTGTAATCTGAGCCCAGAGCTATGAGTAATCAGGGAGAGGAAGTGACGTCATACAAAGCTAATATGGCAGCTGCTATACTAAACAACCAGAGAGAGACTCTAGAGCTGTTTACTCAGGTATAGTAAAGCATTCTGCAGAATAAATATAGTGTTATAGCTTGCATAATTGTGGCTAATCTATTGGCAATAAACTGCTTTGGTAGCTTTCCTTCTCCTTTAAAGGAGAATTCAACCTGTAACATAAAAAAACCCTACTCTACATATACCCCTAAGTTAGTGCAAGTACAGAGGAATACGGTGTATTGTGGGTACTGATTTTTCTACTCTGTACCTTTCCCCCTGTTAATTTAACAAGACCTGTAGACTTCTTCCACATAGTTTCTTCCATTTCTTTAAAAAATTAGTTTTATTTGCAACTTACCCAAAATGTATTTCCTGCAGCAATAAACCACGCACATGCTGTGAGTCACTTACTTATTTTCTTTGTCAAGCAACTGATTGCAGCATTAGTCAAAACAGCCATACAAAAGCTGATCCCATTGCCCCATAGTCTGAAAGGATGGATAGGGTGCAAAGGATGGGTAGGGCCATAAAACTCATCTTCACTTCCTTACCTGTTGATGCTGTAGAAGACTTATCAAGGTATCAAGACTAGTTGCTACTGGCAACGAGTCTTCATTAGCACATGAATGGCTCAGTAAAGTATATCAAATTCAGCTCACCACTATAATATTGAAATAGTAACCATGAAGCAGAAGAGAAGACTAGAACTTGATGGGTCCCACAATGCATTAAAGCACTCTCACCAGAATAGAAAGAAAGCCTTAGAATTAAGAAAATCTGAATGAAACTGTTTAGTAGAGCAATCTGTTACTGATAAGTATTTTATATCGACACAACAAAGATAGTGTAAAGCTGACATAGACATATAGTAACCCTACTTGAGATAGCCCAAACATTTGCTAATTTATTGTATCCCAGAAATTAAAAGCTATTAAACATGAAGATCTTACAAAAAGTGTATGTTGTATTGCTTTTGTGTGGCTCAATGTTTTAGAAGCACATAAGGGAAGAGTAGAATGTTAAAGATCTCTTCATAAATAAAGAACTATCCTCCTACTTAAGATGTCCTCAGTAGCAGTCCCTCATGCCTACTTCTCCACTTTCCGGCATTAGCAAACGGTGAGAGTCCTGTTTGATGATTGCAGACTGGCCCTCCAAAACAGGCTTGGCCTTCTGTCCATATAAAGTGTTGTTACAGATGTCCAAATGTCATCACTTCAGGGAGAATGATCTCTGGCCTCTTTCTTCTCCCAAGGAAATTTATCATGAAAATATAAATATACAAGTTTACCTTCCCATAATGAGTAACCCATGGCAGGGAATGCCACATCTCAAATTACTGTTTTTTTCTGTGTGTATGTGATTGATTCATGAACGTACAGCAGCAGCCATACCGCCCATTGGTTCTGTCCTGAAAATGTAACTCTAGGGGCATAGGGTATAAGGGGCAACATTTACTAAAGTTACTTAAAATCATCTGTAACTCATCATGTATTAAGAGAGGCTCATGTTTACTAAAGTAGACACAGTCTTATTAAAAACCAAAATCAAATCTCACCCACCAGGCAATTTCATGGCTTTATTTCATATAATGCCACTTTGCAGATGGCAACATCTAGACTTTAGTAAACTTGGATCACAGAATACTTGGGCAGGTGTTATGGTAGCCATGCAACAGTAACATACTACTACAGGTTTGGGATCTGTTATCCGGAAACCCGTTCTCCAGAAAGTTCAGAATTAGGGGAAGACCATCACCCATTGACTCAATTTTAATCAAATAATTCAAATGATTAAAAATGATTCCCTGTTTCTCTGTAATAGTAAAACAGTAGCTTGTACTTGATTCCAACTAAGATATAATTAATCATTATTGGAGAATGAACAATCTTATTGGGTTTCATTTATGTTTAAATGTTTTTATAGTAGACTTAAGGTATTGAGATCTAAATTACAGAAAGACCCTTTTTTTCAGGAACACCCCAGGTCGCGAGTACTACTACTACTACTAATAATAAACTTGGGGCACTGGGTGAAGTAGTTAACTACTAAAATAAATCCACTGCCCTCTTGGCATCTTCAGAGTTGCTCCTGTGAGATTTGGCACCAACCTCTGGGACAGTTTGATTGAGATAGCACCCTGAGCTCTGAAGTCCTAGTCAAATTCTACACTACCATGGATATATCCAAGAAGAACACCTGTTGTAACAAACTTACAGCATATTTATA
Source organism: Xenopus borealis (assembly GCA_024363595.1). Taxonomy (NCBI): domain Eukaryota; kingdom Metazoa; phylum Chordata; class Amphibia; order Anura; family Pipidae; genus Xenopus; species Xenopus borealis. The sequence goes on along the minus strand of CM044431.1, from coordinate 218,671,843 downwards.
TTCTATACCAGTATCTTAGCTATATGTCATTACCAGTCAGGTTCAGCCTTTCTCCTTAATAAGTTCTACATCAATGCTACATTAAACCATGCTCCAATTATTTCCATATGAAGACAACTCAACAAAAGCATTATATATAATTATCCATAGCCTTCTCCATTTTGATACACACAGAACAAAAATCTGAGGTACTGAATTTTAAAGGTTATGGGTAATGTTTAAACAGTTTTAAAAGCATTTTTCCTCTTGAAAAATCAATGTACTGTAGCTACTGTGACAGTGTCACACTGGACTTGCTAGGGCCTACCAGAGAACCTAACATTTATGGACGACTATAACAATGCTTACATATAGATAGATCTAACTGTAATCAAAAAAGGAATAGGAATTATCTTTGACTGGGGTGCACTAAGTGATCCCAAAAGTGTTCTCACAGGCAAGTCCTAACCGTATTGCGATCAACCAAATTAGATTTATTCAGTATGGTTTTCAAATATATTCACATTTTAATTACTAAATCTAAACATCTTTATCTATAAATATATTTAGGGGAAACTAAATGTTTTTTGTTTTGATCATTTTGAAAAACCTAAAATGTCTTTCATGGACAGGATTCATTTACTGGAATTCTCTTTCCTTTCTCAGAAATAGCCTGTTTCTGTTCAATGGGGTTATTTGACAACTGTCCTGATATATTAAATCAGTTCTTTAAGCGGGAGGACTTGATTCATTTTACAAACTTACCTTTCCAAGTCTGACATTTCTTGCATTACGTAGAATTATTTATTACTAAAAGGAACGCCATGAAAATGGTTTTTTTTGCAGTTATTTCAGAATGAGGGGCCATTGGGCACTTTTTGGCACCATCATGTAAACAAAGGATCAGAACATATAGCAGCAAAGAGATCATTACTCAAAAACCATGAGAACTAGACAAAACAAAGAAAAACTAGAGCTTAGCAAAGATCACCGAATGCTCAGAACTCTTTAATGTTTATAGTGAACGCTGCTTGCCCTTCTCGGGCAAAATTATCTCACATAAGGGAGGGGAACCTAATTAACTTGAATTAAAAAAAAATGCTTTGTGTATTATTTCAGCCAGGTTCAAATGTCTGGGTAAAATACTGTGGGATTATTACAAATAATTATTTAAAACCTTTAGTAAATTCTATATCATTGCTCAGGCCTGTGAAACCAAGTGCCTGAATCGCCTTTTTAGAGCCATCTAATCATTAGAGCTATGAATGGAACATCAGCCTTAGATTTTTAGCCGGAATCAAGTGAAATATAATGGTGTTTCCACATGAAACATTTGGAAGAGCTCATGCATTGTCAGTGTATTAGATCTGGTATAAGAGGTTAATTACCTGTTGGGCAAAATGTTGGGCAGATTTATAGTTATCCAAATTTGATTATTTAAAAAAAAAAAACTCAAATACAATGTTCTTTATTTACCATACTCTGGCCCTTTAAGAACTCAAATTTGACAATTTGACACCTAAATCCTGCTGTATAAGTCAATTGGAGAGGTCCAGGGATCAATTTGGTGATGTTTGCAGTCTTCCTGACGTTCAAGAAAAATCTAGAATCGAGTTTTTTAAAACTCAAATAAAATTAGATTCAAATTCGATTCAAATTATCGGGTCAATCCTATTCACCCGAGTTATAAAATTAGATTTTTTAAAAATAAATACTGGTTTAATTTTGAGATCATGAGAGCATGTGGGATTTTTTTAAAAACTCCCATGAATTCGAAATTCAACCCTTGATAAATCTGCCCCTAAGTATTTTCTTAGGCTTCACCATTTGTACTGTCTGTTTCAATCTTTTCTACCACTGTACATTACTATGTGAGCCTGCATTACTCTTAGAATGAACAAACATACCTTCTGCAACCTCATGGTACCTCAAGAAAAACTGTTTTGTAGCACATACCTTATGCTGGATATTATCAATATTTCCATTCTGCCATGTTCTAGATCAGTGATCCCCAATCAGTGGCTTACAAGCAATATAGTGCTCACCAGCCCCTTGGATGTTGCTCTTAGTGGCCCCAAAAGTTGGCGCTATAGAAATACATGTTAATAATAATAATAAAAAGAACAGGTGCTTATTTTTGAATTCCAAGCTTGGAAGCAAGTGTTGGCTGCATACAAACCAGGTGCACTTCCAAACAGAGCCTCAATGCAGGTTGACAATCCACATAGAGGCTACTAAATGGCCAATCACAGCCCTTATTTGGCACCCAAGTAACCTTTGGTTGCAGAAAAACCAGGTGTACTGCCAAACAGAGCCTCATGTAGGCTGCCAGTCCACATAGGGGACTACCAAATAGCCAACCACAGCATTTATTTAGCATCACCAGGGACTTTTTCCATGCTTGTGTTGCTCCTCAACTCATTTTGCATTTTGAATGTGGCGCAAGGGTAAAAAAGATTGGGCATAGTATGCCCTTTTAAAAAAATACATTGTTTAATCTAAATTAAATATTTAGATATAAATATATATGGTGTAATGTATTACTTTGCCCCTGTAATATTTTTTTTTAACTGTATAGGAAGATTTTAGAATGAGCTATGGCAGCCATTCCTCCTGTACTTTTCTTTACAAAGGAGCTGACCTTAAACTTATATGTTCTGTAGCTATCCCTGTAACATCAGAAAAATCTCCTAGTTTATTTAGTGTGCCTACTATTTTGTTTACTACTATAACTTATAATACTGTTTTCCCCTATTTCTTTTCCTTGGTCTGATGTGAAGAAATAATTGCTTGATGGAGTGCCCTAGTGGGTAAGTGTGTGCAGGTGTGTAACTGCAGAGGAAGCAGACCCTGCAGTTGTAGAAAGTTAAAGTTAAATGGACCTATATATTGCAGCAAATACATTACATTACACAAGCCCTGGAAACCTTAATAAAATAAAATAGAGTTGTTACATTGTCCTACACATCCTACACATATGTCCACTGTATAGTTTATGTTCCATTTGTTAGGAAATGTAGGGGGGAAGCCGGGTACCACCCAAAAAATTTACAATCTTTTGCAGCCTACCACCCTGTAAAAAGGAAAAGACGCTAGTGTTTTTTGGGACTTATAAAAATGTTCAACTATTTTGACAAACTACTATCTACTCTATTGCACTTCGCCTGGTCTGAGGTGGTGAAAGCAAGTCTGGCTCAAGAGGTAACGTTCAGTAAAACCCGCATCTTAGTGAATTGGCAGAGTTATGTTCATTCACCAGTGCGAACATTCACCTGGCGTTAGAGTGCGAAGCAACACTAGCGTACCTTTCCTTCGATAGTGAAGGGGTGCCTGCACTGGTTAGTAAATCGTCGAAGTAACGAAATTACGTCACGCTGGAAAATTTTCTCTAGTGTTAGTCACTTTGCCCCTTGAATCTGCCCCTTCAAAATCAATGTTTTAGGAACATGGCAGCGTGAGAAACAGTTTTTACTTAGTTGCAATATTGCCAATTATCTAGACATTTCACAGCTTGATCTCAACTTAAAAACTATAAACGATATAATTTTTTATTGGTGTTTTCTCTCCTTAACACTATAGGGTCTTTGCATTTACAAAAAACTAATAAATGCATGGCAAGCTAAAATGTAAGTTTTTGCAGTCTAGCAATCAGCTACTATGTTTCCTGTTTAGATAAGTTCCAGATACACAAAGAGGCATATAATTAAGTACAGATATGGGACCTGTTATGGGACCTGTAATGCTTGGTCCTGTTATCCAGAATGATCGGAAGCTGGGGTTTTCCAGATAAGGGATATTTTTGTAATTTGGATCTTCATACCTTACCTCTACGAGAACATAATTTAAACATTAAATAAACCAAATAGGCTGGCTTTGCTACCAATATGGATTCATAATCTTAATTTAAATAAAGAACAAGTTACTATTTTATTTTTTACAGAGAAAAGAGGAAAACATTTTTAAAAATTTGGAAAAAATGTAAAAAAAGTGATAAAAACATGAAGTCGATGCACAAAAACTGATAAAAAGCTGACTTTTAACAATGATAGACTTGATCCCATGCCTCTTAACCAGCCCCCTTGTTATCTAAACAGGAAACAATTTTTATATTTGATTTTTATAAATATAAAATTTCAACAAGGCAAAATCTCCGTCCAGCTCAGTAAATTACTTACCAGTGCTACTTGTCTACAGCTCAACATTATGCAACACCCCAGTGTCAACTTGTTTTACCTCCACACAGGCATCATCAGTTCCCAAATTTGATATGAGTATTTATTCAACTGCTTAATCACAACACAGCAAATCAGGAGGCTACGAATTTAGTATGAATGGATATAAAATGTAGAAGGTCAGATGGCCTTTGATGGTGTGTGCAAGTATACCGGGAATGCAAATCTCATATCCAGTGCCTTATGGGTGAGTCAGAGTTTAAAATAAACTTGGTGCATAATTAAACAGATTGACAAGGTATAATAGATTGAAGTCAACGTCTTCTAAGCCTCCAAGAATTCTAATTAGGTTATTTACAAAGTAGTTGCGTTTTAACACATCAGAAGTATCCGATGCATATACTCTGCACTCTGCTCAAAATCCTAGCTCAGAAACAAAAATGAACCTCCCAAATGAAAACAGATATTTAAAACCTGCAAACTAATGATTTCCCCTTCTGATCTCCAGAATTTATTTACTGCAATCCTAAATTTCAGCTGGAAGACAATTTTACAGTTCTTAAAAGAAAAAAAAATTCTGTAGGAGGACCACAAATAAAACGAGATAAAAGGGCCTAAAGAATATTGATATTTTTATTTTATGTGCTCATTTAATATATGATTTAGACAATTGCTTTTCTTTAGGAATTACATATTATTATTATTATTTTTAATAATAATAATAATAATAATAATAAACATTATAAATAATATGTTGATATGTTATTATTACTTCAAGATATATATATATATATATATATTTTATATTAATATTAATAATAATAATAATAATATACATTATTAGTTTTAGAATTATACATTTAATAATAATATATTTATTATCCATTTCCTATGTCTATTCGCAATTATTTTTGGAGAGCAATAAGCATTTTATTATTTCATATGAAGATATGAAGATACAGTGTATATATATATATATATATATATATATACATATAATGTATTGAATCTTGGTGATCATCTCCTGAGGTTGAGCACATTTTTTATAGTGATGATTTTAGCAGACTAACTCAGCCACGTTAGGGACAACTCTGGAGGTCTGCAAAGTCAAACAAATTTTTCATTGTGCTTCATTTGCAAGGAGAAAGATAAATGGACAGGAGGAGAGGAGGATTCCTTTAACTACAATATTTGTACTCGACCTTACCTCCTCCAGATTTCCAAATGTAGAGAGGGTTATCTGGCTGTAAATCAAACAATGGTATCTGGTGATATTAATTATGGTCCAGAAAGAAAATGTAGCTTTTCCTTGGAGGATAATTCTATTTTTTATTCAGTTCCACAAGCTTCACAATCGGTGGAAGCAGGGAATAGAATTGAAATACACAGATTAACTAGAAATTAACTATGTACAGACAAATGCATTTTGCTTTTGGCATTTCCTTTTGAAAAATTAAAAGGGAACTTTTCTTTTTAAAACTCAACAAATAAAAACGACAATAAAATCCCCACTGTATAGGGGACCATAAAAAAAATCGTATAAAATCTGTGAAATTCCTTATGCATTATATATTATTGGGACTAGAAAACACAGTGTAAAACGCAGGAAAACTTAAAATCAGAGTATTTAAAATTGAGGCTCCATTGTATCACTAAAATTGTATGTCTGTGTATTTTTGCTTTGCTTGGTAACATTTATATATACCCAGTAACTTTGATTGCCATATCAATTATTACATTTTACTAGGTAGACAGATAATAGATATATTATAGACCCCCCATTTTACAACCCCTGATTCTAAGTTTTCCCTCATTTTACATTGTTGATTTGTGGTCCCACCTATATATTATGCATAATACATTCCCCTGATTTTACATTTTCCTGGATTTTACATAATTTTTTTCTGATCCCCTAAAAACGTAAAATGGGGGGAGGTTCTACTGCAGATGATCGATAGATAGACAGATAGATATAATCAGAAAGTAGATCATTCAGTTCAATATCAAGCATATTATATTCATCTTAAAAGTGATGCTTGGACATCACATCTCCTGCCAACAAAATTTGGGTCTGCTGCCAGGATGGGGACAGTTCTGATGCTCAGTTTTAGATGGGTTAAATTTCAGGTAGTGACAAGCTCTCCAAGAAAGGGTTCCGGAGAGGCAGATAATGAGAGCAGACAAGTGGGATGGAACAAGATCAGAGTAAGCAAATAAGGAATTTGCCTAGCAATCACTAACGCTGGGTTGTGAATATAAAAAGGATTAATTTAACAAGTTAGAAAAGGAAAAGACATGAGGAGCCACAATCTGGCCTTCCAAGAACCTTAAAATAGCAAGAGAAGCATAGCATAGGTTTAGTGCAGCTATATTGTATGTAAGGTGCTTAGGGTTGCCACCTTTTCTAAAATTGTATACCGGCCGGTGGGGGGTGGAGTCAAAGGGGGCGGATCATGATGTAAAAGGGGGTGGGCCGTGACATAAAAGGGGCAGAGATTGGATGAAGACTCTTGAAAGGTAAGTTTTAACTACATTTAACGCAGGGCAAGGGCCTTTTTTAAGGGGCATTACAAATTTACCAGCAGCTACATTGCCGGTAAATTTGTAATACCGGCCCCGGCCTTGGCTGGTGTTTTACCGGCTAGGCAGGAGTTATGTAGATTGGTAATCCATAAGTAACAGTTAAGAAGAAATAGAAACGTTGGAGCAGTAAAGTCAGGGATATGTAGACAACTGTTGCCAAGGTCCCATGCCAAGGGCAGCATTGGACCTAAATACAGTCCTGAGTAAAGTGCAGACCTGTGTAGACTTTTCCAGGGCATCACTGCCATCAATCAAGTTGACCACTACGATTCAGTCCTAGCAGGTACATGACTTCACAAGAAGGTTGGATCTATATATTTAGAGAGATTTAATCACAACATTTTTTTATCCATATTTTTAAATGTTCACATTTGTTGCAACAATATAAAAACACAATAGCTATTGATACGGATTATTAGATCTCTCCAAAACTGTCATGGGCCTCCAGGGTATATTATTAAAAAAATAATCATTGTTGCAATTTGTAATGGAAGTTGCTAACATGCCCAAAACTGCAGCAACTAAAGAATTAATCTTTATCCAAGAAGGTCACACCTGCCTTTTACACACATGACTGATGAGATTTTTGTTTTATACCTGAAATAGAATGCAGAAAATTAGAAAAATGTAAAGAATGTTTCAGTTTCAGCAAAGATAAACAGGGATCCTACCTGAACATTGTAGCTCCCATTCCCACCAAGCAAGGCTCTGCATGACAAAAAGCAGGTATCCATGTAATACACTAAAGAGCAAATAGACAAA
>CM044431.1:218533853-218543971 GCA_024363595.1 Xenopus borealis | reverse complement strand
AAATTTCTCTTTGTTATCTCTTAAAGGGGTGGTTCACCTTAAGGGTTGGGGCAGACAGACAAATTCGGGGAAATATAGTCGTCTCTTCTAATCTCTTCTAATCGTCTCTTCTGCGGGGCGACAATCTCCCCGAACTGCCTGCGCTAATACACTTGCGGTTGCTTCACAAGGAAACTTTGGGCAACTTCGGAAATCGAAGCGCTGCGAGGGCATTAGCGCATGCAATTCTTCATTAAAGCAGACGGTCGCCGTGCAGAAGAGGCAATTAATCGCCAGGCAAGCTATAGAATGGTCAATTCTAAGCAGTTTTTCAATTGTTCTTCATTATTTATTTATTGTAGTTTTTTTTTTTTTAAATCATTTGCCTTCTTCTTCTGACTCTTTCCAGCTTTCAAATGGGGGTCACTGACTCCATATAAGAAATGTTCTATAAGGCTACAAATGTAATGTTATTGCTACTTTTTATTTCTCCTCTTTCAGGTCTCTCCTATTCATATGTCAGTCTCTTATCCAAATTGGAACATGGTTGCTGTGGTAATTTGGACTCTAGCAACCAGATTGCTGAAATTACAAACTTGAGAGCTGCTGAATAAAAAACTAAATAACACAAAACCCACAAATAATAAAAAATGAAAACCAATTGCAAATTGTCTCAGAATATTACGTTCTACATCATACTAAAATTTAACTCAAAGTTAATCCGTCCCTTTAAAAGGGTTGTCCACCTTTAAAATAACTGTTAGTATGATGCAGCGCATGATATTCGGAAACATTTGCGCTTGGTTTTCATTGTTTATTATTTGGGTTTTTTTGAGCTCTTTAGCTTTTTATTCAGAAACTTTCCAGTTTGTAATTTCAGCAATTTGTTTGCTAGGGTCCAAATTACTCTAGGATCCAAATTCCCCAATCAACCATGCACTGATTTGAATAAAAGACTGGAATATGAATAGGGGAGGCCTGAACAGGAAGATGAGTAATACAAAGGAACAATAATAATACATTTGTAGCCTTACAGGGCACTTTTATGGGGTCAGTGACCTCCATCTGAAAGCTGGAAAGAGTGAGACGAAGGCAAATCATTAAATAATTAAAAAGTGAAGGTCAATTAAAAAGTTGCTTAGAATTGGCCATTCTGTAACACATTAAAAGTTAACTTAAAGGTGAACAGCCCATTTAAAAGAAAGACTGCAGCAATAGGGTTTTTATATTGTTTCAACACTGAAACCACCAACAGACAAAAGAGATGAATAATCCAACCATCATCACTGCACCCTGCACACAATACCAGTGTTAATGCGTTTGTGTTACTGAATGTGTCCATTGTTGTGGGTGAGAAATTGACACTAGCGCAGAACTGACACTTGTGCTCTGCAGTCTGTGCAACACCTAAATGAGGCAATTTGCTGAAGTTTTGCAGCAGAACACTGATTAGCATGTTGCTGAGCTTGCAGCTGGGACTACGGTGGGATCTTTGGAAGAAAGTGTCGTTAATGAGCATTTTATTTGTCTCTGCCCCCCCTCTCTGCCACAGATCGGTAAACTGCAAATTGTGCACAAATCTTTAATGATGCAATTCATAAAAAATTATGAAAGAGCATCTATGAGCGTTATTTTTAACTGCTCTACTCCACCGATATCATCAAAAATAATAGGGTTGTAAAAATGGAAATGGAAATTTGCAAAGAGGGAATCAGCCTAACCTAATGATAGGAATTCATGGCAGAATATTGATATATTGACACATCCGCATTAGATCGGTGAGGTTTTCACCTACTTCTGAATCAGCTTGCTGAGGGCTGAACTTGATGGAAATAATTACAAAAACATTTTTTTTATCTGTTTTTATATGCTTTCAATTTCACCTTTATCTAGTGATTGGCAAATTCCCAAATTCCCAAAACGCCAGGCAAAAATTCAACAGCGTCTCATTTCGGACGGTTATGGAAGCTGGCGTCCGTTTTTGGATGCCGGCGTAGAAAAAGCAGACACTAAAACAGATGCCCGCATCCAAAAACGGACGGCAGCATCCAAAACTAGATGCTGCTGCGTTTCGTGAATTTTTTGCCGTTTACTGAATTTCCTGAGAAATTCGCTAAAATTTAGGCAAACGCCCCACATTTTATCTCCGCCGTAAGCTTCTCTGCCCTTCAGAAAGTTTTTCTGCCCAACGTCTGCGTTATATTGCACTCATAGAACCCATAGGCCCTGGATATGGTCAAATGACTATAATCATTTTTAACCTGTGATGTCACCAGCCTCTTGGGTTTGCTGGTGACATTATAAACCACATATGGAGATTATCAGTTGACCTAGTTTTTCTCTAGTTTCCTGACTGATCAGTATATATATATATATATATATATATATATATATATATATATATATATATATATATATGGGGTGGAGTATGTTATCTGGAAACCTGTTATCCAGAAAGCTTAGAATTACGGAAAGGCTGTCTCCCATAGATTTAATGTAAATAATACAAATTAAAAAATAATAATAAAAACAGTAGCTTGTTCTTGATCCAACCTAAACCAACCTGTTGGGTTTATTTCATGTTTAAATGATTTTCTAGTAGACTTAATCTATGATGATCAAATTTACAGAAAACCCTATGTTCTGAGAATTCTGGATAACCTGTACTAGTGCAGTCGTAAAGTGCTTTGTTAGCTAAAGTCTATGTTTGGGCTCTACAGGAAAATTCATACAGTAATTATACAGGTTGCCTACAAATAACCAGATTTCATGGTCAAAGTGCAGACTTTCGTTGGTTGCCACCTGGACGGCTGATCCCAATGTTATTAATAGGAAAAAAAAAGCGAAATATATAGGCCGGTATTTTTTTAAAGAAAAGGTGGCAACCCTAAAAGGTGGCAACCCTAGTTGCAACTGAATCCAAGGTGATAGTGAGGGAACCCAAGCACACAGCATACTTTTACGATTTTACCTTCCCTTCGCGTAGTCGGGGTGTTTCAGGCCAGTGATAATGATGGAGGATGGAAGACAACCTAGACAAAATAAGTTATAAACAGGTATGCAAATACACTGACAAGGGACTTTCCTCGAACACGTTATTGTACTTCACATGGAGGACACGGCTCTTCCCCTTCTCATCGTCAGGAACTGAGATGTAACTGGATGAAGCATCTACAAGAAAAGGAAGACACTGAATAGCAGGAAAAGACCTATAGGATCCATTATCTTGCTTTGGAGCTGAGGTTTACTAGATAAGGGATCTTTCAGCAATTTGGATCAGCCTACTAAAAATCATTTAAACCAGTAGAATTGTTTTACTTACTTACTTCCAAGTACAGGCAACTGTTTTATAATGACAGAGAAAAAGAAGTTGCTTTTTAAAAAAAAAAATTACAATGATCTGCTTATAAAAGCTTCTATGGGAGATGGCTTTCTGAGTTTTCTGGATAATGGGTTTCAGGATAAACATAAGAAGTGATACTTTAAAGGATGTATGTCCTATCCCTTGAGGTCAGTAACGTAACTAGAGGGGGACGGGCCCTGGTGCGATAATACATATGTGATTATGTCCCCAGATTTAGTGACGCAAGCTGCCAGGGGGCCCTAAGGGGGTGCGAACCCTGGCCCATGTACTCATTGTGATCTGATCGTTGGGCCCATGATTGGATGAGCCCGATATCGCCCACCACAAGATGTTGCCATATGAGCAGATCTCCCTATGTATGGCCAGCTTTAGAAAATGTTGTACCACTGATGATTATGCTATGTTAGAATATAGTATGAATAACAAATACACATTCCTATATATTCAGGTTCTCAGGTAGGAAATTCCACTTACTTCCTGCATTCAGCAATGCGCTGCCCGGTTATAAAAGGGCAATTTTGGCAGCATGTTCTCCAAAAATTCATGCTTTGTATAATTTTGTTAGAATGCGTCACATAGCAAAGAAAACAGACCTAAACATGAAAAACTGCAGAGATAGGCTAATATTTGTTAGCTCTTCTGTTGTTTTCATTGTGAACTCTAATCCCACATTTTTGTTTTGAAACAGATCATCTGGGGCCTCCTCTGGATATTCATTTGGAAGCTCTGAACTGCACAGCGTTCAGCGTACAATGGAGAATGCCAAGACATCATGCGAGCACCATCTCTGGCTATACAGTATGTGTCTCAACCAACAGTATATTAACATTCATGTAAGAGTACATTATGTAGCAAGCAAACTATGTTGACTTTGGTGCACACAAACCATAAAGACAGAGCACATACCTATAATGCTAAATTTTCATGACCAAATAAAACTTACAACATTTCTCAAGCTAGTCCAGCAGTGACAAAGAATACGCAATTACTAGGGATGCACCGAATCCAGGATTCGGTTCGGGATTCGGCCAGGATTCGGCCTTTATCAGCAGGATTCGGATTCGGCCGAATCCTTCTGCCTGGCCGAACCGAATCCTAATTTGCATATGCAAATTAGGGCCAGGGAGCTAAATCATGTGACTTTTTGGCACAAAACAAGGAAGTAAATAATGTTTTCCCCTTCCCACCCTTAATTTGCATATGCAAATTAGGGTTCGGATTCGGTTCGGTATTCGGCCAAATCTTTCAGGAAGGATTCGGGGGTTCGGCCGAATCCAAAATAGTGGATTCGGTGCATCCCTAGCAATTACCTTAGATATTGATTTAAATGAATTTATCCATAGACTATATCATGTTTGGGCCTGAGCCCTTAGTCATAGTCTAATACAGTGAACCGGTGGCTCATGAGCAACATGTTGCTCTCCAACCCCTTGGATGTTGCTCCCAGTGGCCTCAAAGCAGGTGATTATTTTTGAATTCCGGGCTTGGAGGCAAGTTTTGGTTCTATAAAAACCAGTTGTTCTACCAAACAGAGCCACCTGTAGATGCCCACAAAGGGGCTACCAAATTGCCAACTTTATGTCATCCAGGACCTTTTCATGCTTTTGTTGCTCTCCAACACTTTTTACATTCGAATGTGCACAGGGGTATAAAAGGATGTATTTATCTTGTTTTTTTATTAAAACAAAGTCGAGCTAACTCCCGTACACATTAATTTATCAAAAAATATTCTCGAAAATTCAGTGCTAACAAAATGCTGCAACAAAATCATGTATCATTTCAAAACGTATGGCTGAAAACTCAACTTTATTGAATTGTCTCAGTGATAACTCAAATTTATCGGATTGTCAGACAAAAATCACCATGGATCACAATGTCAAGAAACGTCTTCAGCTACCTCTGCCATTGACTTCTACATGGCCTCGACAGGTTTTAGGTATTTTCAGAGTTTTAGCAACTTTGAGGTATAATAAATCTGTAAAAAAATGTTTTTCCTTTAAAAATTCAACCATAAAATTTTGAGCTTTAATAAATAGGCCAGGGGCAGATGGGGAGTTGGCTCTGCTGCTCTCACCCTGGGTATTTTTCTTCAGGCTCCATACAACTGAAATGCTTCTGCTTTCGTGTAGTGAAGTAGAGCATGTCCTTGCATACAAGCGGATCTTTTTCAAATCAATGGAGATGGGGCATGAAGTGGATCTACTTCTCTCAGCCTGAAAAAAATATACAGGCTGAGAGCAGGGCCACCATCAGGGGGACACATGGGGGTGCTCCTGTACTGGGCCTAGGTCTGGATGTGCTGCACTTGCTGCCGAAGCCTTGCCTTTCCTTTCCCAAAATAATTTTTGTACGGGGCCCTAATGTCGGCCTTGGCTGAGAGCAATGGAGTCAATGCTTCGTCTGCCCTTGGCCTAATGCATCATATATGTGTGTAACTTCCTGAAATATCAAATAAATGAAAAAAGCCAAATGAAATAAATGAAAAAAGCCAAATCAACATGTTTGATACACTATAGCAGCAAGATCCATTAAGCTAAGATACGCGATCCAGCTATTTTTCTATTCACAGTCACATTAGTCATGTCAGTGGGCCATCTACATTTGTAGCTAGATCAGGGGCCCTCAACCTTTTTATACTTGTGAGCCATATTCATATGTGAACAGAGTTCCGGAGAAACTAGAGCATGAAAAAAGTTTGTGGGGTTCCAAATATGAGCTGTGATTTGGTAGCCCCTATGTGGACTGGTACTGTTTGGCAGTACACCTGGTTTTTATACAACCTAAACTTGCCTCCAAGCCTGGAATTCAAAAATAAGCTTCTGCCTTGAGGCCACTGGGAGCAACATCCAAGGGGTTGGTGAGCCACTGGTTTGGGATCACTATGTTAAGGCCCCATACACGGGCCGATAAAAGCTGCCGACAGACCGAGTCAGCAGCTTATTGGCCCGTGTGTGGGGCCATCCGACGGGCTTCCTCGATCGATATCTGGCCGAAAGTCGTCCAGATCTCGATCGGGCAGGTTAAAAAACCTAGTCGGATCGCATGTGCATCTGTGCGTGTATGCGGCCCCGCGATCCGACCACCCGTATCGCCTACATTATGATCCAATCGTTGGACGTTAGGGTCCACAATCGGATCAGCCCGATATCGCCCACTTCAATGTGGGCATACTGGGGAGAGATCTGCTCCGATACCGCCAAACGAGCAGATCTCACTGTCTATGGCCACCTTTAGACTGTACAAACATTTGTCTGATCAACCTGCAGATCAATAGAATAAATGGGAACAGTGAGCAGAAATTGAGGGACCTAACTGTGGACAGGAACCTATTTTCCTTTGTTGTTAGAGACTGTTTTTTAGTGAGTCCCAGTGGCTTAGTGATAGGACATCAGATGTGCAAAGGAACAATGGCTTCATCCATAAACATGGCCTTATATATATATTTTTTATATATATATATATTTATCTGATACACTCCTGAATGCTTTTGAAAGCTTTTTTGTTCTGATTCCCATTTTCTATCATAGCCTACTGTCGTTAACATGAGGGGGAAGATGCTACTTTGACTTGTGTTGCACCTCATAAGTACAGGTATGGGATCCTTTATCTGGAAACCCATTATACAGAAAGCTCCTAATTATGGAAAGGCCGTTATGCCATAGACTCCTGTTTCTATGCAATAATAAAACAGTAGCTTGTACTTGATCCTGGCTAAGATATAATTAATCCTTATTGGAACCAAAGCCAACCTATTGGGTTTATCTAATGTTTACATGAGTTTCTAGTGAACATAAGGTATGAAGATCCAAATTATGGAAAGATCCATTTTACAGAAAACCCCAGGTGCTGACCATTCTGGATAACAGGTCCTATACCGGTAATTTCCAGTGTCGCTCCATATCTGTATTGAATAAAATCACAACCGACCAGGGCCTGGTCAAGGGGTAGGCAGAGTAGGCACGTGCCTAGGGTGCAAAGCTGGGGGGGCGCCAGCCTCTGTCACTGACCCCCCCATTCTGGTCCCCTCTCTGTCCTTTTCTTCTTTCTGTGCTCCTGCGTGCATGCGCAGGAGTGCAGAGAGCAGGAAAATCGCAGAGAGATTACCGCTCGCAGCGCCAATTCGTGCATTCACACTTGCGCTTAGCTGGCACCACGTCCGCCCGACTTGCCTAGGCCTGGTATTTGCCCATCAATAATCACAGAAATCTCACTATACTTTCATGCTGGGGCACACTGTATAGTCAGAACCTACTAACCGGATATGCCAACCATTACTTTTATTTCCTATGGGGAGAAAAAAAATATTTTAAAAGTATCAATATAAACAAAAGACTCTGAGTTGCATTTAATGAGAAGCGAAACAACAGAAGACAAGTTTAATCAATTATTGAGGAAAGTAGCTGGGAAAATAATTGCACATAACCCGTGGGTATTGGAATCCAGTGCCAGACACAGAACAATTACAGTTATCGATGAAACATGAAATGATAAATCTTCATATATATTTTTTTTTTTGCTGTAAACCCGATGCAAAACATAATGAAAATCCCGGCGACAAGGTACAAGCAAGAATCCTTCATGCACCATTACAGATACCCCCATGGGTCTGCAATGAATCTGAAAGATACCTGGTGTACTGAGACAGAAAATGAGTTTATCCTCCTGAGATTATACTGATAAAGAGCTGTGGGTTTGTCTCTTGTCAGCCGGGGTTTGATTTTACTTGTCATATATTTAGCATGATAGGGGAGCTAGATAAATCGATAACAGGCTGTAGCTGCAGGAGTGGATTCAAAACAGTGTGCTATAGGGATCTATATATACTGATCTATAAGGCTGGCACAATGGCTCCTCTCATAATAGTGAAAGTGTTGTTTCCTCTGAAACCGGAAAAGTTCCTTTAATTGAGACTTCTAAACTGATGGCACTTCTGCATTCTTGATGCCCTTAGGATGGACAGTTATTTTATTGTTTCAGAATGGGCTTTCTGCTCTTAAGTGTGCCAGGAGTTAGCATAATTAAAATCTATTTGGCCCCTAGAAAAACTATTTTATCTCCAGTCTTTTTTTTCTCAAGGACCAGGGGGTCGGGGAGGTCGGGTGGTTCTGGGGGAGGATGGGGAAGGGGATCGGGAGGGGTCAATTCAGAGCGCTGGCATCCAATTTGAAGCCTTGTTTATTTGGCACTAGGCTCATGGCCCAATTCAGGACTGGCCCTGGCCCGCTTCTGGGCCACGGCCCGGCGGTTGGAGACCCCTACCCTATAGTAACATAGTTACTATAGGGTAGGGGTCCCCAATGGATGGGGGCAGTTGGGAGGGGATCGGGAGGGGTCAATTCAGAGAGCAGGTGTCCAATTTGATGCCTCGTTTATTTGGCACTAGGCTCATGGCCCAATTCAGGAATGGCCCGCTTCTGGGCCACAGCCCGGCTGTTGGGGAACACCTACCCTATAGTTCCTGCCCAACTCCCCTCCCCACAGTTCCCGGGGGTTCAGTAGATTTTCATTTACATGATCATGGGATGAAACGAATCGTCCAGGATTCTGCCTTTTTTTTTAGCACAATTTAGATTCGGACTAATCCTTGTGCCTGGCTGAACAGAATCTAATTCCTAATTTGCATATGCCAATTAGAGACAGGAAGGGAAATCACAGGACTTTACATTACAAAACAAGGTAGTAAAAAATTGCTTTCCCACTCCTAATGTGCATATGCAAATTAGGATTCAGATTCGTTCGTATTCGTCGAATCTTTCATGAAGGATTTGATGATTTGGCCGAATCGCAAATAGTGGATTCTGTGCATCCCTAGTTCTGATTTTGTCCCTCTAGTACAATCTTAAATACGAGGATATTGTACAGGTAATGGAATCCATTATCTGGAAACCCATTATCCAGAAATCTCCGGAAGGCCATCTTCCCATAGAATCCATTTTTTGTACTTGATCCCAACTAAGATATAATTAATCTTTATTGGAGGCAAAACAATCCTATTGGGTTGAATTAATGTTTAAAGGAGAACTAAACCCTAAAAGTGAATATAGCTAAAAATGCCATGTTTTATACATGCCAGTAAAACACCTGCAAAGGCCGGGGCCGGTATTACAAATTTACTGGTAATGTAGCTGCTGGTAAATTAGTAATACCCCTAACTAAAGCCCTTGGCCCGGCCCCAATCTGCTGAATACTTACCTTTTTTCGCTGCCAGGCCTCTTTGATGTCACTGTGTGTGGTTACGGCCCTTTTGCATCATTGCCCCGCTCCCCCACCGGCCGGTAACATTATTTTGAAAAGGTCCTGTCCCAAATTGCACATTGGCCAGTGAATCAGGGGACATACCTCCCAACTGTCCCATTTTTAGAGGGACAGTCCCTCTTTTGACAGCTCAACCCGCAGTCCCTGGAAAGTCCAGTTTTTCTCTGCACTGAACACCCAGCAAATGGAAACAAAGTTTCCAACTTAATTGGCTTTTGGCAGAGAGCCCAGAACTGCCAGGAGGTTGAGATAAGATACTGTTTCACCACACTACGAGCGCCAACTTCTCTGTCCCTCTTTTTATTTGTAAAATGTTGGGAGGGATGGGAGGGGGGATTGCATGAGACACAACAACATTTTGTTATATGTTTTTCTATGTACCATAATAACTTCCTTTCATTTTATTCCAAGGGAAAATGAAAGATGAGGGCAACTTTATTTATTATTCATTTTTAAAAAACATTTCTTTTTAATCATTTGCCTTTTGCTTCTAATTCTTTGCAACTTTCAAATGGGGGGG
>CM044431.1:218486184-218505213 GCA_024363595.1 Xenopus borealis | reverse complement strand
CTGCTTTGCTTTATGGCAGGGAGCCTGCATATACAGGTATGGGATCTATTATCCAGAATGCTCTGGACCTGGACTTTTCCAGATAAGGGATTTTTCTTTAATTTGGATCATCACACTTTACTCTACTAAGAATCCATTTAAATATTAAATAAACCCAATGGATCCAGTAAGCATGAATTACATCTTAAATGGGATCAAGTACAAGGTATTGTAATGGAATCATTTTTCAAAAAGTTGATTATTTGATTTAAATGGAGATGGGAGATGGCCTTCCTGTAATTCAGAGCTTTCTGGATAACAGGATAATGGATCCCATACCTGTATTTGTCTCATTTACATCCACTAACCCATTGCTCTACTGCTAATTGAATTGGGCTACTGGAGAAAGGAAAAAGTTGTTCTAGATATTCCATACAACTCTCAGTAAGTCTATCAAATGTCACACAATTATTTAGAATTGTAGACTTCACATAGGTATCAGTAACTTTGTCGGGTAATGGGTTTTCAAGTAACCTCTTGTTTTTCATCTTGGTACAGCTGAAAACTGGGAAAGTGGGGAGCACAAAGGTTCTGGTTGATACTAAGGTGACCCCAGGAACTTACACAAAGATCATCCCATTGACATCGAAATCTACTCTGGCCACAATCACAACTAGCACTTCGACAAAGGCTCCATTGACCACTTCCATAACCACAACCTCACCAACGGCCTCTACTACTGCTACTGCAGCTAAAGCCACCAATATGAAAACTGCCAAAGACCGCAGCTTAGGCTTCCCCCCAAGGCTCTTTGATCTGACCTGCGAGGAGACATTCTGCCCGGCAGACAGCTTCTGCCTAAACGACTATGACCGTGGAGGATCCCAGTGCCACTGTAACCTAGGGAAAGGTGGAGGCACCTGTGAGAATGGTAAGACTATTTGTCATATAGATTGGGCAGATATGTGTGTAGATGGGTCAGTTGCTTTTGAGTTGGTGGTCAATGTGCTTAAATGTGATGCAAAAGCCCTTAAGCTGGCCATACACTGGGAGAACCATTAGTTTAGTGACATCGCCAAAAGAGCAGATATTTCCCCGATATGCCCACCTTGAGGTCAGCAGTATCAGCCTGATCTGATTGTGGACCCTAGGGCCAAATGATCGGATCACAATGAGAAGAATATGGACGGTCGGATCAAGGACCACATCAGCAAACCAATGTGGTCTTCGATTCAATTGGATTTTTAAACCCACCCGATCAACATCTGGCCGACGTTAGTCTTTGGAAGCAATCAACTCCAAGTTATTATAGGTGTGTTGGACGAACTGATAAATCTGCCTAGGGGTTGTTATCTGGAGCCTTTGCAGCAATGCATTATCTAGAGCAGGGATCCCAATCCTTTTAAACCTATGAGCATCATTCAGAAGTAAAAGGAGTTGAGAAGCCACACAAGCATAAAAATTGTTCTTGTGGTGCCAAATTAGTGCTGTGATTGGCCATTTGGTAGCCCCTATGTGGATTGTCAACCTACACTGAGGCTCTCTTTGGCAGTACAACTGGTTTTTATGCAACCAACACTTTCCTCCAAGCTTGGAGCAATATCCAAGGGGCTGGGGAGTAACATGTTGCTCGTGATCGACTGGTTGGAGATCACTGATCTAGAGAGTATATCTGTGGTCTAATCTGCTTGTGCCACCTAGTGGCTGATTGCAGAATATTATTATACGTTACTGTTTGAAAGTTAAAATATATAAATAAAATCACAATAAAATAAATATGCTGTACTTGACCCTTTCAGCTCGACACTAGCTGCTGTCTGTAGGGTTAACAAGTATGACCCCCATGATTTAAATCCAATGCTATAAGAGCTGCAGGGAAGGGCATGGGGAACCAGCAGACTTTTATTGAAAGGGAGCACCCAACTCAACAATTATGCAGAATATTGATTTGATGTTGGTAATTAGCTGGGTAGCATTATTAGGCTAATTAGACAAGGCAATGGCATACAGTATGGACACTGGGTAGTATAAATAAGGACAAGGGGGCACAGAGTAGGGCAGTTTTATAGATCAGTCTCCCCCAAGAAATAGTCAAATCTAAGCAACTTTTCAACCAGTCTTTATTATTTTTTACAGCTGTTGACTTAATTTGATTTCTTCTTCTGACTCATTCCAGCTTTCAAATGGGGGTCACTGACCCCATCTAAAAAACAAATGCTCTGCAAATCTACAAATGTATTGTTATTGCTACTTTTTATTACTCATCTTTCTATTCAGGCCTCTCCTATTCATATTTCAGTCTCTTATTCAAATCAATGCATGGTTTCTAGGGTAGGGGGGGGCAGTGGGGACTTTTGACTGCAGAGGGGTTCCTTCTCCTTTAAGGATTAATTTTATAACTGACATTTTTGAAATTCTTTCGGATTTGAGAACCTCTCTGACAAGTGTTTAAGTGCTAACAAATTGTTTTTTCTTTCAGATATTAATGTGCAGTTCCCCCAGTTTTATGGACACTCATACATGACGTTTGAGCCCCTAAAAAACTCCTATCAGACATTTCAGATAACCGTGGAATTCAGGGTAAGTTACCGACAGTGAATAGCTCTGTTATCCCATTGGTTCAAAGTAAAGTTTAAAGGGCAGTTGTGTTGGCCCACCTTTGGGAAAGATATATAAATAAAACAACAAAGGGCATGTTTGATTGTATTTCATTGCATAGGCAGGAATGACCAACCTACAGCCTTTGAAGTTGTACATTGACTAAACAGCTAGTGGGTCGGGATTTATGTAAGCGTGTCCCCTGATTGGGCCTCAGCCATCTCACATCGCCCCCTATTGCTGTAAATCAACCCTGATTATTCCACAGACTCACATATCCATGTTTGCCTTCAGGCTCAGAGTGATGATGGTTTACTGCTGTACTGTGGGGAAAATGAGTATGGCCGCGGGGATTTCATGTCGGTGGCCATCATTCGCCGAAGTGTCCAGTTCCGGTAGGTGTGTGTTCAGCGTTAATATACCGAAAGTAAATGTTTATAAATATTTTTTTTCTCAGTTTTTCAAGATATTAGCAGTTATTTCACCAGTGATCTAATGAATTTTAAACAACAGCGCCACCTGCTGTTCAGTTTGACTGTAGTCGACACAAAGAAAAGCATTTTGGCAACAGAAAAGCATTTTGGCAACAGAAAAGCATTTTGGCAACTTTACATTAATTTGCGGACTTTTAAAAACATATTTGCCTGTGCTTTTTACATTGGGGATTAGTGATGGGCGAATCTGCGGCGCTTCGCAGAATTTTTCCCGTGCGTCTCGTTTTGGACGCGGGTGTCCGTTTTTGGATGCGGGTGTCCGTTTTTAGACAGGGGCATCCCTTGATGCCGGTGCACATTGGCGGCATTGAGAAAACGGACGCTGGCGTCCAAAATGGACAACTGCGTCCAAAACGAGACGCTAGCGAATTTTCGCCAGGTGAATTTTTGCAGGAGTTTCGCCGGCGGCGAAATGCGGGAATTCGCTGGGAATTCACTGACAATTCGCCCATCACTATTGCAGATCAAAGATTCCAATGGGTATTAGTCTATATCATACCCATCGGAAATGAATTTGTTTGACCACTGGATTGTACAATAGATTGACCAGTTTACTATGTAATATCTATGTAATCTGCCCCTTAATTAATCAGACCGTGACTGTTTAATGAGGCAGAGGTAACAAGACTGCAGTAGTTTTCTTGTTCTTTTCCAGGTTTAACTGTGGCACGGGCACGGCGGTTATCACGAGTGATCGTAAGATCAAACTGGGCAGCTGGCATGTTGTGCGTGTGTTTCGGGAGGGGACAAACGGATGGTTACAGCTTGATAACAGCTCCCCAATATCAGGAAAATCACAGGTCAGAATCAAATAAATGTTTGGCGATGATATTTTCCAGGAATACAACCTCTGCCCTCCTCCAGGTGGTGTTAAAGGAACAGTAACACCAAAAAATTAAAGGAACAGTTCAGTGTAAAAATATAAACTAGGTAAATAGATGGGCTGTGCAAAATAAAAAATGTTTCTAATATAGTTAGTTAGCCAAAAATGTAATGTATAAAAGCTGGAGTGACTGGATGTTTAGTATGTCTAGTTATGGCCAATGTGCCCCCCCTCCAGCCTTTATACATTACATTTTTGTAAACTATATTATAAAAAAAAATATTTTACACAGCCTATCTATTTACCCAGTTTTTATTGGTATACTGAACTGTTGCTTTAAACTGTTTTAAAGTAATGAAAATATCATGTAGTGTGTAGTGTATAGTTCATATAAACATGCTACTGTGTAGCAATGGTGGAAATCGTAAAAAAGAGTATATGGCACAGGTTAAATAGTGGATAACAGATAACATTATGTTCTACAGAGCTTATCTGCTATCTGCTGTGTAACCTGAGTCTTTTCTCCTTTGAATGGCTGCCCCCATTGCTACACAGCAGCTTATACTATAGTAGAACTATAGTAGTGCTTCTGAAGCAAACGCACCAGTTTTACCAGTGCTGGGCAACACTACATTATATTTGTATTACTTTAAAACACTTTCATTTTTTTGATGTTACTCCCACAAACTCCCATAATGCCACCAGACATTACTTATACTATGGAGTATTATTGAAACCCACCATCTTTTCAGCCACATCTCCTCTTCATTCCCTGCAGTTCAGTTCCTTCAGAGTGAAATGAACAATAAAATCAGGTCCATACCATGCATGGCCAATCATATGGTTTCCATCAGTTGGAGCCATGGGATGCCATACAGGTGTACCCCCCAGGTTTATCAGTGGGAACCCCACTCATAACAGGATGAGAAACCTTTGCTCCCCAGAGATGAACTAAAACCTTTAGATACAAGAGTTTAAAATAGTTTTTCCTTATACACCAGTCATTGCTCTACTTTTCCCTCCTCTTCTCAGGGACAGTACAGTAAAATCACTTTCCGAACTCCATTCTACATCGGCGGTGCACCCAGTGTTTATTGGTTGGTTAAATCAACAGGGACGAACCGTGGCTTCAAGGGATGCGTGCAGTCTCTGTCTGTAAATGGGAGGAATACTGACATGAGACAGTGGCCCCTGGGAAAGGCTTTGAGTGGAGCCGATGTGGGTGAGTAAGTAGTGCTGGTTGAATAGCCTCATCATGTTCAGATCTGAAGGACTGAAGAAGCAATGGAATTCTTTTGTTTATAACACCTAGGTGACTGCAGCACTGGGGTCTGTGATGGGGCTCCATGTGTTAACGGAGGAACCTGTAAAGTTAGAACAGCTGATTTGTACCTATGCCTCTGCCCTGCTGGATTCCGGGGTCGCCACTGTGAGGAAGGTAAATATATTGTTAATGCCCTACCCCTTCTTCTTCCACTTGCTCTCACTGGCAGTTCTCCAGGTTCTCACTATCCTACACCGAAACACTTTTGTCCCTAGCTGGTGCTATTGCCTCTGGAGGTCTTACTCCAAATACTCCTTAATGGGGCCACAATCTGGTCTTTCTAGTTTTCCAATCACCAAATCCCTCCTTCTCCTAGCTCAGGAACAGCTTGTCCCAATGGGTTACTATACCATCTTTAGATGTTTTTTGGTCAGAGAGGAATATTGTGATTTCTACCCCCTGTAAATATATTATTCTGGGCTTGGGACCTCCCAGAATAAATCCTCTACAGTGTCAGCCTTAAGGGTTGCCACTACCCACTGGACAAATTAAGCATTAACTATTTATAGTCAAAATGTATATTCTATCTCCAGGGGCATTAATTCATTTTTTTTAAATGTATTTTTACTTATTGTATAAATGAGTAATCAGTATTTTATATAATAAGTAATTCTAGCTGATTCAGCAGCACACAAAGTTACTTAATAATAATTATATATGCTGATGATAAAATCTCCTTTCCTCCAGTCTCTGGTCACCTACTACTTCCGGTGGGTATTTTTTTTTTAATTAAAGCAAAATGTTATATTACATCTGTTTATAAATCTTGATTATATCCCCCCACATGTGAATATATATATATATAACACTGAATTGGTATAAGAATGTGAACACGTTGATGGTAGAAACATTTGACTATTATAAATCATATACATTGCCGAGAATGGATGGTTCCAGTTACAGGAATCATTTTCCTGATTTAAGTGTATTAGGAAACTGGTTGATTGATAACAGGAGGCATGGTTTGTATGGGCTGAAAACTGTTTAGGGTTTGTATTGCTGGGAAATATTACAATAACAATAATAGGGATTACTGTTGCTTATCGTTATAGGGCTTTCCATTGCTGGATAATTGATTATTCCTTTAAAGGAAAGCATGTCTTATGTATGAGGGCTAATGAACTGGCCTAAAGATTGTTAGAAGTTGTAGCTCAAGTAGTTTGGGAATTAATCTCTTATGTAAGAGATAATTTGTTACTTAGGGAGTAATCTACCAGTTGAGTAATGGTTGTAGCATTATATGGTCACTGTAACTTCTACTATCCACATATAAATGGTTCCTGAACTGTTGGGCTGGACCCTCAGATGGGGCTTGGAGCAATGGCAATAGCTCAGCCTGAAGGCCAGTTAGGTTGAAGTTTGGGGAGAAAGCCTATTTGATCTCTTAGGATATACCTGAAAACTTAATTTGAAGGTCAGAGTGAGGATTCAAGTTCTTGAGGTCCAACCTTTGACCAGGGCCCTCTTGGCTCATAGCAAGCTTACAAATATAAAAATACTGTATATAAAGAACATAATTCTCTTATCTCACGCTGACCTTCAAATTGAGTTTTCAGGTGTATCTAGGAGATCAAATAGGCTTTCTCCCAAAACATAAGCCTATGGGTCAGGCTTTTATACAGTTCATGGAACAGGGAGGTGATTTATAATCTTAATGTACATAATACAATAATAACTGATGAGGTCATGTAGCACCATAAATAAGGATATCATTTACAGGTATTCGCTCTGCATTCCAGTTATGATGTTTCTTCTGTGTTTTTTTCTTAAGCATTCACCCTGGCGATTCCTCAGTTCAATGAATCAGCCAGTTCTTTCGCAGTTGCAAAGTGGCCATTAGAACCTCATCACTATCTTTCTTTCATGGAGTTTGACATGACGTTTCGTCCAGACACAGAGGATGGGACCATACTCTACAGCTATGATACAGACAGCAAAGACTTTATATCCGTTACCTTGATCAATGGCTACGTGGTGTTCAGATTCGACTGTGGATCAGGGACCGCAGTGATCAGGTATATAAAAAATGTAAAGGGAGGCAATTCCAACATTCATAATCAGCAGCTTAACTACAGAGGAACCTGCGGCTGCTGGGGTGGGTCCAGGAGGTATAGGGGAAACCTTAATTCATTTACAATTTCAATAAATATTGGTAAAACAGGTCAACCTCTAGACATTTTGGGGGGCTGAAAAATAATTTGCTGTGGAGCCCAGTAACATCTAGTTATACCACTGTTTATAATTCATAATATTTGCATCAATGATAGGAATTATATTTCAGCAACACCAGCCGTGGTAATACTAATAAAAATGTTCCTGTCCCCAGCTTGTCCTACTACCTACTTTACCCATCTTCCTAAGACCCACCAAATTTGCTTCTCTAGATATTCTTGGAGTACAGGGTGAAAACCATTACAGTAATGTTTTATATATCTGTAATCATGATATGAGCTAAGGTTAATGGCACACCTGCAGACCTTCTATCATTTGACCTAGTGCTGAACTTCAAAAAGGTTGAATCTAAATTCTGAAAAACATTTTACTAGAGGCAATGGCAAATTGTTCAGTTTCTTCCTGTAAGTGTTTTTATCTTTGCATTTAGTATTAGTGATTAGTATTTTCTTTATTTTACCTACAAAAATCAGGGCTGAGAAACCAGTTACACTTGGGAAATGGCACGAGCTGCGGTTCTCACGCACGGCCAGGAATGGGATCTTACAAGTGGACAACCAAAAGCAAGTTCATGGAATTTCAGAGGTTGGAGCCCATTTTCACTTTCCTTGTAGGATATCTAGTAAAATTAATTATTTGGGGTGCAAGTGTAAGCCATTCTGAATGATGACCATATATTTTCCTTTCTTCTAATGTCTTCTTTAATCCCAACCAAAGAAATATTTGCCACGGCTGCCCATGGCATAGAATCCCATTACCAGCCTGTCCTTACAGTTAACAAACATCACCAGTGAAATGGTAAAACCTACACTGCTCCATTCTTCTTGTCACCAGTAACAAGGAATTTATTATGCCTAACTCCAGAATAAGAAGCATCACATGAGGTTCAAATTTTTTTAAAGGGCCCTGTGATTGTGATCTGTCCACTTCTTGGAATAAATAATACCTTTAGCAAATGCACAATGCATCCCTAGTTGTGTGGCATGTCTACACAAAAAAAAGTGCCACCTCAAAAAAGAATGGCCAAGTCTGTGTTGTTGGACTTTCAAATGGTTCAGTGGGTAAATCACAAAAACTTTTTAGTAGATTGCAATTATTTGGCCATTTAAGCCAAGTTATTGTGTCATTTTTACTATGTCTCCTTGCTGCATACATGTCACCACTACATCCAACTCGCAAATAATTAGAGCAATCCCTTATTGTTCCTCCTGCAGCAATGCTGTCTGCGTATGATTAATGCTCTTGGATCAGAGTTTGGATCCTATTTATAATCTGGCTTTAAGTGTGTTTGTCTGTGACACGGGGAAGGAGCAGCTTTGGGCTTTCGTTTGGCACAAAGCTGTGCAGTTGTGTTTAAAGGGCAAGGAAAGGCAAAGAAATAAAATCCAATTTTTACTTTCTTTACTGAAAAAGAAATCTATCTTCAATATACTTTAATTAAAAAATGTGTACAGTTTTTATAAGAAACCTGACTGTATGCAGTGAAATTCTCTCTTCATTTAGTGCTGTGGATAGAAATTTTCAGATGGTCCCTAACTTCTGACAGGGAAACAATCATACTTATGAACAGCAGGGGGAGCCCCTGCCTTACTTACCAGCCATGCAGAACTCAAGCAGCTTTGTTTTTTGATCATTTATGATGATCCCTAAGAAGCCCAGATCACACTGAGCATGTGCACAGTCTTGGTCTTGCAAAGATGTATAACAAAGTTACAAGATGACAGCCCCCTGTGGCCAACTTTGAAAGCATAAATCATTTGTTTGATTAGGCTTGTGGTGCAGTAAGTTCGTGTTTATGTTTAGTATACAAAATACAGCATTTACAGCCTTATCGTTTTAGACTTTCCTTGTCCTTTAATTAGAGGATCATCTCCAATTGAAAGACACCACCCACCTCTATAGACACTAGTGTTTGTTTCTTTCCACCAGCCAATAATAACATGACTGTCCAAGAGAGAACCTGGAGTTTGTTTATAATGGCAAAAGGAAAACATTTCTTTTGCCTCTTAGTTATGAATGTTGGCCCTGACAAAAAGCGCTTTCTATAGTTATTCTAGTCTACTTCTTTACAGTCTCTAGAGAGAGGACCATGCTTCATTCTTACACAATACTGATGGTATGGGACCTGTAATCCAGAATGCTCAGGACAAGGGGCTTTCCTTTTTCTTAATTTACCTTAAGTCTACTAAAATAAAAAATGTAAACATTAAATAGACCCAACAACATTGCTTTGCCTCCAATAAGGATTAATGATATCTTAGTTGGGATCATGTAAAAGCTACTGTTTTATTATTACAGAGAAAAAAGGAATAATTAAAAAATAAAATGCAATAATTTGATTAAAATGGAGTCCATGGATGGTGGCCTTCCCGTACTTTAAAGCTTTATGGATAATGGGTTTCTGGATAAACAATCCCATACCTGTACTGGTGTATTTTTTAACATTACAAGCAGTGAGTTCAACAATAACATTTGGACATTCATATTAAAGTAAAACTATAGCACCCTTACAATGCAATTTCTTTTAAAGTTGCTGTAATTTGAGCCATGAATTAGAGCTGAGAAAAGAAAGCCCCGCTCATCTTTCCATTGACTTTGTACAGTGTGATTCCTGCAACTCTCTGTTCTGCTGCAACTGTCACTATGAACTCTGTGGTCCCAGATTAAGCATGTGTTATATATGGCAATATTCATTCCTTTCAGTGGATAGTGTACACCACAATATAGCTACTGGCCTACTTTCACATAAGTGTCTCTTTAGCGTGCCATTAGCTGAGATTTCAAACCCATCCCAGCATTTTTGGAAGAACTAAATGCAGAAACAAGTTCTCCGCATAGGTCCTATTAAATAATGCTCTTTCTGTTTTAGGGTGGCTTCACTCAGATTAAGTGCAACACTAATCTGTTCATTGGTGGGGTTCCTGATTATGATACTGTGAAAAAGAACTCGGGGATCCTTAAACCTTTCACTGGGAGCATTCAGAAGGTGAGTGAACATTCTTGGGCCAAATGTTGATCTGAGTAATCTGTATCAGAGTTCCATCCTTCTGACTAGGAGCTCGTTTTTGCATGTGTTGGTAGTGGGTGCAGGGAATTAAATATATGATGAATTAATTGTTGCTGTGGCAAATACACCAGGATAAACGTATCCTAACAGATATCTTGTAGTAGAACCAAGAGCATCCATGATGGCACATGACTGGGCTAGGGCCAGATGATATGGATGAAATGGACTACTGCAGACTTTTGCTCCACTGCCAACACAAGGCTTCCAGACATGAAAACAGTAGAGGATTCTGCTAGCGGTTATGGATTTCAGCAGGCGGCTGATTCCTGCCCCATTTGGCCCTTGCCTTAATCCATCAGAAATTTCATTCTACCACCCCCTCCACTTTACATCCTGCTTTAAAGGGGTTGAGTTAACTTTTAGTATAATGTAGAGGGTGATATTCTGAGACAATTTGTAATTGGTTTTAATTTTTTTATTGTTTGTGGTTTTATAGTTATTTAGATTTTTATTCAGCAACTCTCTAGTTTGCAGTGTCAGCAATTCGGTTTCTAGGGTACAAATTACCCTAGCAACCCTGCACTGATTTGAATAAGAGACTGGAATATGAACAGGAGATGGACTGAATAGAATGATAAGTAATAAAAAGTGGCAATAACAATACATTTGTAGCCTTACAGAGCATTTGTTTTTAGATGGTGTCAGTGACCCCCATTTGAAAGCTGCAAAGAAACAGAAGAAAATTGCAAATCATTAAAAAACTATGAAAAATAGTGAAGACCAATTGAAAAGTTTCTTAGAATTGGCCCTTCTACAATATACTAAAAGTTAACTTGAAGGTGAACCACCCCTTTAAGCATCTAAGGCAGTGGCGCTTGACCAAGATGTTGCTCACCAACCCCCTCAGATGTTGCTCTCAGTGGCCTTAAAGCAGGTGCTTATTTTTGAATTCCAGGCAAGTTTTGGTTGTATAAAAACCATGTGTTCTGCCAAACAGAACCTCCTGTAGGCTGCCAGCCCACATGGGCAATCACTGCCCTTATTTTGCACCACCCAGGAACATTTTTCATGTTTGTGTTGCTCCCCAACTCTTTTTACATCTGACTGTTACTCATGGGTAAAAAAGGTAGGGGACACTTATTCTAAGGTGATCCAACTTGTCATAATCAGCAATCTTCCGGTATGCTAAAGCCCTAGTGGTGTTTAATAGCCTGTATGAGTAGACTGCAAATCTCTACAGGTCAGAATATTCTTATCTAGAGAAATGTATACACATGGTCATGGGGGACAACTATGGAGGACATTGTTACCTTTTTTATTGATTGAATGTCTTTAAAGAGGACATTCAAAGCCGTGTTTCTCTTTGTTTTCTTTGTGCAGCTCATACTTAATGATCGGATCATTAGCCTGATACAGGGCTTGAGTTCTGGAGTCAATTTGGAAAATGCAATCCATCCATGTGCTAACGCACCCTGTGCAAATGGTGGGAGCTGTAGGCCACAGCATGATAATTATGAATGTGATTGCCCTTTAGGCTTTGATGGAAAAAACTGTCAAAAAGGTAAGTCATCAATGAAATTCATGATTATTTTAAAACACGTACATTTTTTTACTACCGAAAAAATGTTAAATTTTAATCTTTAGCGTTGTTATGCCACTTGTATTTTCTGCATTGCGTTTTTCTTTTCTGTAATTTTGTGTTTACATATCTCAGTGGCTGTATGCTTGTCTAAAGCTGGTCATACACAGACCAATATTAACTGATAACAGACCCAGTAACTTATTGGATAAACTGTGCCAAAATAAGCCAGATATCTATTAGGCAGGTTTTAAATCCCATCAAACAAGAACCTCATTGACCTGCTTCTGTCAAGAAGTCCCCATAGGCCAATATTATTATTTAATCATATGCCTAGGGGATGAATTATTGGATCAGACAAAGTTGGCTTAGCACATGGGTGTAAAAATACACTTATTGGCTGACTTCTCCAAAGAGAAGATCTTCTGTTGTATGGCCAGCTTAGGACATTCTCTGTAGCTACAGAAGCCCTGGTGGACTTCATGGATTAGGGCAGGCTTGTTTTGTGGCAGAAATGGTTGTGTTGTATGACAGAGACATGGTTAAATCTCAATTGCACAAAGACAAGATTTCATGTGCTGAATGCCAATGTTCTGTCTTTTTTGCTGGCATGTGGCAGAGTGTGGAAATTACTGCATTAATAGTAAGTATTGTGATATGTCACCTGGAAACCTTTAGTAGATATGGGTAGAAGCCAAGAGCTGGGATGGAGAGGGGAGGTGGCCTTCTGTTGTAGGGAAGCCTTACAGAGCAACAGTTGCAGGAAGAGCGGGTAGAGGAGAGCAAAATGACAACCAAAGTGACATTTGGTTTTCCTGAAGTACTTCCTAACAGCACCCACAGACAACTGAAGGACAAATTAGTTTTCCTCCAGCCCAACAAAGCTAAACTAAACTCTACAATCCATCATGCATGAGGATATTGGATATTATTACCAATCCAACAGCGATTTTGTATTCCCGCAAAGTTACACAATGATTTGGTTTAGGCTACCAATCAATTCTGATTTTGTGATCTGAAACACCTAAAAATGTAAAGCTTCTGTAGTAAAGGGACTACTTACAGTAGTGAACAAGGTTACTGGGTCCAACAGTCAGAGCTGCTTCTGACATTGGGGAAGATTACCAGTTTTGGATACATACAAATATTGTGTCTTTAGTAAGGACCCTGCCCCGGGTCTTCTATAATCTTGGAACCCAAGAACCATCTATGGCTAATTACAAGTGAAAAGAGGATGTGTATAGAACCAATACCAGCTGCTCATTAGATGAAGAAGGAACATATTAATGGAATTCCCTTACATTTCTCTTTTCCAGTCATCACAGAAGCAATTGAAATCCCACAGTTTATTGGTCGGAGTTATCTCATATACGACAACCAAGACATACTTAAAAGGTAAAAGTATATTTGCCCAGGTCTGAACTTTTTAATGTAATGACAATTCATGCCAATAGCAACAAGTGATAAGTCATAAAGGTTTTTCTTTGCAGAACAAAATCACAGGGTGGTTAACTGGGTTAACTGGTTCCTGGCTAATTGGCCCATGTGTGTTGTTTGAATCTTATAGGGAACCTCATATTTTAAGCCCCATTGGGGCAGGGACTGATATAAATGAAGAACAACACTGCATATCAGGGTGTATATATAAATTAAGGATAAAATGCAATCTCAATAGACCCAACTCGAAAAAAGGTAGTGCCAATCAATAATTTATTAGTCTTTTCTCACCTTTTAAATAATGAAATCAGCAGGTTGGTTCTATTATACTTGTACTATGGTACCATAGCTGTGACATACTGTATTAAGGACTTATTTTTCTCCAGAGTCTCCGGCTCCCGATCAAACATATTTATGAGATTTAAGACTACAGTGAAAGATGGTTTGTTGATGTGGAGGGGAAATAGCCCAATAAAGGCCAACACTGACTTTGTTTCCCTGGGGATCCAAGAGGGAAACATTGTTTTCAGGTAATGCTTATATGTAAGATTACTACATTTTACTCCTAGCCTTTTAGTCTTACTCTCAAGACATTTTAACTTTGTACGGTCTGCAAGTCACTCCATGGCCCACTTCAGCTCCATTTGCAAACATATTCGGTTGCAAGTTACTCCTTGGCGCACTTTAGCTTCATTTGCCAACATATTGGGTTTCAGATCATTCTATGGCCCACTTCAGCTCCATTTACCAACATATTGGGTTGCAAGTGGTTACATCGACCACTTCAGCTCTATTTGCAAACATATTGGGTTGGAAGTCATCACATGGCCCACTTCAGCTCTGTTTACCAAAATGTTGGGTTGCAAGATATCACATGGCCCACTTCAGCTCCATTTGCCAACATATTGGGTTGCAAGTCACTCCATGGCCTACTTCAGTTCCATTTGTTAACATATTGGGTTGCAAGTCACTCCATGGACCACTTCAGCTCCATTTGCAAACATATTGGGTTGCAAATCATTCTATGGCCCACTTCAGCTCCATTTACCAACATGTTGGGTTGCATGTCACCCCATGGCTGTGGTTCATTAAAAATAGTGGTGCAGAGATAGTGGTCAGGAGGTAATTGAAATTAGAGTTGGTATGAGTATGAGCGTATCTGTGTTTTTTACAAAATGGTGTTTCATTATTTATTTATTTTTTTTTTAATGGACATGTTTAGCTTCTACTGCAGAGAAGTCCATATTGTTTTTGGAGCAAAATACATAAATTCATTGTTTCCATTGCAAAAGGACAGACATAGCGCAATTTAGTTTTTTCATCTTTTTTTTCCTGTTCTTTCTGTTGATGCAGCTATAACCTCGGCAGTGGCATGGCCTCTATTGTGGTCAATGGCTCTTTCAATGATGGACGATGGCACAGAGTAAAGGCTGTACGGTAAGGAAAATTTTGCTGGGACATGAATAGAATTTGTTTCCATTCACCCTTATGAGCTTAAAGTAATAGCAAAGCTAAAAACAGATTCTTATTGATATCAAAAGCCCCTAACATGTAGTGCCTAGGGAAGACTTGTACCCACACAGGAGAGGAATTTGTCCTTTAAATATGTGTACTACCCCCATGTGTCATCAGTCAAAATGGTGACTGTGAACGGGAGCTGACACTACACAGCCCATTCAGCTAGAACACCTGCATATTGCTGTTTTAAGAGAGACTTGTCCTTTGATGGAAACTTTCCAGTGAGATTTCATGTAAGCTGATTCTAGATGTAGATCATGCAATGCAATGGTCCTTTCCATAGATATTTTATTTAAAGACCCTTTAACAATATACTTTACACATTTTATTTTAGGGATGGTCAGACTGGAAAGGTTACTGTGGACGACTATGGGGCTATAACTGGGAAATCGCCAGGACTTATGCGTCAGCTCAACATTAATGGAGCCCTTTATGTTGGTAAGAGCCAGTCAAGTTCCAACCAATATTCTCATTTGCTTTTCAGCTTGAGTGAAACTACCCTCTAAATTGTTCAGTGACTCCAGGATATCAATATACATTCACAAAAAGAGGTCAAGGGAAGATGAATAATAATGATGATTGGCCACTAAAGCCTCTATGTATTGACCTTCTTAAGAGACTCAGTCCCTAGAATGAAGATTGAAAGTTCTAATAATATACAAAGAGTGATAGAGTGATCTTAAGACTGGAGCAAAAAATACTGGGGGGAAAAGCGTCTGTTATAATTTATAATAAAGTTATATTGATTGATTATCAAGAACAAGAGTGATGTTATGACTGGAGCAAAAAATACTGGGGGATAAAGGGTCTATTAACATTTATTATAAAGTTATCTTGTGTTGATTATCAAGAACAAAGGGCACAGAACAAATGAAGGTCAAACGCAATAATTGCAATGGATATGCAATAGCATGAGAGAGTGGACATGGAAAACCAATAAGGAACAATGACACATTGTTTTGCACCATTTGTGTTACATTTGATTGCAGGTGTGTGTAGTGTAAGATTATCCTCTGTTTAGGCCTGTGTGCAGACAGTTTGTTAGTGGAACTGAAGACAAATTGTAACAGTGCCAGGGATGGGTGAGATGTTCCACAAGGAGGATGGAAAACTATGAAGCAGCAAAAAAGTGAACCACACCTTGCAGAGATTAGCCCTGGCCATAGGTGGCTATCACAGGAGTTATTGTAGATGTTGAGTGAAGAAGGGACTAGATGACTAGGACAACTTTAACTACACCTCAACCAAACGAGAACCATACTAAGCAACAATAAGAGCTGATGGGTACATATACCCATGATTATACAACAGTGGTCTTCCATGTCTGATGGTTTTTTATTGGGAGGTGAATGCATCTCGTGTAATACTTTATCTTCTGCAATTTTATCTCTTAGGTGGGATGAAGGAAATCGCTATGCATACAAATCGGCAGTATTTGAAGGGTCTGATAGGTTGCATCTCCCACTTCACGCTCTCTACAGACTTCCATATTTCACTGGTTGCAGATGCAAATGATGGGAAAAACATAAATACCTGTGGAACAAAGTGAAAACAATCCTATCAGGGTGAATTCCCTGTTTATTCCACTCTTGGAACAGTGAAGAACATTGCACTCTGAGGATGCTTTGCTGCCTGAAGGTCATTCCAAATAACCCAAGAAAGGAACCAAAAACCAAGATGTTTCACCCATTGTTCACTTTTTATAAACCAAGTGTAATATTTTCTAGGATTTTTTTAAAGTGAAGATCATTTAGAAATACAGAACTAAAGTGAGAGAAACGTGTGCCTTTCTCCTAATTGGACGGCCCCTTGAGGTGTTCCTCCCATCTAGCTGTGTTCAGCCATCACTGAGACTCTTATACCACGAGACACATCCTTATGGATTTCGGCAAAGCTTGTTTACCGAGTGCATATAGACTGAAGGGAAAGTGACTAGAGATTGGTGGTTTGTGCTTTAGGCACAACACACCAGTAGCTATCAAGAATCCAAAACCTGTGACTCCCTTTTATGGGCGTACTGGTCTAGTAGATACAGTAGCTTTTTCCAGTCCATCTAGTATCGGATGCAAAATCTTAGTCTGTTTACTAAATTGTTTTGGATGGATGTTTTTATGTTACATAATTTCACAAAAAGTTATTTTCTATTGCTTTCATGCATCCAAAAAAAAAACTTTTGGACTTTAGAACCAAAGAAAACAATTGAAAAATTCACAGAATGTCTACTAACAGCCAAGTACCCATCATTGGATCCCAGAACATCCAGCAGGAATCATAAAAACACTGAGCAGTATTTCACTGTGGTTTATTTGTAGCAGGAGTTGATTTTTGTTGCAGGTAATGGAGTTATTTCCAACAATAATCTTTCTATAAGCTTTTTTCCCTTTTGCTAATTTATTTTATTTATGCCCAGTCTCAAGGGCTGAGATTGTTCGAGTCAGTGTTAATCATGCACATTAAACTTTCTTGCTTTCCACTTTTTAAAGTAAATACTGATTTCCTTGCTTTATTCTAACCTGTTTTAGTTCTTTTGGATTCTGTAATACTGAACATTTCGTAAAGAAGGTAAAAGGTCCTGATTGGCCAACTTTCATTTTAATGGGAATAAGCTCTGGATGGAACATGGAAGACGTGGAGGCCTGTTTATCAAAGGACGGATTTTAGTGCTTTTAGAAGTTATTGAAACCACAACTGAACACACAAACTCTAAAACTACAAATGTTGCGAGATGTTTAAAAAAATAAAATGAATTATCAAATAGTATGCACGCTGAATGATGCTGAACCTTGAAAACGTCTAAAAATGTGAGTTTTACGGACAATTCATAATGGAAAAAAAATACGACAACCTCTAAAAGTCTGAATTGATCTGGAGCGGTTCAATAGGATCAGTGCAACTCCAACTGACTTCCGTAGGACCTCAACAACTTTTACCTGGTGAATTTTTTTATTAGGTTTTCAGCTTTAAAAAAAAAAACTATAAAACCACAAACTTTTAGATTTGTGGAAAAAAAATTAAATTCATTATTAAATGGGCCTCAAAGTATTGTAATGGCAATGGAATACTAGGAATTTTTGGTTTCCCAGTTTAGATTATTGTAAATAATTGTGCTTTGCGTAGACATGACCACCAGTATCAACCTCTGAATCATACACCCAGCAGTTCTGAATGACTACAAGAAAACAGATAACTATCTTTCCATAATTTGGATTTTCATACCTTAAGTCTACTAGAAAATAAATAAACCCAATAGGCTGGTTTTGCGTCCAATGAGGATTATTTATATCTGAGTTGGAATCTAGTACAAGCTTCTGTTTCATTATTACAGAGAAAAAGGAAATCATTTTTTAAAATTTGGACTATTTCATTATAATGGAGTCTATGGGAGATGGCCATTACGTATTTCAGAGCTTTCCGGATAAGGGGTTTCCAGATAAAAGATCCAATACCTGTACTTGATGTAAAGACCAGAAGATGTGAGTTCCTCCAAAAATTGAGAAAACAGTAATTAAAAAGTTACAAAAAATCATTAGGACATATTAGAACAAGGCCTAACGAGTTTTGTGCCTGTTTGGGCACTTACTCATAGGCTGAACTGTGAGCTCACGCAGGTTAGCTGCACCATTTCTTTTTTTGTAACCTTGTACTTGATCCCAACTAAAATATAAAATGAATCTTATTGAAGCCAAAACAATCCTCTTGGGTTTATTAAGTTTAAATTATTTTTTAGTTGACTAAACTACGGAAATACCCCTTATCTAGAAAATCCCAGGTCCACAACATTCTGGATAACAGGTCCCATACCAGTATATGTAATAAATAGGGAATGCAATATGGAAAATACGGTATCAAAGAGGGTATTCTATCCCAGCCATTATTTAAGTATGTCACTGCATTTAATATGTTATAAAAATATTAATGGCATTGAAAAAAAAATCCAACCCCCAATAACCTGCAAATTATTTTATACACTGTTCGAAAGCACATTCAGAAAAATTACTCACTACAAAATGTTGTTAGAAAAGCAGTAGTATTTTACTTTAAAGGACAAGGAAAGTCTAAAATAAAATGAGGCTGGAAATGCTGTATTTAGTTTACTTA
>CM044431.1:218401431-218418896 GCA_024363595.1 Xenopus borealis | reverse complement strand
TAGTCGAATTACACTAAAATAAACTAGGAATTTGAATTTAAAAATTCAAATTTTCAATTTGACCCTTGATATATCCGCCCCTTAGTTTGTTATAGAATGGCTAATTCTAAGCAAATCTTCAATTAGCCTTCAATTTTTTTTTATAGTTTTTGAATTATTTTTTCTTTCTTTCAAATGGGGGTCATTGACAGCGGTACAGTGCTCACAGGAAAAAAGTCGCCGGGCTGGGGCATATTTTTTTAGAAGGGGAGCGCTGGCCAAGGGAAGGAAGTAGCAAATCACTGGGGGGGGGTGGTCTCTAATAACAAAGAAAGGTTATTGGCCCTTGTTTGAGTCAACAATTCATAGCAACACTCATTGTACCCTCATCCTCCCACCCTAACAATGTGTAGGAGAGGAAATTCTAGCCATATGCAAGTAAATATAGTTATGCTCTGAATTCCTATACACGGGACTAATTACTCGTCTAATTTTGCCCTGGAATGTGTTTTTTTTTCAGGAAATGTACAAAGCTTGTGTAGTGGAAACTGTGAATTCCGAAGTCACCAAAGCTTCCTCTCACTTGTAACACTTCCAAGGAATTAGACAAGGCAGCCAGGACATCTGCTAGACATGTTACATTCATGGTTTCTCAGGACAAAGACAAGAGATGACTGCGAATATGGTGTCTAGGGGATGAGTTTTCAATCTGTGCCTTGCAGCACCGGGGTCCCAGGTTTGATTCCAGCCACAGCACTATCCAGGAGTCACTGGAACATCAAAAAATGAAAAAGTTTTAAAGTTATACAAATATAATGCAGCGTTGCCCTGCACTGGTAAAACTGCTCTGTTTGCTTCAGAAACACTACTATAGTTTATATAAACAAGCTGCTGTGTAGCAATGGGGAAAGGGCTCAGGTTACACAGAAGAGAACAGATAAGCTCTGTAGAACATAATGGTGTTATCTGTTATCCACTATTTAACCTGTGCCATATAGCCTTTTTTCAATTTCCAACATTGCTACACAGCAGCTTGTTTATAGGAACTATAGTAGTGTTTCTGAGCAAACACATTGGTTTTACTAGTGCAGAGCCTCAAAGCATTCTATTTTTATTAATTAAAAACACTTTAATTTTTTGATGTTACTGTTCCTTTAACTCTGAGTGAGTTTTCTATAAATAACCCGGTTTCCACCCACACTCCAAACCCACATAGACACATGTAGACCATACAACTCCTGGTTCCCTGGCTGGAGTTAAAGGGGTGGCTCATCTTGACGTAAAATTTTCAGCATGTTACAGAATGGCTAATTCTGAGCAACTTTTTATTTGGTCTTCATTTTTTTTTTTTATAGCTTTTGAATTATTTGCCTTATTCGTTTGATTCTTTCCAGCTTTGAAATCTGGGGAGGTCACTGACCCCCCCCCCCCCATCTAAGAAAAACAAATGCTCCTCAAGGCTACTTCTAGTTATTGTTACTTTTTTATTTCTATTACTTTTCTATTCAGGCCTCTCCTATTCACATTCCAGCCTCCTTCTCATATTAGCGCATGGTTAATTTGGCCTCTACCAACCAGATTGCTGATTTTTTAAATAGTTTAATCACTTGCCTTGCGGTGATAAGTTTTTTAAAGTCACTCGAAATTGCCTCGTGAGCGACTTTGAAAATCGCGTCTCAGCGAGGCAATCTTGAGCGACTTTGAAAAACGCGTTGCCGCGTGTGAACAGGCGCAGGCGACTTTAGCGCTCACGGGTGCCAGATAACAGCAAACCATTCAGGGAGATTAGTCGCCCCAAAGAAGCGGTGATTAGTCCCCAGGCGACTAATCTCCCTGAAATCACCCAGTCTGGCTGAAGCCTAAAGGGTAGGGGCAGACGGGCAGATTCTGGGAGATATAGTCTACTGAAGTTTCCTTGTGAGGCAACTTCACGCGACTTTGGAAATCGAAGCCCCGCGAATGCATTAGCGCAGGCGATTCTTCATTCAAGCAGACGGAAGGCAGTTCGGGGAGATTGTCGTCCCGCAGAAGAGCCGGTTAGTCGCCAGGAAACTAAATCTCCCCGTCTGCCCAATCCTAAATTTTCCAAAGGGGGTCTAAAAAAAACAAATGTTCTGTACTGCTACAAATTTATTGTTATTGCTACTTTTTATTCTTTTCAATTTTCTATTCAGGCCTCTCCTAGTCATATTCCAGTCTCTTATTCAAAGCAATGCATGGTTGCTAGGGTAATTTGGACCCTAGCGACCAGATTGCTGAAATTGCAACCTGGAGAGCGACCGAATAAAATAATCTAAATAACAGCAAATAATAAAAAAATAAAGATCAATTGCAAATTGTCTCCGAAGATCACTCTGTACATCATACTAAAGGGGAATTTAAAGGTGAACAATCCTTTTAAACCCAGAGCACCAAGGAACCAATGCTGACTACTGTGTTGCTTTAATATGCAAAACTACGTCAATACATGTACAACAATGCTTTTCCAGAGAAAATCCTCATAGTGCAGCCTGTATAAAGACTCCTGCGCGGATCTGCCCACTAGCATCTCTCTAAATCTAATTTCACTTCAGAAGGAAAACATTGTCTGATCATCTGCCTCCATTGTTATAAATGTCAAGGGACTTGATTAATTGCTGTAGCTTCGCAAATAAAGTTGGGCCTTCGGGAGGCGCCAGCTGAGATCTGCTGCCACCTGTATCCCGGGCTTTGCCCCCGGCGTGGCACACAAAGGATCCATTCAAGCGACGCGCTCCCTGTGCAGTCTGTTTATGTAATACAGGATTCAACAGGGAAACACCAAGGCAGTCGGGGTGTGGCAAAGTCTTTGAAAATCGCTGAAGCAACGAGAGAATTGCTTTAATTACCCACAGTGGCATAATTACATGGTCTCACCCTGCCCCGGCTATGGCTTGTGCTTACAGTGGTACGTCCCAATTTTGTGCCCCCCCAAGTGACATCACAACTTGCTTGATTCTTGTGTTATTTTGTATTTGCTACAGTCAGAAACGCCTTACTCTGTCTACAGCCACATCTAATAATGTATTATTATTATTAGAGGTTATTATATATATAGGCATGGGATCCGTTATTCGGAAACCCATTATCCAGAAAGTTCAGAATTCCAGAAAGGTCATCTCCCATAGACTCCATTATAATTAGGGATGCACCGAATCCAGGATTCGGTTCAGGATTCTGCCTTTTTTCAGCAGGATTCGGATGTGACCAACCAAATCCTAATTTGCATATGCAAATTAGGGCCAGGGAGGGAAATTTTCCCCTTCCCAAACATAATTTGCATATGTAAATTAGGGTTCGGATTCGGTTCGGTATTCGGCTGAATCTTTCGGGAAGGATTCAGGGGTTCGTCTGAATCCAAAATAGTGGGTTCGGTGCATCCCTAATTATAATCAAATAATGCAAATTTTCTAACTGATTTCCTTTTTCCCTGTAATAATAAAAACGGTACCTTGTCATTGATCCCAACTAAGATATAATAAATCCTTATTGGAAGCAAAACCAGTCTATTGAGTTTATTTAATGTCAATGTGATTTTCTAGTAGACTTAAGGCATGAAGATCCAGATTACAGAAAGATCCTTTATCTTGAAAGCCCCAGGTCGCAAGCATTCTGCATAATAGGTCCCATACCTGTACGTGTTCATCAATTCATTCACATCAATTACTTCCCCTACAACTGTCCCTCGCACAGGTATGGGACCTGTTATCTAGTACAGGGGTCCCCAAACTTTTTTGGTTCGGTGACCGGTGTCGAGGCAACAAATTTTTGAAGGACCAGGAGGGTGGGGGGGTCAGGCTCCAATTTGGATACACTGGCGTCCAATCTGGCGCTCCAGCGTCCAATTCGATGAGTCTCGGGCAAGGCTCATTCAGGACTGTCAGCGGCCTGGTGGTTGGGGACCCCTGATCTAGTATGCATGGGACTTGGGGTTTTCTACATAAGAGATCTTTACATAATTAGGATCTCCATACTTTTGGGGGTTATTATTTACTAACCCCCATTTTTTTCTGGCCAAGGTTTTTTTGGACAAAACCTTGAATTTTTAGAGGAAAAAAGAGATTTATTATACCCTGAAGCTGCAAAAAAGTCAGAATCCAAAAATCCGCCATCTCAAACCTGTCGAGGTCATGTAGAAGTCAACGGTGCACGTCCCTTTTACAATTTGAGGCTATCCTGACCTGAGCCAAGTTTTTTTTCCAAAAATTTTTTTGCAATAAAAAAATAAAAATCTAGCAATTCAGGCTTCAAATTAGAAAAAAATTGGTATGATTAGAGTTATCGCTCAATTAAATAGAACTTTTTCCCGACCCAAATTTTTCAAGTTGTTTTATTGAAAAATAAGATAAAATCGCGGACGGGAGTTTGGTGGAGCTCGGTTTAATAAAAATATGAACCTCCTAGGTCTATTAAAAACAAATTAAACATTAAGGGGCAGAGTTATCATGGGCCAAATTGAAAATTTTACTTTTTACATTTGAATTTCAAGTTTATTTTACTGTAATTCGACTAGGGTAGGCAATAGTCCAAATCTTATTCAAATCTTTTAAAAATGTATCATGTAGTGTCCCTTTAAGAATTCAAAATGGACTATTCGCCATCCAAAACCTGCCAAATTGTTCAACAATCTATTTGGAGTCGTTTGGTGGACTTTTGAAATAAAATATTTTTTTTTTGATTCACAATGCAGGTCAATCCTATTCACCTGAATTTTATTTTGGATGGTCGTTTTTTTTTTTTTTTTTTTTTTTTTTTTTCTTTTATCAAATTTCGAGTTTCTGGGAGTTTCAGAAAGTCCTATAAACTCGAAATTCAACCCTTGATAAATCTGCCTCTAAATAACCTCAATAGGCTGGTCTTGCTTCTAATAAGGATTAATACAGCTCTATGAAATACGTTGACACTATATAAATATGTGTTAATAATAATAGTTGGGATAAAGTACAAGGTACTGTTTTATTATTACAGAGAAAAAGGAAATCATTTTTTTTAAAATGTGGATTATTTGATTAAAATGGAGTTTATGGGAGCTGGTAATCAGCAATCTCCCATAAATTACCCTAGCAAACGTGCAATGATTTGAATAAGAGACTGGAATATGAATAGGAGAGGCCTGAATAGAAAGATGGGTAATAAAAAGTAGCAACAACAATACATTTGTAGCCTTACAGATCATTTGTTTTAGACAAGGTCAGTGACGCCCATTCAAAAGCCAGGAGTGAGGAGAAAAAGGTGAATACGTCGAATAATTACACTACCAGAAATAATGAATGTAGGCCAATTAAAAAGTTGCTTAGTATTAGCCATTCTAAAGGTGGGCATAGACATGGAGCGACTCACCAAACGAGCGGATCTCTCCCTGATATGGCCACATTGAGGTGGGTGATATCGGGCTGATCATAATGGAAGCTATATGGGGAGCCATATTGCGGGAAGGCATTGACATACAGATGCGGCTGCCATCCAACTGTATTTTTTAACCTGCCTGATCGAGATATTGGGAAAGTCTGACAGATGGACCCACACATGGGCCAATAAGGTGCTGACTTGGTCTGTCGTCAGCTTTTATCGGCCTGTGTATGGGGCCTTCATGGATCCTGTCATGGGAAAAAAAATCTTTTTTTTCAAAATGCATCAGTTAATAGTGCCGCTCCAGCAGAATTCTCCAATGAAATCCATTTCTCAAAACAGCAAACTTTTTTCAATATTTCTTTTTGAAATAATCCGACATGCTGCTAGACATATTGTCAATTTCCCAGCTGCCCCTGTTCATGTAACTTGTGATCTGATAAACTTCAATCACTTTTTACTGCTGTACTGCAAGTTGGAGTGATATCACCCCCTCCCTCTCCCCCCCGCAGCCTAACAACAGAACAATGGGAAGGTAACCAGATAACAGCTCCATAACACAAGATAACAGCTGCCTGGTAGATCTAAGAACAGCACTCAATAGTAAAAACCCATGTCCCACTGTGACTCCTTCAGTTACATTGAGAAGGAAAAACAACATCCTGCCAGAAAGCAGTTCCCTCCTAAAGTGCTGGGACAAGTCACATGACCGGGGGCAGCTGGGAAATTGACAATATGTCTAGCCCCATGTCAGATTTCAAAATTGGATATAAAAAAATCTATTTGCTCTTTTCAGAAATGGATTTCAATGCAGAAGTCTGCTTGAGCAGCACTATTAAATGATGTGCTTTTGGGGGAAAAAAAACCCATGACAGTATCCCTTTAAGTTAACTTAAAGGTGAACCACCCCTTTAATTATGCATACACTGCTGGGAAATGTGTACATTCAATAGCAAAGGGTGGGATAGGTAAAACAATACCGAATTAGGCAGCAGAAGCGGCAGCAGCGGGGGCACAACGGATCCCAGGCGTGAGTCTGAGCATGAGCTCATTATTCTGTCTAACCATACAAAGCCACCTACAGACACATCCAGCACTCATTTCCCCGTCTCCCCCAGAGAAATTCCCGTACCTGGAAATAAACAAGCAGGTTCCCTCATGTTCCTTGCACGCTGTATGTAACTCAGTGTTTATTCAAGCTGCTGCTTTCTAAGCCTGGTGCCGTGCAACCCGCATTCCTGAGCAGCATGTTCTATGGCAGCACGTCTGGTGCTTCTCAATGGGGCCGTGCCAGCTGCTCTGTCTGTATAAATAGCCTATAGATCACTGTAGCAGCACTGCTCGCCCATGGATATACACTTTATCTGGATCTATGTACAATAGTGTTCGCTATTATCCTCTTAAACAAAGACCGACGTCTGCCTGGAAACAATGTAGAATATTGGCCTTTTGGATGCAAACATTTTACTTTACGGCTTTACAAGTTATAGACGTTCTTTGAGCTTGCATGAAGATATAGCGAATAAGAGAGCGATATCCCCAGACCATTTGCAGTTGTTTTTTTTTATTATTATTTGTGTGTGTTTTTTTGTTTTTAATTCGAATTTTGTTTGGCAGCTCTCTAGTTTGGCATTTCAGTATGCTACGAGAAGCTAGAAGATAAAAAGTAACAATAACGTCGGAGCCTCGCAGAGAACATCGGTTGCCGGGGGTCACTGACCCCCGTTTGAAAGCTGCAAAGTGGTAGAAAAGTGAAGGCAGATAATTAAAAAACTTAATTAAATAAAGACCAATTGAAAAGTCGTGTAGAACATATCATTCTATAACATACTTAAAGGGGTTATTCAACTAAATTTACTTTTAATATGATGTAAAGCAGGGGTTCCCAACCTTTTTAGGCTTGGGGACCAGTGCTGGGGGGCTCCTGGGGGTAGGGGGCAGTCCTGGAATTTGTAGCTTAATAGAGAATTTGTTTTAGATGGGGTCAGTGACCCCCATTCGAAAGCTGGACAGTGTCAGAAGAAGAAGAAAAATTAAAAATATATAATTAATAGGGATGCACCGAATCCACTGTTTTGGATTCCGCTGAACCCCCGAAACCATTGTGAAAGATTCGTCCGAATACCAAACTCTAATTTGCGTATGGAAATTAGTGCGAGGAAGGGTAAAAACCAGCTGCGCAAAAATTTTGTGACAAGAAGTTAGATGATTTTAAGGATTTGGATTCGGTTTGGCAAGGCACAAGGATTCGGCCGAATACCGAACCAAATCCTGGATTCAGTGCATCCATAATAATTAATTATGAAGACCAGTTGAAAAGTTGCTTAGAATTGGTCATTCTATAACATACAAAAAGTTCACTAAAAGGTGAACCACCCGTTTAATATTAAGCTGCTGTTATTCTTCAGTGGTAGCAACCATTTAAAGGAAGGAAACTTTGGGAAGATGGTGTCCCTTAGAAAGAACACTGGTTTGGCGATATCACTCCCATTTGTCCCTTTTTTGGAGGGACAGTCCCTCTTTTGAGAGCTCAACCCACAGTCCCTCATTTGTACTGGAAAGTCCCTCTTTTCTCTGCACTGAACAGCCAGAAAAAGATTCTAACTTAATTGGCTTTTGCCCCAGAACAGGTCACAGGTGCAAATAAGATACTTTGTAACAATTTTGAGATAAGAAAATAAGTAATTGTAACAGTTTAGATAAGGAGAAATATTTTCAAACTTTCATAACCTGCCAAATTTTGTAAAATGAACATGGTAATTAAGGGGTGTGGCCTCACAAATGGGCTTGGTCAAAACATTTAACTACGCTACAAGAAAAAACTATTTTTGTCCCTCTTTTTACAAAAATGTTGGGAGGTATGCACTCCAACTTGCAGTACAGCAGAAAAGAGTGACTGAAATGTATCAGAGCACAAGTCACATGACTGGG
The DNA here is from genome assembly GCA_024363595.1 of Xenopus borealis. Classification (NCBI taxonomy): domain Eukaryota; kingdom Metazoa; phylum Chordata; class Amphibia; order Anura; family Pipidae; genus Xenopus; species Xenopus borealis. The sequence goes on along the minus strand of CM044431.1, from coordinate 218,410,619 downwards.
GGCAACTGGGAAACCCACAATAGCCCCATGTCAGATTTCAAAATTAAATATAAAAAAAAATCAGTTTACTCTTTTGAGAAATGGATTTCAGTGCAGAAGTTTGCTGGAGCAGCACTATTAACTGATGCATTTTACCTGCCCCCAGGCAAATGCCCCTAGCTTGTTACTTACCCCTCCTTCCATGTCCTCTACAGCAGAGTTCACGGCAACCATCTTCTCCCGAGCGATCTTCTTCCTGGATTCATCTGCTTTTCTGGCACATGCACAGTAAGAGACATTTGCCGGTGCGGATCTTCTGCGCATGCACCGAAAGTCACTAAGTTTCCGAAAAAAAAACTGTGTATTTACCTGAAAGTCATGAACTTTCAGGAAAAAAGATCGGAAAGTTTGTGACTTTCAGCGCATGCGCAGTTGGGAGACATTTTTGCATGTGCCCGAAAGTAAAGTTTTCAATTTCTTTTTTTCGGAAACTTCGTGACTTACGGCAAATGCCTCCTACTGCGCACGCACCAGAAAACACAGATGGATCCAGGACGAAGAGCACTAGGGAGAAGATGGCTGCCGTGAACTCCGCTGGAGAGAACCTGGAAGGAGGGTTAACTAACAAGTTAGGGGCATTTGTCTGGAGGGGGCAGGTAGGCTGGGGGGAGGAGGGCCTACACAGATTTTGCACATAGGGGTTTATTTCTCCTTTAAGTAGCCAAGATGAACAGATAATAATAGAACAGAACATGGTGGCCATGTAATATGTAGGTTACATAAACCTAATCCAAAACCTTAAAATAATAAAATCCCATTTTCACTTTCTTTAATGAAAAAGAAATCTATCTCCAATATACTTTAATTAAAAAATGTGTACCATTTTTATAAGAAACCTGACTGTATGCAGTGAAATTCTCCCTTCATTTAGTGCTGTGCATAGGAATTGTCAGATGGTCCCTAACTTCTGGCAGGGAAACAATCATACTTATGAACAGCAGGGGGAGCCCCCGCCTTACTACAGCTTTGTTTTTTGATCATTTATGACGATCCCTAAGAAGCCCAGATCACACTGAGCATGTGCATGTAGTCTAGTCTTGCAAAGATGTATAACAAAGTTACAAGATGACAGCCCCCTGTGGCCAACTTTGAAAGCATAAATCATCTGTTTGATTAGGCTTGTGGTGCAGTAAGTTCATGTTTATGTTTAGTATACAAAATACATCATTTATAGCCTTACTCTATTTTACACTTTCCTTGCCCTTTAATAGCCTTATCATTTGGTTGCCCTTTAAAGAATAGAAGGAGACAGAGATAAAGGACAAGTAAAGGCTGTTGAGGTGGGCAGAAATCATTGGTAAGTCTGCAGTCAGCTCTAAGTTTACATCTATTTACTGCACGACACTGTTGTATGTGTTTGCATATACAGCAGCCCCGAGTAATCAAAGTCTCTCAGTGCCCTACTTATTCCCTAGCTTTGTCTGGGTTGCACATGCCAGCAATTACATGTATAAGGCGCTGCATGACAGCTTCCCAATGCCTACGTGGGTGAATTATTTTAAACCCTTGGCAGGCAGGTAAAGGGCAAGAGATGGAGCCAGAGTGCTTTCAGCAGCAATTTCCAGTCAAATCAGCGCAGCCATTAGATATCAAAAAATTATTAACCTGACAAATGTCTAAGTTATAGGCCTATAAATAGAAGTAGAATAAATAGCTCCGGGAAAGCACTTGAAGTGAAGTGAACGAGGGATGCCATTAAGTACTGCCCTTCAGGCTCCTTTTGCCTAGAAGATGTATTAGAGCTCACTCTATTAAAATCACCAGACATCATGGGGCAAATTCACTAAGCGGTGAAAATGCGCTAGTGTAATGTATAATAGAAGTATATGTTACAGCCACTACATTCCACTACACAAGCCCAGGAAACCTTTAATAAATAAAATAAAGTTGTCCTATTGTGATAAACATGTGCCCCCTGTATAGTTGTGTTGCCATATGTTAGGAAATGTAGGGGGGAAGGAGGGTAACCCCCCAAAAAAATGATACTATTTTTCAGACTATCACCCTAAAAAAAGGAAAAGATGCCAGCGTTTTTTTGGGACTTTGAAAAAAATGTCAAGTTTTTTTTTTTTCAAACTCCTATCTATTATATTAAATCTCGCTAGGTCTGACCTGGCGAAGTAATGTCTAGCGCAAGAGCAAACGTTCAGTAAAATGGGCATCGTAGTCAATTAGCGTAGTTACGTCCCTTGGTCAGTGCGCAACTTCGCCTGGCGTAAGGGTGCGAAGTTGCGCTAGTCTATCTACTTCGCTAGCGAAGTTTCACTAGGGACACTGTTAGTAAATTGGCGAAGTTGCGAATTGATGTCATGCTGGCGAATAAGCGCTAGATGCTTCGCACTTTAGTGAATTTTACCCCCCTGTCTCTCTTCATGCAGGATTTGTGCAAAAGGCAGTTATTTTGTTAGATTTTGTTTGTACTGGAATCAGTTATTTGAACGAGCTCTAATACATCTCCTGGGAAAGGGAGCCCCCCTGTAATATACATTGGATCATTTACCGGACACCCAACTGCTGCATGAAAAGAGAATGAAGGGAAACAGATGCTGAGAGAGGGATGGTGCAGAGACAATGCAGAATTTTTAATTGATTGTATTTTTTAAAGTTTCTTACTTCAGTGTGATAAAGCTTTTATTAAAGGGGTGGTTCACCTTTAAAGGGCAAGGAAAGTCTAAAACAGAATAAGGCTATAAATGGTGTATTTTGTATACTAAACATAAACATGAACTTACTGCACCACAAGCCTAATCAAACAAATGATTTATGCTTTCAAAGTTGGCCACAGGGGACTGTCATCTTGTAACTTTGTTATACATCTTTGCAAGACTAGACTACATACACATGCTCAGTGTGGTCTGGGCTTCTTAGGGATCGTCATAAATGATAAAAAAACAAAGCTGCTTGAGTTCTGCATGGCAGGTAAGTAAGGCGGGGGCTCCCCCTGCTGTTCATAAGTATGATTGTATCCCTGCCAGAAGTTAGGGACCGTCTGACAATTCCTATCCACAGCACTAAATGAATGGAGAATTTCATGGCATACAGTCAGGTTTCTTATAAAAACGGTACACATTTTTTTTATCAAAGTATCTTGGAGATAGATTTCTTTTTCATTAAAGAAAGTAAAAATGGGATTTTATTTCTTTGCCTTTTCTTGCCCTTTAAAGTAACTTTTAGTATGTTATAGAATGCCCAATTGGTCTTCATTATGTATTTTTATAGGTTTATAATTATTTGCCTTTTTCTTCTGAATCTTTGCATGTTTCAAAAAAGGCAAATGCTCTGTACGCTAGAAATGTATCGTTATTGCTTATTTTGATTACTCATCTTTCTAGTCGGGCCTGCTCCTATTTGTATTCCAGTGTCTTATTCAGGTTGATGCAAACTGAAGAGCTACTGAATGAAAAGCTAAATAACTCAAAAACCACAAATAATAAAAAATGAAAACCAACTACAAATTGTCTCAGAATATCACTCTCTACATCATACTAAAAGTTAACTCAAAGTTGAACTACCCCTTTACATTTTTTATTTTAGCAATAGTTCCTCTTTAAAGGGGAGATTGCCCTGAGTACATTTGTTTTATCTTCCATTAGATTTCCCTAGTTCAGCATGATGTTCACACATAATGCCTTCTTTGCATGATTGCATTTTAGGGCACCGCTATCTACACTTTCTTATTAAAGGGAAACGGTCATGGGAAAACATGTTTTTTCTTTTAAAATGCATCAGTTAATAGTGCTTCTCCAGTAGACTTCTGCATTAAAATCCATTTCTCAAAAGAGCAAATAGATTTTTTTTATATTCAGTTTTTTTATATTCAGTTTTAAAATCGGACATGGGGCTAGCCATTTTGTCAATTTCCCAGCTGCCCCATGTTATGTGACTTGTGCCAGCACTTTAGGAGGGAACTGCTTTCTGGCAGGCTGTTGTTTTTCCTTCTCAATGTAACTGAAGGAGTCACAGTGGGACATGGGTTTTACTATTGAGTGCTGTTCTTAGATCTACCAGGCAGCTGTTATCTTGTGTTAGAGAACTGTTATCTGGTTACCTTCTCATTGTTCTTTTGTTAGGCTGCTGGGTGGGGGAGTGAGTGATATCACTCCAACTTGCAGTACGGCAGTAAAGAGTGATTGAAGTTTATCAGAGCACAAGTCATATGACTTGGGGCAGCTGGGAAATTGACAAAATGTCTAGCCCCATATCAGATTTCAAAATGAAATATAAAAAAAAAATCTGTTTGCTCTTTGGAGAAATGGATTTCAGTGCAGAATTCTTCTGGAACAGCACTATTAACTGATGCATTTTGATTTTTTTTTTCCGTGAAAGGATCCCTTTAAAAACATGTATTTATATAGCAGCAACATATTCCACAGATCTGTGCAAAAGAAAGGGTGTATACAGCAAACAAAGATTACACACAATACTGCTTGATGCATACGGTAGATAGAGAAGAGGGCCCTGCTGGCCATGCATACTTTGTGCCATCTGAGAAAAGGACAATCTCCCCCCCATGGGGGGGGGTGGTACGGAGAGAGAGAGAGATCAAGAGATCATTTAATTTGGGCTTGAAAAAGGGTATGTTGTATGCCCAAAACGTTGCTGCCACAATGAACAGGTTGTATCTTTGTATCAAGATGAACTGACATATTGTTTTACATTTAACTACTGAGTGCCACCTCTGCTCATTTCATATATATACCCTGTGGACACAGCTGTTTTAAGCATTTAAAGTACTGTTATTTGTTATATACATTGTTACATGCAAAGCCATTATCAGGATATGCTGCATTGGATTTTCATTTTCCTTTTTCAGCACTCATTTCCCAAAAACAACATCACAGCCAAGACAAGTAATGAGGGGACTGTGCACTGATGCCATCTCTATCACATGCTTCCTCCCTCCAGCCATGCTTTTAGCTCACTCACAGGTCTAATATACAATTATATACAATTAGGGTTGCCACCTTTTCTGGGAACAAATACTGGCCTTCCTATATATTTATCTCTTTTCCCTATTAATAACATTTTACCAGGCCGGTAAAAAAACGACCAGGTGGCATCCCTATATACAATTAGGGTTGCCACCTGGCCGGTCACACACACACACATGAGAATCCTATAAATTATTATTATGCTTAGTGGTGTCATCGGTTATAAATGGAACTTAGTAACTTCCCCCTGTTTCAACATATGAGAAGTCACCTTGGTGTACCAGAACCTGTAGAAAAACACGACGCCAAATGGCCATGGAACTCCTCGGTAACTTATAACATCCTTATTGTAAAAAAAATATATATACATATATATATATATATATATATATAATAATAATAAACTATAATCATTGGCAGCCGCACTCCGATCCAGATTTACTGGACTCTTTTGGGTGCTGGATCAAATTCTTTTTTTACAATCATTCACATAGATAGAATAACATCAGTTTTGTGTGTCCAAAGTTTCGGCCCCCCCTTGTGGCATTTATCAAGGATAAACTGATACTGTGTTCGATCAGATGGGATTTTTAAACCTGCACGATCGACATCTGCCTGGCTTTGGCCAGAAATCAATCGGGCCCGGGCCCTCCAATCCTATTGTACTCTGTAAACCCTTGCTTGTTATTTATGGTTTGTTCCCTGTTTGTTTATAGAATCACAGCATAACTTGTTGGCACTATATAAATAAATACAGCATGATGACTATTGGGAGCTCGGTTTTGCTTTACGTTATGCACCGAAGCTGTGTGACTCTTTAATGCTAATCTTTACCCATAAATAATTAGTATAATTAGTAAATTTTCTGTGTGCCAGTCAGATACTTACATGGGGGACTAAGGTGCCCTTAATTGGTCTCATCAGGAGGCAGTAGGCATAGGTCATGATACCTAAAATAAAACCTGAACTGAACCCCTGAAGATACTTCACATGCTCCAAGCCCCCCAATGCTTCCCTGGATTCCACAGAGAGCTTCAGTCTCCTCCCAAGAATGTGGTAGAAAGATACTTCATCTGGAATGTCTGAACAAACATTCACATTGTCCCTTTTGCCCTGTTCCACCCCCCAGCCTTAATTTACAAATGAATGTCTGATTCAGTGCTGTAGCACCGAGCTTTGTCTCTTTACCCCAGAGACAGGGACTCTGTCTCATACACAGATGTTTCACACACATGAGAAACCATTAAATAACCCTTGTTATAACAAAACAAAAAAAGGAGCTACAAATTATTTAATTTACAAATCGCATTGTATTTTGCCTTCTCACAAATACTCTACACCTAAATAACAGAAGCTGATGGATTCTATTATTGCAAATGCCAGGCAGCAGAACAAGATGTGGGGGCTTCTTCATTTGCCGACAAACACCTTGTGCTTAATTCAGTTTGTTTATATTATAAGTATTATTGGCTTGAGATCAGTGTCTTTGTGAAAACAATCAAATAAGCAAGATCTCCTGCGAGTTGGAAAGTTACTACTACAAGTCAATGCCTCAGCCCTACCTGCCCGGGACAAACACAGGATTCCGACTTCCTTTCTTTGTGCCGTGCACACGGGACACTGTGTACTCACTTGCACCTCTGACCTTGCAATTCTCTCGTTAACTGTCCAGCCTTTTATTCAGCTCCGCGGTTTTCAAATTCACCAGAAATAAAGACTTTTTTCAATTACTTTCTATTTATGACCATTTTTCTAAACTTGAAAGCTGCATTTTTCATCTTATGTCTTTCTGAAGCACCTCTGGAGGGGGGTCACTGACTCTGTAATTGTTCTAAATTGATACAATCAGGCGATACAATTCTTATCTTTGTCTCTGCTGAGCAGAATCCCTGAGTTTCATAAAAGGCAGTTGTTCGAACTGATACAATAGTAACTAAAGAAGTAGGTATAAATGTTGTACATGATGTTTTGTGCTTGTGTACCAGCCCAAGGCAACCACAGCCCTTTAGCAGTAAAGATCTGTGTCTCCCCAGTAGATGCCCCAGTAGCTCCCCATCTTCTTTTCTACTGATTCACTGATTCACATGCTCTGTGCTGCTGTCACTTACTGAGCTTAGGGACCCACTCACAATATACAGTACACCTGATAGTGTCATAGAAATATAGTCACAATATAAGACTGATTAGCCATTAATACAGATAATTACTACATGGCAGCACATAAACCAATGCAACTTGCATGACAACTTCATAAACAACCCTGTAGCATCAGCTTATATTACAGACCAACCTCATTTTCTTGATAATTAGTGACGACCCCTAAGCTTAGCTTCTCAACAGCTGCTCAGAGCCCACTGAGCATGTGAGTGTCACAGACACTTTCCAAGATGGTGACCCCCTGTGACAAGTTAGAAGTCCTGGATCATTGCTGCTATTGACAAGCTGAAACTTTAGCCTCGTGCAATAAGTTCACTATATAAAATATGGTATTTCTAGGCTTCATTTTTAGGGGTTCATACTCCTTTAAATTAACTTTTAGTATGACATAGAGAATGATATTCTGAGACTATTTGCAACTAGTTTTTTTTTATTATTTGTGGTTTTTGAGTTATCTAGCTTTTTATTCACCAGCTTTCCAGTTTGCACTTTGAGCAATCAGGTTGCTTGTGTCCAAATTAGCCTAGCGACCATGCAAGAGACTGGAAAATGAATAGAAGAGGCCTGAATAGAAAGAAGCGCAGTAATTAGTAGCAATAACAATACATTTACAGCTGTACATAGCATTTGTTTTTAGATGGGAGAGTTGCTGACACTGCAAACTGGGGAGTTGCTGGGGGCCCTTCAAGGGATTTTTATGGCTGCAGTGTGCTGAAGATGTCTTTGTATAAAGTCATTATTTTAATAGGAACATGCATTAGTGATGTGTAAGTCAGATTTGCCTCTATTGGCACCAAACCCTGACCAGCCCCCTCCCAACCCGAACCAGGCTGCTTCGTCCCATCTATTTATAGACCCACACCTGACCCGCCTTGCGTCCAGTTTATAAATTCAGGGAACAGAAGCTGGAAGGGTGAACCGAAGATTTTTTGTAGTAGCCAGCCAACACCTGCCCACCTCACGGATCCCGGGCCGGCCGGCACATCACTAATGCGCACCAACGAATCAACTACATGAAACAGATCTGCCTTACCAATCACAAGCCTATTTGCTTACAAAAAGAAGTATTATACTGACCACCCAAATATTTCTACAGCTTTTCAAAATATGATCAATCATGGTGAGATCTGCTCATTTCAAATAGTCAAAATCAGGATGATACGATTGTTTGGTGGAGACCCGTCTGGAAAGGATTATATTCAGGGACCGATGTAGTCCTCACTCAATTGATTGATAACTGGCTCAATAAAATTTTTTTTTAATTATGCAATAACAGGTTTAGGTGAAGGGCGGTGGCACATGCTGCTATTTGGGGAAATTAATTGCCCAGCGACAAATTTGCATCTTCTTCGGGAGTCTAATCTGCCCACTGCCTGTCCGCTGGCTACAATGTAAATCGTTGGCAGGGTTGGCACTCGGATCACTTCGTTTTTCAGAAGTCGCCTGAAGCTGCCTCATGAGGAAACCTCAGGCAACTTCAGAAATCTAAGCGTTCCGAGTGCCATCCTGCTGGCAATTTATATTCCAGCTGGCGGGAACGCAGTTCGGGGGGATTAGTAGCCTGAAGAAGAAGCAAAAATCTCCCCAAATAGCAGCATGTGCCACCACCCGAAAACAACCAAAGATAGAATCCTGCGCAGAACCAATTTCCAAGACCTGACCTGACCCAAACCCGCATATTTACCCACTCAGATCCTCTACCTGTCCTTGACCAACAATTGCCTTATTCCGCAACTGCCTTATCCACAACCCACTAACCACCACCAAAGTTATGTTGCTGCAAACAAGTCTTTGAATTTTAAAAGGACTAAAATATAGACAATATAACATAAGATAAGAAATTTATAGGAGACCCACAACCCGACCCGCAACATCTATATCCGAACCTGAAAATCCTACTTTTGCCCAGAAAGATCTCTTGAATACTTTGGCCACTCAAGTGCCCAATCGAAGATTGGATTGTTCCAGCCAATGGGATATTGTCTAAATTTTAGCATCAAAAATTAGTTTCAGTCTTACTCCTACAGAGAATAATTTTTGATTTTTTTTTTTTTTTGGAGA
>CM044431.1:218329082-218352196 GCA_024363595.1 Xenopus borealis | reverse complement strand
AGCCTTAAAGAGCAACAATACATTAGTAGCCTTACAAGGCATTTGTTTTTGGATGGGTAAATAATAATAGTAGAAGGTAAATTATTTAAAAACTATATAAAAAAAAGGTCATTTGAAAAGTTGCTTAGAATTAGCCATTCTATAACATACTTAAAGTTAAAGAGATACTGGCAACAGAAATGAAACTCTTTTTCATAATATTGCCTTTGAAAGCTACTTTGCACAATGATTTTACATTACCTGTCTGATAACCCATGTTCCTGCATGAGGGGGCTACCATATTTGTGCAGCAGGAATCCGTTATTATTAAAAACTCTAACTGACAGGCTGAGATGGGACAGTCAGGTTGGCAAAACAGTCAAGTTTAGAAAATTCAACTAACAATTACTTACAAAAAATAAACCTCTCAGCAAAAAATGATCAACCAGGGCAAATGCATTTCTTCTCTTCTGGAACCACACTGCAACATCAGTAATGACTATTTAACAAATAGCGGCCTGACCAAATATTGGTTCCCAAAGGGTGGTTTAGCTCCAAGAAATCTTAGAAATCCAAGTGACCATACACAGTTAATACAGTCCATCAGTTTACTTTTTTAGTCCTAGTTATTTTTTATTGTCATGTCTGATTTCCAACACAGAGAACAATGACTAGCTTGACCCTTGACAATAGTCTTAAAACTCCCCTATCATTTTGGCCCTGTTCCACCGGCTTTGAATTGTTTTCAAATCAACTATCAAGCTTTAGCGTAAATGCATGTTATGAAAAAAGTCGTTAAAAGGAAAAAGAAACCGATCCTACCAAATGGCTGTAACGGATTACTGTAAATCCAAGTGAGAAGTCATTAAAATGAAAAGGAAACCTATTGTACCAAATAATTACTCAGAAACTGACAGAACTTCACTGAACAGTTTTGTCCCAATATCTAACTACTGTAGATTAATTTCATGTCATTTTGTTAAAGAGTGCTATGATTCAAAATTAAATTAAAATTGGGCGATTTCAAATACACAGGTTATAGTACCTGTCAGGGGTCCCCAGCCTTTTTTTAATCCGTGAGCCACATTCAAATGAATAAAGAGTTGGAGAGCAACACAAGCATGAAAAATGTTACTGTGGTGCCAAATAAGGGCTTTGATTGACTATTGATAGCCCCTAAGTGCACTGGCAGCCTACATGAGTCTCTGTTGGCAGTACACTTGGTTTTTTTATTAAACAAAAACTTGCCTCCAAGCCTGAAATCAAAAAATAATCACCTGCTTTGAGGCCACTGAGAGCAACATCCAAGTGGTTGGAGAGCAACATGTTGTTCATGAGCCATTGGTTGGAGATCACTGGTATCTGTATAGTAAGTTGACATTTTCTGAGCATTGTGTTTAGCAGCTAATGTGGAACCCCTGGAACCCTTCCTAATATATGGTGGCTGTGTAGTTGCCCCTTCTGGACATTCTATCACAGACGTAAGAACAACTGACAGTGCTAATTTGGAAAGGTACTTGCACCTACACATGCTCCTATTGAGGCCCTGTCAGCCAGGACTTGCCTATAATGTTATGGTTTGGTCTGCATTACAAGAGAAGGAAAGTCACAATTGGTTGGGGGTGCCAAAAGTTAGGCACTAGTGATAAGCAAATCTGAAAAATTTGCAAAGCCAGAGAAAAATTAGCAAAACCGCAGAAAAATTCATAAACGCATTAAAGATAATGGGCATCAAATTTTTTTTATATGCGTAACAATTTTTTTCACCCCAAATATTAAAGACAAAGGGGTTATTTTTCTTATGGCAACTCTTTTGTCTAAATGCATTACAGTCAATGAGCATTTTTTTTTTTCGTGTGGCAAATTTTTCCACTGTGAATTTTTGCAGCAGTTTCATGAAAACATTTGAAGATGGTGAAATGCGGAATTTCACCACGAATCCATGGCTGGCAAAACAATTTGCTTGTCACTATTAGGCACCCCCAATTGATTGTAATAGCATAACTGATACACTGGGCCGGTGATCGTGTTAGCAGGAAACTGCCCCGTCCTGGGGTTCTTCTCAGCAAGCACCACACAGCAATCCTATTCTTTCTTCAAAATTCCAGGGCCAACACTTGTGCAGTAGAATTTAAAAGCTGGTTTTTCACCCTACTATGCTTATGCACCCAAGCAAAGAAAGAAGAAGTAGGAAGAGGATCACTCCAAGATGCTCACTGGAGGAACCTCTGGACTGTATCACGGAAGTCACGGGCTCTATATAACCAAATTTTTGGGACTGCCGCCCACTTCCACCCCAGATCCCGCCCACTCCATACCACATTTAAAAGACCACACCAACATCAACCCCTTCCACACACAAGTTATAAAAAGCCATTGATAGTCATGTCCCCTTAAAAAAAAAATGTGGCGCCAGGGCCCCCCATAAATGTTTTTTTTCTTTTTTTTAATGGTGGTCAGCCCCCCCCCCTAAAAATTAAAAAAAAAAAAAATTAGTGACCAGGGCCCCCTTATAAGTTTTTTTTTTTAAACATTGAGGGTGCTTGTTACAAGTAAAACAAATCTTGGGACCCCAGAGTATATTTTTTAAAAAGGCTTTGGTGGCAGGGGCCTATAGAGTATTAAAATAATACATTGGTAGCCAGGGGTTAAATAAAATGAAAAAAACACACATTGGTGTTCAGTAGAACTGAACTCAAGGCTTCAGGACTTCAACTCCTGGCCCTTTCATGACTTCGGGCTTTTTGGCAGCTTCAGAATTGTGCTCGGCCGCTTACTGACCTATCAGGCAAGTGAATCCAATCACTTGGGGGTGTCTAACTTTGACACCCTACCTGTAATTGCTATCTTTCCTTCTCATTTAATATCTGCTACCGGCTTGTGCCAAGTGAATCAAACACTAATGGTGTTATTATCACTGTGCCAAAAATGATGCCATAAATACACAAATGCCAGGCAAATAATGCATGTGCTGCAACTTGTTCTACTTTGTGTTATAAAAATTTGTGTCTTTTGTTTTTTGTTTAAAGGAAAAGGAAAGCTACTGAAGCAGTTTATCGCCAATATATTAGCCACAATAGTACAAGCTATAACACTATATTTATTCTGCAGAATGCTATATGTATGTTTAGGGTAGCAGCTGCCATATTAGCTTGGTGTGACCACTTGCCTGAGTCTCTCCCTGTTCAATCATAGCTCTGGGCTTAGATTACAGCAGGAAGGGGTGGAAGGAGGGGGGAAGCGAGGGGAAGAGGGACAGGAAAAGGGAGGGGGAGAGAGGATCAAACTGAGCATGCTCAAGCCCTAGCCCTGGAGGTTTATGCTGAAATCAGGAAGTCTGATACAGAAGCCCATGTGTACACAATAGAAGAAAAGAAATTATGTGTTTCTTTTGGCAGAGGACTCAGAGCAGCATTACTTTGAGGGTTTACTGGTGTATTTATATAGATCTTTCTGATAAAGCTTACTTAATTATAGCCCTTCCTTCTCCTTTAAGAACATATAAAACCTTTAAAAATATATTTTTTATTTAACCAGATACAATGACTGCATTGAGCAGCCCAGAAACATTTGGAAATACACAGTATAAAGCAGATTTTTCGTTTTACGTTTTCCAGTATGTCTTCCCAGAACAACGCCTAACGCAAGCATGCTGGGAATGCATTAATTCGCTCCATGTTTGAGCCATGAAACAATTCTGTTAAATCATATCTCCTTCTTTATCTTCTGTTTGAGTGATAGTAGGCATAGGTATATAGGATATCTAATAAACGCCAAGGAGAATAAAAAAAATGCTGTGTGTGTGTCAGAGACCTGTGTGGTACCTGTTATTTGAGTACAAACAAATAAACATGTCGATGTGTGTGTGTCCCATTTATTTTGCTTTGCCCAAACAAATGCACATAGTAAATCCCTGTGCGCAAATGTAAAAATAAGACCTGCTCATAACATATAGAATTTTGCCTTACTCCAGCAGAAGATGGGGTATATATTAAGAAGGGGGCTGAGTATTGTTTGTCCATGTATTTCAATGTTTTTAAGCTGAGCTGGTATGTAAAAATCATTCCTGGTTTGGCCAGGTATCAATTACTGAGACAATTAAGCAAGTGGGCAAGTTTAGGAGCTACGGTAGGATAAGTAATAAGAGTTCAGAAGTAACGCATTTCATTCAGTAGCTCAGGGTAGTTTTGGGCCCCAGCAATCTCTCAAATAGACTGCAAGGGATTTAACTTTAAAGGGATCCTGTCATGGGAAAAAAAAATTCAAAATGCATCAGTTAATAGTGCTGTTCCAGAAAAATTCTGCACTGAAATCCATTTCTCAAAAGAGCAAACAGATTTTTTTATATTTCATTTTGAAATCTGACATGGGGCTAGACATTTTGTCAATTTCTCATCTGCCCCAAATCATGTGACTTGTGCTCTGATAAACTTCAGCCTGCCAGAAAGCAGTTCCCTCCTAAAGTGCTGGCACAAGGCACATGACCAGGGGCAGCTGGAAAATTGACAAAATGGCTAGCCCCATGTCAGATTTCAAAACTGAATATGAAAAAATCTGTTTGCTCTTTTGAGAAATGGATTTCAGTGCAGAAGTCTGCTGGAGCAGCACTATTAACTGATGTGTTTAAAAAAAAACATGTTTTCCCATGACAGTTTCCCTTTAAACACATGTTCTGAAACGGATTATGCTCACAAGCTCACAATCTTGTGCTAGGCTTTTGACCTGTTCCCCGTTCATGGCATCCTTTCCCCAACCTTTTCTGTTTAGTGGCTCCCCATTCACAGGCTCCCCTTATATGCTACTCCCACTCCAAAAAATGTAGAAATATACAAATATTAATCACAGTCACAGGTGGACCTGGAGACACAAGGGGCCATGATCAAGTTTTTTTTAGTTATTTATATTTTATTTTATATTTAATTTTATCTGTTCTGTTGGGCCTGGTATGGTCAGGATGACTGCACAGAGGGTACCTACTGGAAGAAGATTAAGCAGCCAGAAAGTCAAGATATATGTTTGTTTTGCCATCAGATTTGGTCATTGACTGGACACACGTCTGTAGCAGTGATTGCAAAACTGTGGGGGCACAAAACGGTGTCTGGGTGCTCCAGACTGAAAGCCAGTTACAGTAATTAAGGGAGAATGCTTGTTTGCATTCCTGGATATATCTACAGACTGAGCCTAAGATTAAGTAGAGGTTATTTAGGATGAAATTTGGCGTGAAGGATTATTGGCGGTCGGAGATATTCTTAGCTCAATGACTAGTAGCAGAGAGGTTTCATATGTCTGTAACCTTGTTTGGCCATAAGGTGAGGCCTAATCAAATGCTGGATGTGAAAATGGCACTCTAGTTGTAGTTATACAACAGCACCTAGAACCAGGACTGGACTGAGAATCAAAATAGGCCCTGGCATTTCAGGTACACAGAGGCCCAATAAGCCCACATAGAGGCCCAAACAGTCCCCACCAGCCCACTAAATACTGACTTTCTATGGGACCTTATAGCAGCCCATCTGGCATTTGCCCTAACCCACATATTGCCAGTCCGGGCCTGCCTAGAACACTTTACAATGGGGGTGAGGGGGAAGTACTAGATACCCCATAAACAATTACTTATAGCAAAAATGATGAAGTAAATGAAAATTCACATAATGAACTATGGCTTGAAGGAATGGCTCACTTTCTGTGAATATACAGAGCCTGAAATGTTCACATATACTGAGGGCTCTGCTAAAAGGGGGTATTAAACAGTATCACATGACCCCATATTTATTGTGATGCCAAGACTGAACAAAATCACTTTATCTTGGGATCCCCTGGCACCGCAAACCATTCATTTCATCCCCTTTTTTCCCTCGTCAACATGACAATTATTTGACTCAAGTAGGAACACTTTAATACAAGGAAATACAGTGAAATTATATATGCAATTTAATACTGACCATGTTTGCAGTCTACTGGAGAAAACACTCCTTAAAAGCAAAAACAAATTGAGGCCAATCACTGAATCTTTTGTTCCAAATCATTCAAACAAATTCAGCTTGGGAACTAACTTGGGAGTCTAATATAGCCATCGTGATGCACCAGAACCAGCAGTTCTAGAACCTGTTCTTCAGGCCTCATTATACCTCGATTTTTTCTGGTCGTGGTTTTTAGTGGGAAAACTCAAAATTTTCATGGGAAAAAAAGTTGAATTTTTAGAGATTTATCACTCCCCAAAGGTGCTACAAATCCAAATCTAAAAATACTCCATATCAAACCTGTTGAGGTTATGTAGAAGTCAATGGAAGATGTCCCTGAAGTTGTTTCTTGACATCGTGATCTGCACTGGATAATCAAAAAAGTCAGGGTTTTTGTCTGATAATCTGTTTTTGCAATGAAAATTTGTTTAAGAGCATAAGTCATACTATATGAATTGGTGCTTGATTTTGCCACAATATTTTGTTGCTCCGATTTTTTACAAGGAAAGTTATTGATAAATTCAATTCGTTGAAGGGAGTTTGGTCCACTTCATAAAAAACAGCGCCACCTGATGGTCATTTTCCCACTAGTCTGACCAGCAAGTAGTCAAGGAAGTTGTCAGGAGAAAGAAACAGGCTGCTCTGATGTTCTTCTGCTTAGGAAAAATTTGAGAAAGGTTTCTATTTTTTCCTAAGCAGAAGAAAATCAGAGCAGCCTCTTTCTTTTTCCTGACAACTTCCTTGACTACATGATAGTCAGACTCGTGGGGAAATGACCAGCAGGTGGCACTGTTATAATGAAATTAATTCATGTTAACAGAACATGTATCCTTTAATATCTTGGAATTAAAAATAAATACATAATGAATGTACATTGCAAAAGTGCTTAGAATAGCACCCTCATTCATTTTATATTCACATATTTTTAAGGTTTACTTATCCCTTGAATTCACCCTCTTTACCCAGAGAAAAGAGTCCAGAGAGAATTCCATGAGTGGCTGTCAAGGAACAAGTTAATGGAAATACAAGCAGCTGTTTATTCTTTTTGCAGAAGAACAGAAGTTTTTTTTTCCACTGAAAGAGGGTTGAAACTGTCACAAAGGCTCCCATATGAGGTCATTTCCTATGGGGCAGAATTTGGAATTGACGGAAATGTTGCTAAACATAGGAGCTGCTATGTAAAATATAGTGTAACCCTTTGTCCTCCACCAAACTGAATCACTAGATCATGGGAATAGAACTGCATGAATCAACTCTGTTACCTGGACTCTTAGTTCATTGTAACTCTGCCAAATTGGCCTGTGCCGCTCTTGTTTTCTTTGTGATTGGGTCTGGTGTGCTTAGAACAAATGTGACCAAAGATTGGAGCAAATTCATCAATAATGCATTTTCTCATCCGGATTTTAGAGAAATGTCGAGCAAAAAATGTATTTTGTCCATTTTCTATTCCTCTGGGGATGTGTAATGAACAGTATTAGAAACCTATGTTTGCAAGTATTCAACTGAATAACAACGGCAAAACTAGAAGTTATAGTTTTTAAAATACACAGACACATAGGATTTATCTGTAGTTATGAGCAGGCCGGACTGGCAATCTGTGAGTTCTGGCAAATGCCAGAGGGGTTACTGTAAGATGCCATAGACAGTCACTGTGGAATGGACTGGTGGAGGCAAGTTGGGCCTCTATGTACTTGAAATGTATGGGCCTATTATGAATCCCAATCCAGACCTGGTGATGAGCGAATTTTTTTGCCATGCATTGATTCACCACGAGTATTTCACTATCTGCAAATTTTATTGTAAAGCTGTGGTAGAAATTCACCACTATAAAAAAATAGCTCCAACAAAAAAGTTGCCAAGATAAGAAAGTTGCAGCAAGAAAAAAAGCCCCATTCACTAACGCATTTTGAGAGAGAAATAACTTAAAGGGATACTGTCATGGGGAAAATGCTTTTTTCAAAATGCATCAGTTAATAGTGCTGCTCCAGCAAAATTCTGCACTGAAATCCATTTCTCAAAAGAGCAAACAGATTTTGTTACATTTCATTTTGAAATCTGACATGGGGCTAGAAATTTTGTCAATTTCCCAAAGTCATGTGACTTGTGCTCTGATAAACTTCAATCACTCTTTACTGCTGTACTGCAAGCTGGAGTGATATCATTCCCCCCCCCCCAGCAGCCTAACAACAGAACAATGGGAAGGTAACCAAATAGCATCTCTCTAACACAAGATAACAGCTGCCTGGTAGATCTAAGAACAGCACTCAATAGTAAAAACCCATGTCCCACTGTGACTCCTTCAGTTACATTGAGAAGGAAAAACAACAGCCCCATGTTAGATTTTCAAAATTGAATATAAAATAATCTGTTTGCTCTTTTGAGAATTGGATTTCAGTACTGAAGTCTGCTGGAGAAGCGCTATTAACTGATGTGTTTTGAAAAACAATGACAGTATCCCTTTAAGAAAAAACACCTGTTGACTTTAATGGATTATAAGTGAGAAATTACTTGAGAAAAAACTCCCATTGACTTTAATGCTGTTGAACAAAAAGTCACAGAGACAAAAGTCACTGAGACAAAAAAGTCTCCACAAGAAGCCCCCCATTGATTTTACTGTATTTGGAGCGAGAAAAAAGTTGCCCACATAAAAATTTGTATCAAAAAAAATTTGGCAAATTTTTTAGCAGCTTCAGAATTTTTCAGCAGTTTCACAAATTGCTCGGCACAGCAAAACAGGACAGATTCACTCATCACTATTTATCTGTTGTCTACACAAAAAAAATAAAAAAACTTTAAAAAAATATTTAGGATCAATACGGTTATCTTGTCTCCTGCTCAAGACATTGGGGTAGACATTAAAACACTATGGGGGAGATTCATCAAAGAGTGAAGTTCCGCCACTAGAGGGAAATTCCACAGCTCTCAATTCATTTCTATGGGATTTTGCAAGGCGTATTCATCAATAGGTGAAGTGAAAGTTCACCCTTTGATGAATACACCTTTAAAAATCCCATAGAAATGAATTGAGAGCTGTGGAATTTCCCTCTAGTGGCGGAACTTCACTCTTAACTTCACTCTTTGATGAATCTACCCTTAAATTGCCAGTGTAGCGCTATAGTAAACTGATGTGACAGGAGTCAGTTATAGCTACTTTTCAAATGGTATTACACCACGAATGAAACTCTCTTTATCAGGGATGAGCCCTCGCAGCGGGGTGGAGGAAGGATATAGTTGACCTGTAACCATGTGCAATAAGCACAATAAGTTGGGCACCAGTGATTCTTTATGCTTAACCAAAACAGCATTTATTGAACAGCAGAGCAATAGAACAATTACCACATTGGAGTAAAGAGCATCTTGTACAGTTACACAGCATAGATACAGAGCACACAGCATAAAGGAGCATATACTCACAGCACCACACATGGGCTGGATCCCTTCAGGCAAGGGGTCATGTCAGCAGTAGTTGAGCCTTGAATGTGGAAAGGTACGCACCAGGTTTCAGCCTTTGCCCTAAGTGGAACCTGAGGGGAAACCCTACCCCTAGGTCTGTACACTTAGTCCCTACCCTGGATCTTAATCCCTCTATTTCTCCTTTCGGAGCGTGAGCTGCTCAACTAGCTAGAGTGATCTATGACAGAGTATAGCTGTACTTTACTAGGGCCTTTGCGCCTAGGGATCATGCCCATTCCCTTCCAACCTGCAAGGTTGGGCTAAAGCAATGAACCCTGACCGCATGGTTCCCAAGACCTTTATACTTATACACAGTGCCATCTAGTGTACACTGGGAGAACTACAGGGGTAACATAAGCACAAAAGTCCCCATTAGGACCCATTAGGCGTCCATATTATTTGAAATGTGCCTGTTAGAAAAATGTGAGGGTGTCTAATTTTCACATCCCTACACCAGTAAAGCATATCTTCATAAATGGTGCTTCATGGTGTCAAGAGTTATGATGGGTTCTTAGTGTTGTCACTTCTGTCATATCACTAATTTAAATTTGCATATTGTAAGAGTTCAGAGGTGGGCCTTGCCCCCTGGTGCCCTAGACAGCCCAGCCAGCTCGCCCCCCCCCATCCCCGTCTCACGTGCATGTATGGCAACAGCAGTCATGGGCGCCAGTCTAGCTCCAGCTCCGGTCTAGGGGAAGGCAGAAGAGGTAGTTGCCCAGAGCCCCCCAATCATTGCGCCCTAGGCAGCTGCCTCTTTTGCTTACCCCTAGTTCCAACCCTGTAAGATAATGTGCAGTAATGTTAAGAACTGCTCTGTTTGTTTTTTTCCCAATAGCTTTTTTGCACAGGGAAATGGGACTACATATTACAAGCCATTAATATCTAGAGTTACCACTTAGCTGATGCGATTCAAGTTGGCAAGCAGGCTATGATCACATGGCCAAGCTTGGGGAACCTGGGGTCAGGGCCAGATTTAAAAACTGTGCATTCCTAGGCCACCCCCTGCACTGGTCCAGCTCCCCCTACACCCTTCCCACTTCCCACTGAACCCATCCCACTCAAACCTGACCAGTGCACAGCCCCACTGCTCACCACCCTCACCTTCTAGCAGGGGACTGGGTGGGCAAGATAATAAACAACTGGTAAAATCTCCTGCCTAGTCCCCAGTTCAAATGCTGCCCCCAGCTCTGGGGCCTGCCTTGGGTATGACTACTGACAGTAGCTAGGGGAGGCCAAGGGGATGTAGCTCTACCCTTCTCTGGCAGAGGAATGTACCATGTTATTGAGATCTACATTTTATTTGCTGTAAGAGGACCACTGTTTGCTTCTGGTGTTAGATTAAGTTGGGACTTGCCAGTCATTGAATTCTCCTAATAAAGCAGTATGTTGTTTAATTTTGTTGTTTGGTATGCAAGACAGGTCTATTCAAGGTTAAATTAAGAGGGGCTCACAGAAAAGAATGGACAAAGGGCATAATATATAATATAATATATTACAGATATAATTGCATGTGTTCTGCAAGGGCCCATACACTGGCTGTTAATAGAACTTGGTAGACACTGCCTGTTAATACAACCCCTCTATACCAAAGTGGAAGATGATCATCTTGAGCAGGGGTCCCCCAACCTATGTTTTTAGTGAGCCATATAGGGGAGCAACACAAGCATGAATAAAGTTCCTGGGGTGCCAAATAAGGGTTATGATTGGCTATTTGGTATCACTTATGTGGACTGAAGGCCCTGTTTGGCATTACAATAGGTTTTTATGCAACAAAAAAATTGCCTCCATGTCTGGAATTCAAAAATAAGCACCTGATTTAAGGCCACTGGGAGCAACATCCAAGGGGTTGATGAACAACATGTTGCTTGTGAGCCACTGGTTCGCTATCACTGATCTTGAGCATGCCCCAGTATAATCTTGGTGGTCCCTGAGCTAGTTTAGCATAAGCAGAAGGGGGCATGTGCTCCACCCTGACGTCTCCAGCGAGTTCCAAGATATTGTTTGCTAATTTAATTCCCAACAACACAAAATGTATTTTATACTTCCCACCCAAAGCAAGTCTTAATTAGGTTATCTTCTGCATTTTCATGAATAGGTTCATCTTCAGTTGAATGCTACCCTATGTAATATTAGCTTACTTGGAAAATTTACTATGGACACCCATGTAGCTCAGATATTATTCTACACCCACAGCTGTATAAAACAACTTCACACGTGATCCACTTGTTGGCCCATAGTCAGATTGTAGAAAGATCTTCTTGTCTGGGGTCCGGCCAAACAAGCAGATATTATTTATATGGCTTGCTTTAATAATGTATATTGTCTCATGTATATTCATGATATCTTATCATTATATCTATATTCTGTTAGTCTGAATAACCCACTAGAAACAAAAAGACTAGCTTCATGCGTGTTTCAGTTTATAGACAATGAAATATTCATAGCAGCTATACTAAATATTTGTTTGTCACATAACAGATTCAGCAAAAAAATCATTGCCAACAGCCAAGCCAACATCTTAAAAAAAAAATAACAAAATTCAGCTCTTTTTTGGATCACTAAAACAAATTTGATTTTGGCAGAAGAAATGAAGAATTCTGAAAACCTTCCAGCTTTGATTAGAGTGAACAATATAATCTCCAGAGATTGCTTAGCAAATGTGCTGTTATGCCTCTCTCCTAAAGTGGAGCAAATTAGAAGGCGATGGAAATTCTCTGAGAACTCCTTAACAGAAAAGAATCCGATCTTGATGGAGGAATTGCATTTAAAGGGCCATAGTCTCTTTATTTAAATGCGTCTGTTAGATATGTTATGAACCAAATGCACAATTGCCTCTTTGCTTCCTTTCTATAGCCTCAAATGTTGTTATTGATTATAAGGCTGTGTCTTCTCATCTACAGCCAGTCTAGAACCTTGTTCTGTGCAGTTGGTGGCAGTGCACTTCTCCAATGAGCCAGAGAGACAATGTCATAGTTATATTTACAGTTTGAATGACCTGTGCTAAAGCCTCTTTCACTGCCTCAACCATGTACTGATAATTCAGGGGCTGGAGAAGCCAACCTCTCATCTCTCAACTGTTAGGTATATGTTTACCAACTCAACTACAAGGGGGCGATTCACATGATTTACAAAGTGCATAGTGGAACAGTATCTACAAAAGCTGCTACTCAGTAAATATCTGCAGATGAAGTCAAGTTACATCTTCAAGCAGAGTAATGGGATGCTAATGTTAGGAACTTGGTTCCAGGATCATATAAGCAAAGGTAGTGAGTGGATTTAGTGGGGAGAGGGGGTGATTTATATGGACCTTGATGAAAATTTTGCAAATCGGCCCTCCACCATCCACCATCGGCCCTCCACTTATTGGCAGACCTTTGCCCAGTCAGAAGCCCTGCACCCTCTTCTAGTTGCCCCCAAACTCCACTATCATATTCTTAATCTCAGGTCCTCTATCCACTCATGTACCTTAAAGGAGAACTAAACCATAAAATGAATAGGGATAAAAATGCCATGTTTTATATTCTGAAGTAATAGCACCAGCCTAAAGTTTTAGCTTGTCAATAGCAGCAATGATCCAGGACTTCAAACTTGTCACAGGGGGTCACCATCTTGGAAAGTGTCTGTGACACTCACATGCTCAGTGGGCTCTGAGCAGCTGTTGAGAAGCTAAGCTTAGGGGCCGTCACTAATTATCCAGCAGCAGAAAATGAGGTTAGTCTGTAAGCTGATGCTACAGGGCTGATTATTACATTCTGATGCAGCTAATTGCACTGGTTTCTAATTATGTGTATTAATGACTAATCAGCCTTATATTGTTACAATATTTCTATGACACTATGTGTCCTGTATATTGTGACTATATTTCTATGACACTATCAGGTGTACTGTATATTGTGAGTGGGTCCCTAAGCTCAGTAAGTGACAGCAGCACAGAGCATGTGAATCAGTGAATCAGAAAAGAAGATGGGGAGCTACTGGGGCATCTACTGGGGAGACACAGATCTTTACTGCTAAAGGGCTGTGGTTGCCTTGGGCTGGTACACAAGCACAAAACATCATGTACAACATTTTTAGTTTAACTTTCCTTGTCCTTTAAAGGGAAACTGGTGAAAATTAAACTTCGAATTGGAAAGAATAAAACATTGTGCGCAGGGAGGATCCTGAGGTCCTTGGACACTGGAGCAATCACATTGCTTTCACCCCTGTCGTTATGCCCCTATGAAACAAAAGGCAAATCATTGCAAAGCTCAGCCAATTTCCAGCGTGACTACACTTTGCCTTAGAAGGTCTGTATGTATTTTCATTCAACAAATAAATACTACTGTGTGCCTCTATAAGTGACTGTTACCTTTCCTGCAACACGTTTTTACATAAATGATGTAAGGCTGAATGGTTATAAAGATTATGAAAATAAAAAAGCACTGATTGAATTTTCCGACGTGCAGATGATTATGTAATATGTAATATCTGTATGTTTATTTGTAAGTGCAGGGTTTTCACTTTGTATACTGGATCTTTCAGAAAAACCACAGAATGCAAATGCTTGTCTGTGAAGTGCTTTTTTAGGCATTTGATCAAACCTAAAAGCAAATTCCATTGATTGACTGCCACATAAAAGGAATTTACATCTCTCCAGGGGCAATGCTAAGGGACAACTATAGACTTAAAGTTTTCTGAAGAATTTCTCTTAGAACAGGGAAATATCTGTCTGTACAGAATGTAAAAATGGATGCCAGACTCATTCAGTTCAATCTTCCCTCTTGGAAGTCCAACCTTTCATCAGAGCGTGTATGATAGGTTTAAAACACAAATCACTAAACCAAAGCAGTAAAGATCTGTGTCTCCCCAGTAGATGCCCCAGTAGCTCCCCATCTTCTTTTCTGCTGATTCACTGATTCACATGCTCTGTGCTGCTGTCACTTACTGAGCTTAGGGACCCACTCACAATATACAGTACACCTGATAGTGTCATAGAAATATAGTCACAATATAAGTCATTAATACAGATAATTACTACATGGCAGCACAGAAACCAGTGCAACCTAATTTTCTGCTGGATAATTAGTGACGACCCCTAAGCTTAGCTTCTCAACAGCTGCTCAGAGCCCACTGAGCATGTGAGTGTCACAGACACTTTCCAAGATGGTGACCCCCTGTGACAAGTTTGAAGTCCTGGATCATTGCTGCTATTGACAAGCTGAGACTTTAGGCTGGTGCAATAAGTTCACTATATAAAATATGGCATTTTTAGCCCTATTTATTTTTTAGGGTTTAGTTCTCCTTTAAGGTATGAAGATCCACGTTTCGGAAATATTCCTTATAAGGAAAACCCCAAGTCCTTACGCATTCTGTATTGCAGGCACAAATCATTACAACTCATATATTTTAGTACCTAATAACTAAATTACTAAGATTATGTAGATAAATAAGGATAATGAAATAAATAACGCGAAAAGACTTCTAATTATCTATGTGCACATTCTTATAGAGACTGAGCCTTGGCTGTTGTCTCCATTACAGCAGAATTGAATAATTGGACGGAAAGTGCTGTGAGATGAACGGGAGATTTTATTCGATTAACTTTTGGCTGAAACGACAAACCTCACAGAGTTCCTTGTGTAACCTCCTTAATTATTTCACTTTGGCGAATACAATTCAACGTGTCAGAAAGGCTGTATGTGGCAAAGCTGAAATAGTCACAGGCTGTGTTATATTGAGCAGCTCACATTAATATTGTCCACAATGCTGTTCATTATGTGGCTCATGAGCTTTATGGGTATTAAAGGGATGTATAAATGACAAAGACTGTGCTGGTTTAAGCATACAGTAAAAAACAGAATATCTGCCAGAACAATGTTACCCCTAGATAGGGTTGCCAACTGGTTGGTATTTTACCGACCTGGCTATTAAAAATGATGCTTGAGCCCAATGTTATTAATAGGGAAAAGAGATAAAAATATAGGAAGGCCGGTATCTTTTCCCAGAAAAGGTGGTAACCCTACCCCTAAATTGTCCTCTACTAGGCTAGTGAGTTGGGTGGAACCTAGCTGCAAAATAGGGGGTTTTCTGAGTTAGAAAATAATGTGAAATCTTAGGACAGCCTGTCTGCCATTTTTTGTTATATTTAAGCACTATTGCATTATTTAATTTTATTTCTCATGAGTATACTGTTATTTAAAAAAATACACAGTTTTGGAATGAGTACATTTTACTACAGGTTGTGCTTGTATAACTTGTATGTGACAAATAAAGGAATCTATATATCTATCCATCCATCTTTCTCCCCTGTATCTATCTCTCTAATAGGGGAATGCAATATAAGTCGGTAACGCAAAAAACTATTCGCAATGAGAAAAGTTAAGCCATGGCGCGAACCAATTCTGCTTTGCGCGGATACAATATACCTTTTGCGAACCCAGAAGCTGTTTAGCGACCACTTCCGCCAGTGGAAGGCCGTTTGCGAATTTTATACTTCAGTGTAATAAAACTTCTTACTGAAAAAGTCGCAAAGATTACAACACCTTCAAGCACTTCTTAAGAGTACGCAATTACAATTCGCACTGCACAAAAACGATTCACAATGCAATAACCGTTTAAGGAACAATATTGCATTGCGAGATGTGGATTTTTACTCTTATTGGTGCGCATTGTTTTGCTCTTAGCGACTTTAATTACATTCCCCCTATATCATCTATCTATCTCTATCATCTATCTATCGATCCACCTTTCTAGCTATATCTTGCTGTCTATATCTATCTATCTCTATCATCTATCTATCGATCCACCTTTCCATCTATATCTTGCTCTCTATATCTATCTATCATCTATCTATCTATCTCTCATCCATCTCTCTTTCTCTCTCATCTCTATCTATCGATCTATCTATCTATCATCTATCTATCTATCTATCTATCTATCTATCTATTTATCTCTCATCCATCTCTCTTTCTCTCTCATCTCTATCTATCTATTTTTCTATCTCTCATCCATCTCTCTTTCTCTCTCATCTCTATCTATCTATCTATCTATCTATCTCTATCATCTATCTATCGATCCACCTTTCTATCTATATCTTTCTCTCTATATCTATCTATCTATCATCTATCTATCTCTCATACATCTCTCTTTCTCTCTCATCTCTATCTATCTATCTATCTATCTATCTATCTATTTCTCTATCTCTCATCCATCTCTCTTTCTCTCTCATCTCTATCTATCTATCTATCTATCTATCTATCTATCTATCTATCTAGCATATATCTATCTATTTATCTATCTCTCATCCATCTCTCTTTCTCTCTCATCTCTATCTATCTATCTGATGTAAGGCAGGGGTAGAATGTAGATCATTCTCTTGGATACTCCACATGGATAGTGGTCATGGATACTGGTCTAGTCCAAGTTGGATAAATGGGCTGTTTTGCATAGATGTCCACTAAGTTTTTCTAATCTAATAACTCAACAATAGAAGCGACACTAGTATATGGACCCCAATTGACATCCCATGAGTCTTCTATAGATTGAAGGCACTGCATATGATATTATCTGCATTATTGTTGAGTGTTCCAGCATTGAGTTTGTCTGAGATACATGTTAATAACAGATGAATTAAACAATATTTTTCTGTTTGTTTAAGCACCTGTCCAATTTCAACTTTATTCTTTTACTTTATATTTTATCACAACATCTTCTATTGTAGAGACTGTAGGAGCTTTTTAAGCAGTGATACCCAGTGGAGTAATTCACTTTATAGACTATTAACCAACTAACACCAAGACTGATACCACGGTTATATCACCCAGATATATATTGCCCAGAAGTATGACTGAATAAGGTCCAGCCATCCAACGAATTGGGCAGATTGAATTTATACAGTCTTTATACAGTTATATTTGCTGATGACTATCCAATGTTACAGTAGCCTTTATTTCTAACCAGAACAATAATAATAATACAGAAATGTTTACAATTCTGCCAAGCATAGAGTACAATGTTTAAAAAGCACATATTTGCAAAAACACAGTTCTTTACTAAGTTCCTGAAGTGGGAATTGCTTACTATTTGTAAATAAATATGTCTAAATGAAAAATTCCCTGCAAGCTGGAAATGGTGCCAACAAATTGTCTTTATCATTTTAATCACATACTCAGCACTGCTGGTTCCTGATACTGGTTGGGAAATCCTTAACATTGAGAACATGGAACACTGGTTTCCTGTCCTAATCTTCCCTCCAGGAACTTCTAAACAAACGGCATGAGCTCTGAATAATTCTGGTATCGTGCTGTGATGAGATCTGCTGAGCTTTATACTGAGAAATAGTCTACGACTAAACGCTTTATAGGTCTGGTTGTCAACATTGGGGAGAAGTCCAACATACTGACAGGAGCCTCCTTGGCAAGATATGTATGTGCTATATAAGCAACTGTGTACTTAAGGTGGTTGCTTGGAAGGTGGCACCACCAAAGGGGATGTTCCTTTGTACCCTCAATGCTCCCTCCAACATGCTATTGGAAAAAATAAAGGGGGGGCCCCAGCACTGCAACCCCCTCATGTGTTGACTTCAACATAGTGGTTAGCACCTGTCTTTTGCATCGTGGGTGGTAATTTCTGGAGGACTCTAATTATAAAATGATTATAGCTGAAAAGGCTTATAGTGGATCTGCTGATGTGATGGGCCACCAAAGTCGGTTGTGTTAAAGTAGCTTCAGTATACAGTCCCCTATGCAGAGCTAGTAATCTTCTCCAATGCCACATAGAAATATACACATCTGCTAAACTGAATGCTATGGTGGAGCACCCCATTCATTCACAGTGTACACTGGAGCAAAACAACATATTTGGTTGATTTATCCCTCCATTGGAGCACGTTATGGGGCGATCTGATATGTTTACTGGATACTGGCCAAGTGCCATGACTGTATTTATTATTTATAGCTTGTTGAGGTCTAGGTGATTATAGTGACAGTGGCGCTGCTGCCATGAGGCGAGTTGAGTAACTCATCTTAGGCTGCAGTAGCCCCCAAGTTACCAGAGGCGGCAAAAGACTCTCCTGGTAACTTGAAGAGTACAATATCTCTGCATTAGCGATGCTGCCCCCTGGACCAAGAATAGTAAATACTCCTCCTCAGTTGGCAAGGGGAATAGACACAATTCTATTCCAAAATGTTGCAATAACTCTTGGTTTATTAACTACCCCCATCTTTGAGATTTTAACCTTGATGAGCCTCCAGAACATTTATTTGTCACAGTATGTTAATACTGTGGGTGACCTTGGCATTCAAGTTTTGGTGAGATGGTCATTCTGAAGGTCTCTGGCTTTTCTGCACAGGAGGCAGGTGTTCATTTACCATTGTGGCTATGAATTGATGCCATTCATTAATGGTACTTACATCTAAAGACACACTTCCCTATAGTTGAGTTTGGCACTGGTGCATCTCTCTCCAATATCGCTCACAAGTGCATCTGTTGACACAGGAGAACCCTGGAGCTGCTGCCATCTTCAAGTTGGTGATAATTCCAAGGTTCCAACTACAACTTATGTCAATATGCACAGCTGTGCACTTAAGGAATCACACACAGATGTAATTTTGAGGGCAAGCACTAGAAATGACACCATACCAACGTTAGCATTTTGATGGATCAGTTACAGTTGCATCAACCACAACTCATCCTTCCCTATGGCAGTGATGATGCCAGAATTGTGTCGAACAAAAATTAAAATGCTGCATGTGGGTAAAAAAACATGGCATTCAATTGCATTCAATGTTGAACTTTGCACATTGCACTTGTTAGTATAGGTACGGGATCCGTTATCTGCAAACCCTTTCTCCAGAATGCTCTGAATTATTATTTTTCTCTGTAAAAATAATGTTATTAATAGGGCAAGACATCATTATATAGGAAGGCCGGTGTTTTTTTCCAGAAAAGGTGGCAACCCCAGCAGCAACTCAAAAATCCTCTGCGTGCTCATGCGCGCTTCGGGAGGGGGGGGGAGACGTAGCCCGCGGGGTTGCCTAGGGCACCTAGCCGGCTTGGCCTGGCACTGATAGCAATGCACATACAAATAACTTAAAATCCATAGACAAGTTATGATGAATGTATTTTGGAAAGTTGCTTAGAATAATGTTTTCTTTTATTAGGCAAATTTTTATTTTGGGGTTGACTTACCCTTTAAGGTTCGAATGGTAAATTCAAATTTTTAATTTTTTTCCATCAAAGCTCACACATTCCAGTTTAAAAGCACCAACTCGTATGTAAAGTTGAATGTGAGATTTATAACACCTCAACCATGGAAACAGTTCTAATTTGAATATTCTCCACCTAAAACCTGCCAAATCCATTTACAGGTCAATGGTCGTAAAATGTAGCCTTCCTGACATTCGAGTGTTTTTCAGAGGAAAATTCGATCCGAGTTTCATTCGTATTCTAATAATTTATAATAACTTTAATCATTTTTGGGTCGTTCCCATCCGATTTTATTGTAGATGTTTGAATTTTTTCATAAATAACCTCGCATTCGAGTTGTAGGTACATTTGAATTTCTTAGAGTAAAAGCAAAAACATAAATTTGAAATAAATCGATTCGAGATAAATCTGCCCATTAAAGTAGGGAGATCCAATCCAGAACAACGCAGGTCCTGAGCATTCTGGATAATGGACAGATCCAATACCTGTATTTACAATGGACTGGATTCATTTTATATAATTTCTTTGGTGTCTCCATGCAAGCAACTTGAGCATATTCTGTGTATTTCTCTTGTCTGGTATGTTTGTTCTGTTGGAACTTGAGAACTCGGTGACTATAAAACACATCCACCAATGTCAGATAGTGGAAGAATCAATGGGAAAAATGCTCTACAACTGTTTTGTTGGCCATTGGGTCTCTTATAGACATTCTGATCATAAGAACAATAGGTGCTACTACAGTCAAAAGGCAACTAAGTTAAAAACAATTAGAATTATACCATGGAAATTCACTTAATAGTTTTCTATCTACATCTTCCTTAAAGGGAAATACAGACATTTTTCAATATCCCTTGCTCAATGAAGATATTGCTTAATTTCCAGCCAGGAAACTCTCCACTCAGCATCTTGAGCTCAGTGTGGATCATATGTAGAGATAGGGATATGAAGAGCTTATCACAGTGTAAATAGCTGAAAAATGTGGAGATTTAACCAACATACTATATAGGTATGGCATCCATTATACAGAAACCCATTTTCCAGAAAGCTCCAAATTTTGGGAAGGCCCATAGACTTCATTTTATCAAACAATTCAAATTATTTTTAAAATGATTTCTGTTTTCTCGGTAACAATAAAACACTTCCTTGTACTTGAACCAAACTATGGGAAGGCTGTCTCCCATAGACTTCATTTTATAAAATAATTCAAATTATTTTCTTTTTCTCTGTAATAATAAAACGCTTCCTCGTACTTGATCCGAACTAAGATATAATTAACCCTTATGTATGTATGTATGTATAACTTTATTTGTAAGGAGCAGCAGCGCTGTACAGTGCATAAAAGTACAATATATATAAAAGTATACATGGGGGAGACAAATCACATAATAAATATATACAGAATCATAGGACAAAGAGGTTAAGTGCTATGCGGTAAGAGACATAGTGAGAAGGAGGTCCCTGCCCCGTAGAGCTTACAGTCTTCCTTATTGGAAGCAAAACCAGCCTATTGGGTTTATTTAATGTTTACATGACTTTCGAGTAGATGAAGCTCTAAATTACAGAAAGATTTGTTATCTGGGAAAAACCCCAAGTCCCAAGCATTCTGGATAACAGGTCCCATACCTAGATCTGCAATACAGAAAACAATATGTAGATCTTCAGTTCACTTTAAGAAATCCAAAGAGACAAGAAAGAAAGCAGCCAACAATTTACCTTGAGAAATCTGGTTCTTTCAGACTCAGCAAATATTTATTTCTTTTATAGCTCTCAAATAACACTTTTAAGATAAGAGTATTTTTTAAAGACAATGGTTAAATCTCCTGGATATTAACTCAGGAATTATCTGCACTTTAGTGAAGTGTTAGCAATGCCAGAGTGTCTCTCGCTTCCATTCCAGAATAGATGCAATGGACACGCTATTAGGTGCTTTTTATGATGCTGATAAATTGTTTTTGCAAGGTCTGTTGATTCACATGGAAACTTAAGTGGAATCCAGCGCTAATATATTTAGGAAGTTGAATGAACCCTCAAAGGTCAATGGCAGAATTTTCAAAACTCCTGCATATCTGAGGAAACGTTAGAACAATAGCAAATCAGCAGGAAATATAGATCTGCCATTTCGGGAAGCTAACATCTTAATTCCATAATCCCCTAGACTCCCAGTGTAATCAATCATATTCCTGTAAACTGCCCCCCCTTCCTTAGAGATGTCTTCTCAAAAGGACAGCAATGTTTTGAATACAATATTTTATTTTTTAGGTGGATGTGCTTTAAAAATTGAAGGCTGGCAAATTGAGCTGGAAATAATCAAAGTTTTCTTAAAACATGAAATAAAACAAAACATAAATATTGAAAATGTCTTATCCCTTGATATATATAACACACTCTTTATGTATGTGTCTGATATATATGGATATATATATATATATATATAAATCCTTCAAGAAAGTCGCCGCACTCGCAGGACTTATGTTGAAATGAAGAAGTTTTATTCAAATGAAAAACACTGACGTTTTCGGCTGATACAACAGCCTTTATATATATATATATATATATATATATATACATACATATAAAACACTTGGAGTTTTAAAAAGAAGCATAAAACATTGACTTTTAAATACATTTCTTAGTTTTATTAAAAGTCTTGAGTTTGGCATCTTTTTCTCTAAATGCACATAGCACCCAGTAAATGCTCTTTGTTTTTGAACGCGTAAAATCATAGGCATTATATAATGATAGATAGATGATAATAGATAGATAGATAGATAGATAGATGGGTGATAGAAATATATGATGATAGATAGAAGATAGATAGATGAGAGATAGTGAAATCGAAGATAGATAGGGATCCTAGGATTCATTGTGCACACAAACAAACTATACAAACAAACTATACATGTTAGGTCACATGAGGCGGCACATAACCAAATGGTGGTTCAAGACAAGAGATGTAAAAGGGCAATATTTACTTAAATATATATTCCAGTTTGGTAAGATTCTTTAATAGGCCACTTAATATGATATAAATCTGTTGCTCAGGTATTCATTTTGGGGATACAGTTTTCCTTAAAGTACATCCTTAAAGGAGAAGTAAACCCTCCATAGTCAAAAGTCCCCACTGTCCCACACTATGCAGAACAGCACAGCAGAGCACAGAGGTGCCATGCTCATCAGCCTCAGCTGCTTTGTTGAGCAAGCGCCAATTCATATCCATATATGGCGCATGCGCAGTTGGAGCCGGAAAGCTCCGTAAAACTGCAAGAAGAGCATCCGGAAGAAGCCGAGGTGACGAACATGGCGCCCCTGTGCTCTGCTGTGCTGTTCAGCATTGTGCGGGTCAGAATTTCTAAGGGACACAATTCTAGTGTAACAGTGTGCTGAGGGGAGGTGAGGAGGGGGCCTACTGACGGGGGAGCAGTGAGGGCTTTGACTGTGGAGGGTTTACTTCTCCTTGAAAAAGTGTTTTTACTTGTGTTACTCTGTAACTTGGATGCCCTTCTTTAAAGGGCAAGGAAAGGCAAATAAATTAAAATC
>CM044431.1:218037888-218048145 GCA_024363595.1 Xenopus borealis | reverse complement strand
GCAGGGGATGCAATTGGACCAGGGCCGAATTTCCGACTGCAACGGCCAATTTCCGTCCCACACCAGGGCCCGCCCCCCTCCAGTTACGTTACTGCTTATGAAAAAGGATCAATGTAACATCAGTTCCCTCTGTTAAAATATTCCTTACCTGCAGGGGCATAACTATAGAGGAAGCAGACCCTGCGGCTGCATGAGGTCCTAATTCATCTACAATTTCAATAAATATTGGTGAACCAAGTCAACCTCTAGACATTTTGGGGGCCTGAAAAATAATTAGCTGTGGGGCCCAGTAATATCTAGTTACGCCTCTGCTTACCTGGATTCAGAAGGAGGAGGAGGAAAGTCACTGTCACCAACATCATCGTAAACATCACCATCTGTATTGGAAAAATTAAATGTAAATATTGGCAAAAAAAAGTATTTGGACAATCTTTTCCTGTAAGAGAATTCTGTGGATCAATGTGAAAGGCTCTGCATGGGCCTTCAAACCCATAAGAACCAATCAGCAATTACTTGTAACCTGTTGAACAGCAACATCTCATTAGTTGCTATGGGTTACTAGACCCATCAAACTTTATTATGACATTTACTAGTTAATAGAAACAAGTTTTAGTTTTGGGAAGTGCTATACCCTACGTGTTGCTAAGGGAGGAAGTTTTTTCTTTGCAAAAACTGCAACCCCTCACTATTGTCCCTTACGCTTTACTGGGAGCTGTGGTTACGCTCCCTAATGGATTTCAGATTTCAGGTTCTGAGTGTCGGACTGTTCTTGGTTAAGTAAAAAACTATCTTAATTTTTGGGCAGCTGTCCTAAGGATTATAACTCGATCTAGCAGCCAGTAAGGAGGATTATATTGAATATTTGGCATTGGGACAGGGAATATCATGTTACACTATCCTCTAAATCTGCTTTGTGTTAAAAGAATAGACATCGACAGCTATTTAATACGGGCATCTTAGATTACTTACCTGGGGAGAATGTTGGTGTTTGGGCCGGCTCCCTGTTGGAAATTAAAACTTTTATTAACTTAGTTTGTTATTTGGTTGTGATAACAGTAACAATGTCTTTATATGTGATAACCAATTTCATGGGATAATTCTTTGTCGCAGCCTAGAGATCACCAAGAAAATTTGAAGCAGAAAATTAAAGGGGAACTCCACAAAAACATAAATATAATTTCAATCAACTTTGCAATATACATCAATTAAAAATATGCAGACTTTTCATGGTTTCTGACTGTTCCCTAAGCCTAGCCCCCTGTTCTCTAGCTGACTACTCTTACTTCTTATCAGCAGCCATCTGTCCTCAGCCTGCATCTTCCAAACCCCACAATTCCATGCAACAAGCAACATCACAGTGCAATGCATTGTGGGCTATGTAGTTCCTGCTTGCTGTCTGTAATCTGTGGAGAAGTTACAATTTGTAACATCAGTATTTTAGTCCCTCCTTCCCTCCCAGGATTTCAAATGATGCAGAAAGAGAAGAACTATTAAACAGCTGGATTTCAGCATAGAAAATTGCATTTATTCATACTAACTGTGATTGGCATATTAGGAGTTTCTGTGTTATGTGGGCCTCTTTATCAAATTTTGGTTTGGAAGCCGGAGTTCCCCTTTAGTTTAAAAAAGTTGAAATAAAATAAAAGAAAATCAACTGGAAATGCAGAATCTGCCCCACACCAAGAAATAATCATCAGAGCACTTGGAAAAAGTTGTATTTCTGAAACCTGTATCCAATCTCAGTGCTGCGGAATATGTTGGCGCTATAAATTAAAAATAATAAATAATAATAAATGTTAATAATAATCCCTTCCAATTTCCCTTGGATTATAAAATTCCCTTGGATTAGAATGTGACAATGTAACAAATTCTACTTTGGCACAATGGAAAAGCTTTGTCCCCCATCAATTAGGAAGAAATTATGTAGTGGAGTTAAGGTATCTAGTCTAGTCAGCAGGTCATCATACCATGGAGTTTGCGATTTCAGCTAAATGCTCGTTGCTAGGGACCCTAGCAACCATGCATTGATTTGAATAAGAGACTGGAATATGAATAAGAGAGGCCTAAATAGATGAATAATAAGAAGTTGCAATAACAATGCATTTGTAGCCTTACAGTGCATTTGTTTTTTTGGATGGGGTCAGTGACCCCCTTTTGAAAGCTGGAAAGAGTCAGAACAAACAGGCAAATCATTTAAAAACTATAAAAAATTTGAAAGCCAAAAGCTGCTTAGAGCTAGCTCTTTAATAATTTTACTAAACGTTAACTTAAAATTGAACCACCCCGTTAGGCATCTGTTGGGCAAAAATATTATCTTCAACCAAAGGTGTGGCCTAATAGAGCCTGCACCCCAGTAGGGGGTAACAGTTGTTTTTTTTTTTATTTGCCCCCCTCCAGGGCTAGGCCACCCACACGGTGAAGGAGCTCCCGGAGTGGCCATGTTGGGGCACATGCATTCGCATAATGAGAGAATGCCGTGACTTGCACATTATGTACATGCAAGTGTCGCATGCACTATGTTAGACATGGTATGGGTGGCCAAGCCCAGGCATGGGGCAATTAATAAAAAATACTGTTACCCCTCCCCCATCAGCCTGCAACTTTAGTTGGAGACAATATTATTGCCCAACAGTTGCCCTTTAAGTATTTATAGATATTAATATAGGATAGTTCCCAATATATCTGAAACAACGGAAAGCAAGGTAATGGTATTTGCTGCATATAGCTCCATAAGTGATGCAATCAGAAAAGCTGATGATTTTAATTATACAATGATGATTTTAATGAAATGATTTAATGATTGTTGAGTAAATCAGTGTGTGATTAGGCTGGGTTAATATGAAGGAAAGGAAGCAGAGAGTGATAGATGTGGGCATGCTGATTTTGGATTGTGGCTCTTTGATTGTTTTGCCAGTGCATTAGTGATCACTGTTAGCCTTAGTGTGCTCAGTGCATAAATAATAATGTCTTACTCCACAAAATCATTTTCTTCACTGTCTTCTTTCCCTGAAGTTTTATACACACTTTTCTTTTTAAAATCGGGAGATTTGAGCTTCTTTAAAATCCCCCAATTCCAGACATTGGTTTTGTCTTCATCCTGTGGGCTTTGTGGTGTGCAGAAAAAAAACCAAGGCAAACTGAATTATGGGCAGGTAAGGAATCATAATGGGAGAAAAGTTGTAGGCCCAAGGCTGCCATACACTAAGAGGCAAATTTATTCAAATTTGAGATTTGAGTTTTGTAAACAGTAAAGATTATTCTAACAATGTAATTATTATTATGAAGATTCTCACTTATCCAGGTCATGCAATACAGTATCTAGTAGAATTAAATCAAAGGCAACTGGACATTTAGGGAGTTATTTATTAAAGTTGAATGCCAAAATTTTTTTTGACTATAAAAAATCAGCATCTCAGACCTGTTGTAGGTTGTATATAAGCCAATAGGGGAAGTCCAGAAGTTACCCTGATCGGGGTTGGATTTTGGGGAAAAATCCATAAAATTTAGATTTATCACATGGAAAATCTGAAAAATTTGTACAATTTGAATTTTCGGGTGATTTTTATGATTTTGTTTTGTGTTTTTTAGGAGTTTTTAGGGAAAATGTATTGATAAATAAGAAATAACCAATGGTCGGGGTATATTTCAGAAAATAAATTAAATTTAAAAAAATTTTGATGAATAACCCCCTTAGAGTTTTCTTGGCAATGTTTCACCACTCAGAGTGGCTTCTTCAGTTCAACTGAAGTGGTACGAAATTGCGATTCCTTACCACATCACTTGAACTGAAGATGCCACTTGGAAACATTGCCAAGAAAACTCTAAGAGGGTTAGTTATTAAAATCACAAATTATCTCCTTATTTCTGAAATATACACCGACCACATTTCCCCTTATTTATCAATACATTTTCAAAAAAAATTCTAGTACAGGAAAAAACTTTAGAAAATTTGAAAAGTGGGATTTTTTTGGATTTTTGAACGATCTTTGGGACTTCTCCCATTGAATTACATACAACCCCGGCAGGTCTGAGATACTGGATTTTCTGAAATAATTTTTGGGTACTTCATCTATTGAATAGGCCAATATTTGTTGATTAGAATAGATTCGAATATATTTGAATGGAAAAAGGTTGAATATCGACTATCATTTCGACTAAATCACTTTGCCATCTTAAACCTGCCAAATTGTTGTTTTAGCCTATGGGGGACCTCCTATAACCTATATGGAGTCTTTTGGTGGACTTTGAGAAGTTGAAGTTTTTTGGGGCAAATTCTTTGAATCAAATTCGATTGAATGCACTGATTGATCAATTCAAACAATTCAGATTCATTGGACAAGGGACCTATTCGACCAAAAAATTTGGTTGCTTGAATTTCGAAGTTTTTCACTTCGAAATTTGAGGCTTGATAAATATGCCCCTTAATGTCCAGTTGGCCTTTGACTTAATTTAGAATGCGATTACAGTTGTGGTCAAGTTTTTTTGTATTGTGACTTCTTTTTGGAAACAAGTTTATAAAAAACTAGATTTATAAAATGTATACCTTCTGCACTGTCTATAATTTGATCTTCTGCATTTGAACCTACCTATTATATAGTGCATGCTGGGCACTGGCTTGGATTATAAACTCAGAGCAGGAGCAAAACCCAGTGCTCCAATGGGAGCCTTCTATCTGTTGCTTGCCTTGTGTAAGTTGTGAGAAGAGGGTTTCAAATATGCCTTTCTTCTCCTATTTGTGAGTAGGGGGTAGGGTTTAAGGCAGTGTTCCCCAACAAGTAGCTCGTGAGCAACATGTTTCTCTCCAACCCCTTGGATGTTGCTCCCAGTGGCCTCGAAGCAGGTGCTTATTTTTAAATTCCAGGCTTGGAGGAAAGTTTTGGTTGTATAAAAACCATGTACACAGCCAATCAGACCCTCATGTAGGCTGCCAGTCCACATAGAGGCTACCAAATGGCCAATCGCAACCCTTATTTGACACCGCTAGGGACCTTTTTCATGCTTGTGTTGCTCTCCAACTCTTTTTATACTTGAATGTGACTCACGGAACAAAAAGGTTGGGGACCCCTGGTTTAAGGTATTTAAATAGAAACTACCTTTGAGTTGTACCAGATAGATGGGTTCCATACATTTCAGTGTGACATGCTGATCAGGCATCTATTTGCCTACCCAGTTCTTGACTAGCAAGAGGTCTCAGCATTTCATTTAAGGCTAAAAATTGGTAATTTTTTTCAATCCTTTTCTCTTTTTTATAGCCGGGGTAAAAATGCTAAATTTTTTTTTTTGACAATTCTGTCACATAAATGCAACCTTCAAGTGTCATTTCAAGGCTACAAATTAGGTTTGGCATATGGGCAAGTTTTCAGTAGAGGATAATTATGGATTTGGTACATCTGTAGTAAAATCAGAGCACAGTGGTATAAGTAGTGTTGACCAGCCTTCCCTGGACTCATATCCCCTGCCAGCTGGGCCTGTGCATGTAAAAAATATCCTTATGTTCCGCCAGTGATATTGTTCTATTGTGGTTCCACCGCGCCCCAAGGGGGTATGGGCAGTGATGGGCGATTCTGTCCCGAAATGGAAAAAAACTGTGAAACTGTGACAAATTTGTGAAATGCATTGAAGTCAATGGGTGTCAAAATTATTTTGACACATGACAATTCTGACGCCAGCGACAATTTTTATACACACAATTATTTTGTCAAACTGCACTAAACTCAATGGGTGTCCAAATAATTTTGACATGTGACAATTTTTTGGACGGAGCAAATTGTTGCCCCGGGTTCGTAAAAACTTTTGTTTATGACGAAACAAGGAAATTGGTCTCAAATCCATGGCTAATTTATTCAACCCCAGATGCTATCCCCCTGCAACCTGAGTAGTTAGGCAGATATCAAAGCCTCAGGAAGGCCAGCTCCCTCCAATTCTAATTTTTAAATATGATTTCCTTTTTCCCTGTAATAATAATACAATACCTTGAACTTGACACCAACTAAGCTGCATGAATCCATGGCAAAATAATCCTATTAGGTGTATTTAATATTTAAACATTTCCATTTTTAGTAGGGTTAAGGTAGGGTGAGATCCTATATCTTACATTATTTCTGTAAGAAACAAGCTCTGTAACAATCAATCAAGAGTGTGGGGTGAAAATTCAGTCGAATGTTAACATCCCGAAACCTTGAATCGGGACATCTTCAACAGACCTCTGTCAGTGACTTCTGCACATTTTAGGTGGCCTCCTATCGAATATGCTATTTGTATATTTTAAATTGCAAATTTTGAATTTTGTCAAATTCAAATTTTTTTTAATGTCATGCTGCAATAAGGTGTTCTAAATATACTGATTGTATGTATATTGCAGTTTAAAACAGTATTGAGTGCCACACTTAGCCCTCATTCATCTAAACACCTTGGTGTAAAACATGTTTCCATGGTGAGTAAAATCTGCCTCTGTGCTTTGGACACACATTTAAACA
The DNA here is from genome assembly GCA_024363595.1 of Xenopus borealis. Taxonomy (NCBI): domain Eukaryota; kingdom Metazoa; phylum Chordata; class Amphibia; order Anura; family Pipidae; genus Xenopus; species Xenopus borealis. Next base: position 218,041,669 of record CM044431.1, on the reverse strand, counting down.
AAATAAACACATACCCATCATTTATGCCTTCATCCACTCCATCATAGATATCATCTGGGGGAGGTGGAAAATCTGTCGGAATGAAATAAGAAACATATTAATTGTTTATTTAAGCAAGGCGATAAAGGGGTACATTTACCTTAACATTACTTTAATTATGATTTAGACAGTTTGCATGCAGTTAGCATGCAGAGCGGTGTAAAGGTGGGGATACATGAAACTGCTCAAGCTGATTTTTTACTTATTTGGTAACCCAAGTTCTCCATGCCAACCATTGTATAATCAGAAATAACCATGTAAGCTCTTGGGAGAGGCCCATATCAATGACTGGTTGAGGTCCTCACCCAATTGGATTTTCAAAGATTTTCAAGAGATCTGAACCTGCCAGGCTCCATGGTTTCCTCTATACATGGGCCAATAAGCTTTAGTCTTTAAGTCAGAAGGTAATAAGACTATTTATTGTCAGTTTTAGCCTGCTGAGGAAACCCAGGGTGTGTGCTGGGCCAAAGGGCAAATTTACTATTTTTCACATAAAATCCTACGAATCTATTTGAAATGCGATAAGCATTCTACTATTGAATGCTTATCGAATAGTTTTAGGCTATCTTTTTGCTCTATGTTCGATTTTTCGATGAAATCGTACGATCGGATGCTGATCGTTCGATTTCACGAAAAAAATCGTACTTTTGCGTTCGATCATACGAATGATATTCGAGCAGGCCATAGCAAAAGAAGCGTATGGGGGGGGGCGTTACCATAGGCTTCTATTGGTATTCGGTAGGTTCAATCTGGCGAAGTAGGCATTCAAAGGATTTTAAAATTTTAAATCCTTCGATCATGGACTGAATTATCGAATATCCGATCATTCGATCTATTCAATAAATTCAATATCAGTTTTCAAGAGATCTGAACCTGCCAGGCTCTATTGTTTCCTCTATACATGGGCCAATAAGCTTTAGTCTTTAAGTCAGAAGGTAATAAAACCATTTATTGTCAGTTTTAGCCTGCTGAGGAAACCCAGGGAGTGTGCTGGGACAACTGTCTAAGAAATTACTGCTGATATCAAGTATAGACTCAAAGCAACTGGTTTATTTATCAGCTCTTGTGTTGTAGTCTATTGTTTCTTTATGTAGGGACCATTGACTCGCAAGCAGAATGTTGCTCACCAACCCCTTGGATGTTGCTCTTGGTGGCTTCAAAGCAGGTGCTTATTTTTCAATTCCTGGATTGAAGGCAAGTTTGGTTCCATAAAATCCATGTGTAGGGCCAAACATAACCTTGTGCAGTCTGATAGTCCACACGGGGCTACAAAATGGCTAATCACATAACTTAATTATCAACCGTAGGGACTTTTTTCATGCGTCTGTTGCTCCCCAACTCTTTTGAAACTTGAATGTGATTCATGGGTAAAAAAAAAAAGGAGCTCTAATTATGAGGCACAAAATGTGGCCATCTGCTGTGTTCATAGCCATTTGTATCAGCTGACTTTGAGTGGCTACAGCTCTGACAAGTATTTGAGACTTTCTCACTTCAAATACATTCCAAAATAAATTATGAAAATTTGTCAACCACACACTAATTTCAAAGACTGTATTCATGGATCTTGCTATCTACAAACACTAGGCATTAAACATTTCAAAGCTGACACTGATGGGGCCTGTAGAACCCTCATGTATCTGCATCCAGAAGGTTCTATTATTAGTTTGACTGCTGTGTCTACAACCACAAAACATATACTGTATTATGATGCTGGTTCCTTTGTCATAATCACTGTTGTGACCTTCATGTTTCTGCATCAAGAAACTTCTGTGATGATTTTACTGCTGTCCCAACTGGCTCACCATTCTTCTTCTATACAGAAATTCTCCTTGGACCACTCCATAACATCCTAACAAAAATCAAGCTAAATACCTTATAGAACTAAATGTGGTTTTACTTACGTGTGCCACCGCTTCCACCACTGCTTTTGCTGCAAAAAAAAAATAAATACTGTTTACAGAGTACTGTTTAGCTGTACCGGTAGCTATGTTTTTATAGAAAATTACCAACCCTAACTATCCTTGTAACATTTGTGTGATATTTTATCTTCTCCACCCCCTCAGGCAGCTCTACCTGACCAGTGTCTCACAAGTAACATGTTGCTCACCAACCCCTTGGATGTTCTTCCCAATGACCTCAAAGCAGATGCTTATTTTTGAATTCCTGGATTGGATGCAAAATTTAGTTGCATAAAAACCTGGGGCATTGCCAAACAGTTCCTTCTGTAGGCTACCAGTCCACTATACAAACTTTTTCCTTGCTTATGTTGCTCTCCAATTCTTTTTTACATTTGAACCTGGCTCATGGGTTGCCCTAAGACAACATCGGGTGTGAGTTTAGACCAATTCCATATGTACATGTATTCTGTTCACCTTAAAAGCCTAATGTTATCCAATATCCGGTATGTATCTGATATTCCTTTGGGTAGCTTAAATTTTGCATGTAGCTGATGGGTATCTTGATAAATTATAACTGCTCTCTGCAGTTTAGATAAATACTTGTTGGGGTTTTAGGGTGCCCTGTACAGGGTGATGGTCAATAACTATACAGATGTTGGTTATGAAGGAGTAAAGTGCTGCCTCCATAGTAATGTTCTGTAGACACATTACTTGAAGCTACTTGAGTTTGCTCATCTTCTTGGCAGTTAAAACTGAACTGAAACTGGCCAGAAAATGACAGAATTATTATGGTTCTTAACATATAGATATAAATTATGTACACATATAGAGTGAGTTAATATAGGAGAAGAAGGTTGAACCCTCACCAAAATGCTAAATACTAATCACATTTTATTGAGCCATTCGAATGGACAACTCTTCTGGAGGTGTTCACTCACTTCAGCAGAGAAGAAGCTCTGGATGTGCTCCTGAAAGCTCATCTTTAGCATGAGTTAAATTAAATATGGTCCTTACGTGCTATTGCTGTCCTCAACATCATCATAAATCTCCTGATCATTCTCTTCCTGCTTTAAATGTTTGGGCACTTGCATTGTGGATTTTTTTCTTTTTAATGAGTCGTAGTCAATGTTCACCATGGTTGTTTTGATATATCCATCTGAAAAGGCAATTCATAAAAATAATGTTAATAATGGGATCCAATTTACCAGGTTACTCTATTGCCCACTCTCTAACCCCCCCCCGTGTGGGCAATGAGTAGGAGTCAGTTTTGGCTTGCGGTGCTTTCCATTAATGTAAGACTTGTAGTGATGAATTTAATTGTGGCTACAAGCTGAGTATATCTGTCTCTCTTTCTATATATATACCAGCCTCTGGCATGTGGCATAATCATATATAGTATTTTAATATTAAAATATTCAACTGTAAATGCTTTAAAATATGCAAGTATACAACCATACAAGTACCACCATACAGTCTGGTTTCTAATTCAAAGATATGGCCACACACATATATCGATGGCAGGTTAGAAGATGTTCTCTCTCTATTCGTTGTCCCAAGTCATTCCTGTGTGTGGTTTCACTTTCCTCAAAGGACCAGTAACATCAAAAACATTTTTTTAAAAAAGTGTAAAAACCCCAACACAAACTTTTTAATAAGAAATAACTTACCGAAACTCTGCTTGCGCTCCTCTTCAGAAAAGGTGATCAGACGATCCATCATGCAGCGCTCGATTTCTCCTCACTGCCTTCTTTATAAGAGATTGCCAGGGAGGAGAAATCGAGCACTGCATGGTGGATCGTCACCTTTTCTGAAGAGGAGCTCAAGTGGAGTTTCGGTAAGTTATT
>CM044431.1:217955028-217966677 GCA_024363595.1 Xenopus borealis | reverse complement strand
TTGTGTAGTGGAATGTAGTGGCTGTAACATATACTTCTATTATACTTTGACTTGGCGCCGTATGCAAATTAAGCATCGCTAGTGTAACTTCACTTTGTTTGACGAAGTAACTGTAGAGCAACTTCGCTACCATTTGCCTCCCTGAGCCTAACTTCTCATTTTAGTGAATTTGCGTAGCTCTAGCGAAACGACTCCTGGCAAAGTGCGTTGAACACTAGCGAAGCCAATGCAGGTGCATCTCCACAGGTTAGTGAATTTGCCCGCATGAGAGAAAGCATTTCTGTAAATTATAGTTTACTGGAAAATGGGTTTTCGCATAACAGATCCCATACTTGTAGTACTAATAATAATGTATATCATTTGGTTTTCTATTCACAGCCTCTGTTCTGCAACGTAAACATATATCTTTCAATACATATATGGTCTTTCAAAGACCTGCCTGGTTGCTAAGGTAAGAAGAATCCTAGCAACCAGCTGGAAACCTGCATTACAAACCAGTAAATATTGACATTAAACCATTCGTGTTCGTCATAGTAACTTTAAGGTGAAAAATCACGTTTTGAAGGAGTAATGCAACCCCCTGTAAATTAGAAGCATATTTTCCCTTTTACAGAAGATATACTAACAGTTATCAGTCAGCTGAAGGACTATACGATTAAAGGATAGAGAGATATTCTGCAAGGTCCTAAGCTGCTTGCAGTGTTCATCAGGAATATAACCCCTGCTTGCAGCTTTGTATCATTTCTATGGCAAAATAACAAAAAAAAAGAAGAAGATTGTGTAAGAACTTACCATTTTACACCAAGACCGATCTTGCTAGTAACAAAGTGCAGCGGCACAGGGCTTAATAATTATCCTTTGCATAAAGTAACTTCCCCTTTTGTTCTTGTAGATTATGGAATGTTATCATACAGCGCGCTCATATCACGTCCACTTATACAGAAATCAGACGCAGGGATATATACGTTCATTCGCCTGTAAGATTTAGAACAAACACTAACATTTCAGCATGATCAATGGAAGTGCCTAATCCCAGCCACCTACCGACTGATTCTTCTCTCATTTCTTCTGCTTTTGAAAACGTTCCTTCCTCTAAAAGAGACATTTCAAAATCCCCAGCTGTGAACGAATAGTCCCAGCATTCTCAGTAACATTCTGCTGAAATTCACAGCCAGAATATACATTTCATTATACATCTTAATTCCCTGTCCTTTAATTGAATTGAATGTTCAGTTTCTTCACCGGAAAGCAATGCAATAATAAAAGGAAGTAAATGAAATATCTTTTACATTGCGCACAATAACCCCCCTTTTATCACATGCACTAATTAATATATGTCAGTTGCCCTTCTATCCTCTGACCATCGGCTAGAATAAATACTGTACCTTTGCATACAAAATACATACATCTGTCATAGTACATACTGTAGTTAAAGGGCAAGGAAAGGCAAAGAAATAAAATCCCATTTTTACTTTCTTTAATGAAAAAGAAACCTATCTTCAATATACTTTAATTAAAGAATGTTTACCGTTTTTATAAGAAACCTGACTGTATGCAGTGAAATTCTCCCTCCATTTACTGCTGTGGATGGGAATTGTCAGACAGTCCCTAACTTCTGGCAGGGAAACAATCATACTTATGAACAGCAGGGGGAGCCCCTGCCTTACTTACCAGCCATGCAGAACTCAAGCAGCTTTGTTTTTTGATCATTTATGACGACCCCTAAGAAGCCCAGATCACACTGAGCATGTGTATGTAGTCTAGTCTTGCAAAGATGTATAACAAAGTTACAAGATGACAGCCCCCTGTGGCCAACTTTGAAAGCATAAATCATTTGTTTGATTGGGCTTGTGGTGCAGTAAGTTCATGTTTATGTTTAGTATACAAAATACAGCATTTACAGCCTTATTCTGTTTTAGACTTTCCTTACCCTTTAAGTTGGGTTGAAAAAAGACAAAGTCCATCAAGTTCAACCCCTCCAAATGAAAACCCAGCATCTGTACACACACACCCCTCCATACCTTATATATAAATCATATATGGCCATATACTAACTATAGAGTTTAGTATCAAAATAGCCTTTGATATTATGTCTGTCCAAAAAATCGTCCAAGCCCGTCTTAAAAGCATCAAAGAATCAGCATCACAACATCACCCGGAAGTGCATTCCACAACCTCACTGTCCTCACTGTTGCTCTAGTCTGAAGGGGTGGCCTCTGGCGTGTTGATCCTTTTTATGGGAAAAAATATCTCCTCTAATGTACTTAAGAGCAATCATGTCCCTTTGCAAGTGTCTCGCAACCCCAGCCATGACGGTCTACCCTCATGATCTCTTCAGCTCATTTATATCCTTCTTAAGGACTGGTGCCAAAAATGTTCCAGGTGAGGCCTTACCAGGGAGCCGGGACCTATAAAGAGGCAACATTATCTTTTCATCCCCTTTGTATATCGTGTCCATTGATAGAACATACATGGTGATCTTCTCCAGGAATGACAACCTAATGAATGGAACAACAAGGTGAAGGAGGCATAAATGAAATATAGGAGAACCCAGAAAAAGAAGGAGATGGGCATGGACATCAAGAAACACTCTGCAGTGAGACGTTGCTTCTTTCTCCATTCATAAGCATGGCACATACTAGCTATATGACCCTTGGTACCACAAAAGAGACTTGGACATGATGACACCAGCATTGCATTCATCAGATTGGTCAGCGTCTTATAGTTACATGGATCCTCTAGAACAGAGGTTCCCAAATGTTTTTTTACTCATGAGCCACATTCAAATGTTAAAAGAGTTGGGGAGCAACACAAGCATGAAAATAGTTCTGGGGGTGCCAAATATGGGCTAATTGGTAGCCTCTATGTGGACTATCAGCCTGCAGGAGGCTCTGTTTGGCAGTACACCTGTTTTTTTATGAAACTAAAATTGCTTCTAATTCAAAAATAAGCACCTGCTTTGAGACCACTGGGAGCAACATCAAAGGGGTCGGTGAGCAACATGTTGCTCATGAGCCACTGCTTGGGGAACACTGCTTTATAAGATGCCATTGTAAGTGACATAGAAATGCCAAGTGTCAGCTGCACAAAAGTGCCAGCACAAACGGGTGCAAACTGATGGATTTTTGGAGACCTATGTGCTGTGGAATGAAATGAAACACAAACCATTAAACTGTCATTGGAAGTAAATGAGGAACGATGATTATTTTACATGTGATGGTAGTGATTAAATCATTAGTACAACAAGATCAGACAACAGTTGCTTGGAAATGGGCAGTTGTTTATTTGCTAACTATATAAAGTGCCAAATTCATCCTGTTTTTAAAGAAATTGGTTCACTGCCACAGAGCAGCAATTATCAGAGGGAGACAACCTGAGGGAGATGTCTATTACAAAGCTGGTTAATGTAATCATGCCATCATACATAATTCAGATATCTTATATATACCACTGTAGGGTTTTCACACTCATAAATACCACTGTAGGACTATAAATACCCACACATACTGTACCCCTGTAAGACTATAAATACCCTTACATACCACTGTAGGATTATAAATACCCATACGCACCACTGTAGGACTATAAATACCTATATGAACCACTGTAGGACTATAAATACCTATATGCACCACTGTAGGACTATAAATACCTATATGCACCACTGTAGGACTATAAATACCTATATGCAATACCTATATGCACCACTGTAGGACTATAAATACCCATACTCACAACTATAGGACTATAAATACCCATAAACCCCACTGTAGGACTATAAATGTCCATATGCACTGCTGTAGGGCTATACATACTCATACATATCACTGAAGGACTATAAATACTCATACATACCACTGTAGGGCTATAAATACTCATACATACCACTGTAGGGCTATAAATACCCATTTTCACCACGGTAGGACTATAAAAACCCATACGCCCCATTGTAGGACTATAAATACCCATACGCCCCACTGTAGGACTATAAATACTCATACATACCACTGGGACTATAAATACTCATACTCATACACATCACTTATGGACTATAAATACTCATACATACCACCGAAGGACTAAAATACACATACGTACCACTGTAGGACTATAAATACTCATACTCATACACATCACTGATGGACTATAAATACTCATACTGTACATATCACCGAAGGACTAAAATACACATACATACCACTGTAGGACTATAAATACTCATACATACCAATGGAACTATAAATACTCATACATACCACTGTAGGATTATAAATACTCATACATATCACTGTAGGACTATAAATAATCATACATATCACTGTAGGGCTATAAATACTCATACACATCACTGAAGGTCTATAAATACTCATACATACCACTGGGACTATAAAAACTAATACATACCACTGTAGGATTATAAATACTCATACATACCACTGTAGGACTATACATACTCATACATATCACTGTAGGACTATAAATACTCATACATATCACTGTAGGGCTATAAATACTCATACACATCACTGAAGGTCTATAAATACTCATACATACCACTGGGACTATAAATACTCATGCATTCCACTGTAGGTCTATGAATACTCATACATACCACTGGGACTATAAACACTCATACATACCACTGTAGGACTATAAATACTCATACATACAGTATCACTGTAGGACTATAAATGCTCATACATCCTTGTGCCTGGCTGATCCAAATCCGAATTCTTGTGCCTAGCTGATCCAAATCTGAATCCTAATTTGCATATGCAAATTATGGGCATGGAGGGAAATTATGTGACTTTTCTTCACAAAACAAAAATAGTTCTTCTTTTCCCACTTCTAATTTGCATATGCAAATTAGGATTCTGATTAGGTTCGATATTCTGCAGAATCTTTTGAGAAGGATTCAGGGATTGGGCCAAATCCTTTGCATCCCAGTGCATCCATACTTTTTATTGTTTTTTTGATTTGCTACCATGATTAATGCGGATATGATCTTAAAATTCTTGTCTTAACATGGGTGTGGTTTAAAGTTGGTTTGATTTTAAAAAAGGGAGTGGCCTCCATTATTGTCCCTACACCACATAGGCCATGAAAATTCCTGCCCTTGGTTCCACATAAGTTGGACAGCACTGATGTAACCTAGAGTAGTCTATATAAAGCAAACACATCCCTTTAACCAATGCAGGGCAATAGTACATGATATTTTAATTACTTTAAAACACTTTTAATGCACTTTTATTTTTTTTGCCCCTTTAATGGTGTACACTCCTCAAGTGTATACTTTGAAGAATTAATTAAGCACATTTTCTTTTTACCTTGTAGCAAAATATCAAATTTTTGTCGTTGAGCCACACTATCAATCTACATATACTTACACAACTTTTTTATGATTAGTCCTAGCTTGGGATGCAATCAGTTCCTCATGTTTCTACTGTTTAATATGAGCAATAGCATTTCTAAATTATATTAAAATTGTACTGAATTTTCACACTTAAGTGTAGTTCACTTGCTACTACATTGTAGATGATATTGGCTTAAATTTTCCCCGAAACCTGTACATTTCCTTGCTGTTCTGTTGTATCAGCAAAGTTTCTAATTTCCCTTCCCAAAAGAGCTAATTTTAAACCATGTGCAGGAGCAATGCTTCAGACACTTCTCTTTTTTGTTCTTGCCGTACTGTGCTAACTTCTCTTTGAGAAATCAAGATTTTCTCAGAGGTGATTTTGCATGTTGCATATTTGTATATTGTGAAAAAAAAATTCTGTACCAAAAACACATGCTCCATGGTTCCCAAGCTCATCCCACCTAACGCATTTTGCACCTCTGATCTCCTCTGTGAAATGCCTTGGGAAGAAGGACCTACTACTTGTATTACTGTACTCTATATTGTGACTATAAAAGCCTGTAGGCCCAGACTGCCAATCTGTGGGTTCTGGCAAATGCCAGACATGCCCTAATAGCTACAATGAATGCTTATTTCTGGTTAAGCCCTACCACCTTTGTTTAGATCTAGCCCCCTACTGGGACCAAGCTCCTGAGAGGACTCCTACCGCCAAGACTTTAGTTTAGGCAGCACATATTTATGTGGCAGTGTTTCAAAAACTTTGGCAAAATCTAAGTCACATATACTGCCATCTCTAACTTCCTAAATCAGAATAAGCAAGTAACTCTGCTTGACATGATCTGTCTGTCCATAACAATGTCATGCTGATCACTGCTTGTAATGCCGTTATCCAAATCTGTGAATGTGATCTCTTCACACTTTAAGCTATAGAATGTACTATCTGGGTTGGGAATTGGAGGAACAGCTTCCTCTGTCCATAGCCAACACGCAAAGTAACCCATTGGGTGTGAGAACAGCAGATGCTTAGAGACTACATTTGTAAATGATCCCTCATGTGTCTGCTGTGCGAACCCCACTCCACAATCTTGGGCCACATGGCGATCCTCCTCCTGTTTCTGCTCACCCTTGGTCCACATTTTGGTTGATCACAAACATTCACTGCACTGTGAGACTACTGAAACTGAAATACTGGTCACCAATCTTTCTATGTAAAAATTTTTATTCAAATACATATCAACTGAGGGAACCCCCCTTGACAAAGGCTATAGTGCTGAAACGTTGGGGCATTCTCATTACTGGCAAGTGTATCCACCACTTGGATGGTAAGTAAACATGCTATTTATATTCATCCCAGTAGTAATGACTATTTATGGTCTCTACTGCCCCCATGTGCCTTATTCTTAGTATGCAAGTTCATAAATTAAGGAGTCTTGTATACATACTTGAGTGAATACTTGATATTGAATACAGTGATTTTTGCTCTCTGTAGTAGTTATTATGGCGTCATAACCATTTTTAACCAAGGACTTGGTTGTTAGTTCTGTTTATATATTATTACATCAAATAAAAATAGAAAGAAGGAAATTATGTGTGGGCACCAGTATAACTGTGACTTTCAATATATTACTCTGTTAGGTTGGCGACCTTTAGTTGGGATGCTAGAAGTTCTAGATCAACATCAGCTGGAGAAGATCACTGGAACGTATCTAGAGAAAACAGGCTATTGTTGCTTTCAAATCTGGCTATGCTTTTGATGACAATGTTCTGACAAAACCATTTGTACTGTTTGTTGTGAAGCGTTCCACTGCTGACTTTTCTGGGTCTTCCTATGTCTTTCCTTGTAAATGTAAGCTGGCGCAGCAGCTAGGAGATTTACTGAAAATGTAAGGAACTGGCCATAAGAATGCTACAGTTCAGTCACTATGCATTAAGCACCATCTCAGTGGTGGTTGCACCAATGAATTCCTCAGCTTTCTCTATGCCAGGTCCTGATTAGTACAGCTCTCCAAGCTCATTGAGGCTAAGAAGTCATAATTTCGCAAAGCTTCTCTTGCCCAATATACTTGTTGTGCCTTAATATTTGCCATAGCTTGAAAAATCAGGTAATTATTTTCCTCCCAGGAAAGGTAAGTGATTGACAGCTACTGTACCTTTGAAGTAACAAGGTTAGTTAACAAGAACCATGGTCATCATACTCATTACAACAGACAGTTTGGGGGCAGATTTACGAAATTCACGTGAAATGATCGAAGTTCGATCGAATTCGATCGAATACCGATCGTACAAATTTTTCGTATATTCGGATATTCTAATTTGGCCTCTTCGATCATTGAATACCAAATTATCGAATAGATCGAATGATCGGATATTCGATCATTCGATGATCGAAGGAATCAAAATTTGAAAAATGTACGAATGCCTACTTCGCCAGATTTAACCTACCGAATTGTAATAGAAGCCTATGGGAAACCCCCAATAGGCTTCTGAGACTAAGTCCTGCTCGAATACCATTCGTACGGTCGAAGCGTTCGATCATTCAAAGCGTATGAATTTTTCAGAGGCTTAAAGGAAATTTTACTTTTTATTTTTAAATTGAACAAAAATGATAGCCTAAAACAATTCGATAAACATTCAATGGTCGAATGCTTATCGAATTTTGAGTAGGATCAAGCCAATTTTGGGGAATAATAGTAAATTTGCCCCTTAGTATTGCCAACTATGGTCACATACTTTGCATTACAGAGACATAATAGGTATAGACAGTTACACATAAATGGGGGGGAATTCATGCCAAAAATGAAATACAGCTGCTTTGAACTAATTCTGAGAAGCATTGTAAAATTTCCTAAAGCATCACATTCACGAGTCATCTATATCAGTAAAACTTTATTTTTTTTTGTCTCAAAGGCAAGCGAGGATATTTTGGTATTTTTGATCCATTTTGATAGGTCAGATTCTGAATGGGATCTGCGATTCTTTATGTGTCAAAGAGTGTCCATGTCAACATTCATTTGGGTAATGGGTGGCCAAGAGATTACTTCTTATTTTTCACATGGGATTGTTTTGGTCGATGACCCACTGCATGTTTTGCCACCCTCTTGTGGAACAGGGTTGTCACATTTGCGGGTGGCTATCAATTCTTCCCCAACGCAATTAGGTGAAACAGTCCAACATCCCCATCCGCCATCAATGGGTTGTTTTGGCTCTGTGGATAACAAGAAATGCATGTTTACCTTGGGTTCCCTTGGGTGATAGTCATTATCAGGACAGAGCAGATATCATTGACCAAATTGTTAAAGGGAAATTGTCATGGGAAAACATGTTTTTTTCAAAACACATCAGTTAATAGTGCTGCTCCAGTACAATTCTGTACTGAAATCCATTTCTCAAAAAGAGCAAACATATTTTTTAATATTCAGTTTTGAAATCTGACATGGGGCTAGACATTTTTTTAATTTCCCAGCTGCCAATGGTCACGTGACTTGTGTCAGCACTTTAGGAGGGAACTGCTTTCTGGCAGGCTGTTGTTTTTCCTACTCAATGTAACTGAATGGAAGGCAGTGGGATATGGGTTTTTACTATTGAGTGCTGTTCTTAGATCTACCAGGCAGCTGTTATCTTGTGTTAGGGAGCTGTTATCTGGTTACCTTCTCATTGTTCTGTTGTTAGACTGCTGGGTGGGGGGAAAGGGAGGGGGTGATATCACTCCAACTTTCAGTACAGCAGTAAAGAGTGATTGAAATTTATCAGAGCACAAGTCACATGACTTGGGGCAGCTGGGAAATTTACAATATATCTAGCCCCATGTCAGATTTCAAAATGAAATATAAGAAAATCTGTTTGCTCATTTGAGAAATGGATTTCAATACAGAATTCTGCTGGAGCAGCGCTATTAACTGATGCATTTTGAAAAAAAAAAACATTTTCTCAAAACTGGTAAGAAATTCTGCAGATTGCTAAACCCGTAGTAGGGCTAGGCTACAGCAGAGCAAAACATTTAGATGAACACTGCTCATGAATATATATTAAAAGACATATGATTCCTATGCTTTTGGTTAATTTTAATTTGCAGAGTTCTATGGGATGATATTCATTTTTTCAAATAACCTTCCTGCTCACAAGATTATGCTCACACGATCAAGAGAGACTTTTAAACAACATTCATCTAGGCTTCAATTCTGCCACAATCACCTCTCAAGGCCTAGAAATAGAAGATTCACATATTTATTAAAGTCTGTGTCTTTCTGTATTGCTAGATTAATCTTCCTGATAAGACAGTTGACCTTCAGTACCTGCACAGTGTTCCATCTTTCTTTAGAGTGGGCTAGCCTCCATTAAAGGTAATATATAAATCTCCAAACAATGTAAAATGTTAAAATTGTTCTCTTCTGAACACTTTTGCAATTCACATTTGTAATTGTATTATTTTAATATTATAATAATGTAAAATTATAAAAATGTAGAAATATGATGAATAAAATAGAATTCATATGTATTATTTTTTATAATCATATATCATTCTTCTAGTTTTCAAGATATTAGCAGTTTTTACACTATTAATATAATGAAACTGAAATAACAGTGCCACTTACTGTCCAGTTTTGCCAACTGGCCTGACAGTCGGGGAAAGTTTCAGAAGAAGAGCAAAGTCTTCTGATGTTTCTGTGTTTAGCAGAAAAGAGTCATCTGACCCATCTACACATTCATTGGTTTTAGAGAACATTAAAGGGATTCTATCATGATTTTTATGGTGTAGTTTTTATTTCTAAATTACACTTATTATGCTGCAAATAATTGACTCTACAATAAAAAAATTAATTGCAAACCAGCAAGTGTAATTTTTTTTAGTTGTAATATTGGTGTGTAGGTGCATCTCAGGTCATTTTGCCTGGTCATGTGCTTTCAGAAAGAGCCAGCACTTTAGGATGGAACTGCTTTCTGGTAGGTTGTTCTTTCTCCTACTCAATGTAACTGAATGTGTCTCAGTAGGACCTGTATTTTACTATTGAGTTATGTTCTTATATCTACCAGGCAGCTGAACTGCTATCTGTTACCTTCCTATTGTTTTGCTGATGGGCTGCTGGGGGGAAAGGGAGGGGAGTGGTGTCACTCCAACTTGCAGTATAATATTAAAGAGTGACTGAAGTTTATCAGAGCAAAGTTACATGACTGTGGGCAGCTGGGAAACTGACAATATGTCTAAACCTGTGTCAGATTTCCAAATTAAATATAACAAAATCTGTTTGCTCTTTTGAGAAATGGATTTTAGTGCAGAAGTCTGCTGAAGCAGCACTATTAAATGCTGCATTTTGGAATTTTTTTCCCTTTAACAACATGGTTGAAACTAGTGGCTGAATAACATGTAACAGAGTTAAATGACTTACTTAAGAAGACATCTGCTTTTATATTCTGACATGCCACACCTTCATAGTGTAGTGGGCATTTACAAATACACTCTCCATCGATCACCATGGCTTTTCCTCCATTTTGACAAAGTTGGCACTTGCAGACACTGTACTCGTCAAGGTACTCTTCAATGGCTCTCTCCAGATTTCGTGTCTTTGTGTAGGCATCTTTAATGTCAGTTGGAATAAGAGAAAAAATAGGACTGGGCTGTAAGAGACAAAAAACAACTGATAACAGGGGCAAAAAGCTTCAGAATGTTCAATTTTGAACGAACTGAAGAATTAAGTTGCTTAAACCTGTACACAAGGGCCATAACCCAAATGAAGACCTCTTATTTTTAAAAGTGACGTCTGGGCCAAATTCAATTCAGTGAGAAAAAAAGTTTATCACGTGAAAACTCATGGAGGAGATTCAATTAGAGGAGAACATTTTTTTTTTATCCCAATTCAGTTCCAGTTTTATCTCTATAGGCTTCAATAGAGTTTTCACGTGATAAACCAAGAGATACGTTTTTTCGCATACCAAACTGAATTTCGTCCCCAACTCTCCACGTGATAAACCCTTTTCTCACTCAATTGAGTCTGGCCCTATGTGTGAGACTGCTGATACTGGAATGGATTCATTTCGCTAAAGGTGTCTCTCCACTAGTAAAAAAAAACCAACACAATTTCTTTCTCAACCAGGTAATAGTGAATGATCCTCTTTTCTTGCTGTGATTATGCCATGCATTTTTGTATTGTCTCACCATTTGTTGTATTCTGTACCTGTGCCTTTGAAATTAAGGAGCAGATTCACTATGATGCGAAAATTCGCCAGCGTAGGCTTCACTAGCGTTCGCCACACTTCGCCCGGCGAATTTTCGCCAGCGCTACGCAAATCCACTAAAG
>CM044431.1:217776793-217791417 GCA_024363595.1 Xenopus borealis | reverse complement strand
TTATGACCTAATCCCACTTTGAAAATGACAATTATGCTGGAAGTATGTGAAAATGTGCATTATGGGTTAACAAAAACATGGTGAAAAGCCTCTCAAAATGTCACTGTGCAGTTGCAGCCATAAATGATCCTTCCTGCCTTCCTTGGTTGCATCCATTTCCAGCTTCCCTGACAGGGGCCCTCATCTCCATACAAGACTGACAGGTACAGCGCCTTCAATAAAATATTTCTCATTTAACCTCAGCTTAATAATTTAAGGACATTTGTTATAAAAAATGTAACAGCCCATTGATTTATACGTTTCGGTCCTCTCATTCAAATAAGATTTTCCGACCAGGCCAGGGGTGACATAAGCAAAAACACTGCGGGTGCCTTCCAGGAAGCAATAAACCAGGCCTGTAATTACTCACAATCCATTTCATTTTTTTTTTATCAATTGACTGAGTGCAGTGAAACAGTATGTCATCGCTTGGTGAATTTGTCCCTAGAATTCATTTGTATTCCTCCTAGAAGTTGCTCGTTGGCAGGGATCCTTAAAAAAAACATGTCTCGTTGAAGAATCCAAGGCTTAAAAGGAACACAGGAAAAGGAATTTGGATAACGACCTTCGTTAGGTTGTGCACAATATAATGAAGCTCTGGTGATTAAGCAAAAGTATAACAATATCTCCAGCATTCAACTCAGTGCCAAACAGTCTCTGCAGGCAATTAAATGCCAATCATCTCTAATCACTTTTGCCTCACTGTCACTCTGGGTTCAATTGAAGTTTCAGCATTCAGGCAAATGAGAAATTTATATCAACTCACAAATTCTTTGTTTTTGTTTTTTTTTTCTCCCTTGGTAAAGTTTCTGGTCCCACTGCTAAGTTATCTCATTGTATCCTCTGGCATAACAATATAGGACCCAATGCCATTTATGATTACTGCTGATCTGCCATGGTTAGGGTTGCCACCTTTTCTTGAAAAAAAATACCGGCCTTAATATATAGTTACCTTTTTTCCCTTTTAATAACTTTGGGATCAACCATCAAAAATACCGGCCAGGCTGTTAACATACCGACCAGATGGCAACCCTAGTCATGCAAAGACCTAACTCTGCATGAATATAACAATAATCTGACTACAAGATACTGTAAATACTCTTTAAACCTCGTGCATACGGGAAAGCTGGCCCTTCTGCCATCCTGAGGCTACTTTTCTACTGCCATCCCCTCTCCCCCTCACACTCACTTTTTTGGTGCTGGAGGGGGTCCTGGGGGGGTCAACAATACTAGTGCAGAAAGCGCAATTGCATTCTGTAAATTTCTAGTTTGGAAGCTGGAAATTCAGCTCTTAAAGGTACTACGAGCGGTATTTTGCGGCCCCTGGTAACTAATGGGGATGCTGCCATCAGAAGCAAGGTCCTCAACATGCCTCATTGATGCAGCACCCCTGGTTTTTGATTAGGATTACTTATCATATGTGAATGTAGTATACATGTGAAGAATAAATCTGCACTCTTTCAACCCTAGCTAGTGTGAATAATTAGGTATGGTATATCGGGTCCTACTCAGGTCCACCATGTTCTGATTCTGAAGAGCAAACTCCATATGCAGCACATAACTCTTCATTTTACCTATAGCTACATTTAGACTTAGTAACAGAGTTAATCATATTTTATGGAATTAATGTACATGACAGGGTGAACTGTAGTACCCTGTCAAAAAACCCAAAGCGTTCATCCCAACGTTGCCCGGCCCTCTGTCTACTGGTGTTGTCACATAAGTGAACTGTCAGAAAGACTGCTGAATATACGTGATCTGGTGGACGGCAGAGCATTGGACATGGGGGCACCCAATGGGGCATAGAAATGTGCATTAAAGATGCAGAACTTAGTGGCTAACACCTCACAAGATGGTGGGGGTGGGTGCTCTGTGTAGTCATAATGATACTACTAAAATATGAGGCAAAACTATAAAATCTGAGTTGAGTTAGCCTTTCACTTGAAAAATTCAAAATATGATTAGTATTAAACCTCCAAGTCACCTTGTTGAATAAAATAAAGGGAATTATGTAAATCTTGTTTCAGTGGAACATGAATAGGACCAGTGACATTTACTTGCTTTAGATTCCTAATTTTATTTCTTTCATTTGATGGTTCATTGAGGTTGTTTTTGCAGATGAATGCAGCTTTAACCTTTTTAGTGCTGTGGAGTCTGTTATGCTATGGACCTAACCAAATCTATATATGCATGTTTATGTAGCAGTAGCTTGGGACCAGGGACTTTCTGGATAATGGATCTTTTTGTAATTTGGATCTCCATACTTTAAGAAAATGATGTAAACATTAAATAAACCCAATAGTCTGGTTTTTCTTCCAATAAGGTTTAATTGTATCTTAGTTTGGATCAAGTACAAGCTACTGTTTTATTATAACAAAGAAAAAGGAAATCATTTAAAAAAAATTTGGATTATTTGGATAAAATTGCTTTTTTGGGAGACGTCCTTTCTGTAATTCTGGTATGAAAGTCTTAGGTCAGGGCAAAATGACCCTATCAAATAAAAAATATTTTAAATATTTTACCACTAGTGATGAGCATTGAAGGCAATGGGCGTCAAAATGTTTTAAAGTGCGACAATTTTTTATGTTGGCGAAATTATTCTCGCTCCAAAGGCATGGGAGTTTTTTCTTGTGGCAAATTTTTTGTTTTTGCGTATTTTTTTGTCCAAATTCATTAAAGTGAATGGCCGTTTTTTTCTTATGGTGTTTTGTTTTTATCTTGGTGACTTTTTTGTTGCAGCAAGCTTACTCACATCAGAGGAAAAGTGTGCAGTCACATCACATGCAGTTTCTCACATGCTGAACTCCCGTAGGATAGATTTGGCAAGCAGATCTTCCAGGGTAGATGTAGACTATACAGGTACACCTCAGTGACAAATTATGTTAGTGGTCTCTGGATCAACCTCAGGAAAATCCTCTATCCTGATTCCCTCTCCACAGGGATCCCTATACTACAGGCAATATGGCCTGGGAGAGATACCTCCAAACTGTCACTCCTGCGTTGGAGCTCAGAACTGCTCTTTTTAGCTAACCCTGACTCTGAATCTGAAACTCCTAGAGTGTACTATTACTGGGAGCTCACCTGACACTCTCTATTCCTCATTCACAGGGTTGCATGGTCCCCGACTTGGACACATGCTTTTTGGGCCTTTCTGCACCCAGGCTCCCCTGGGCACACCATGCTGGATCACCATCCAGAGGCCAAAGAGGAAGCTGCCCCTCCCTTCCCAGCAGGATTCAGTGTAAGGCAGGAAATGGTCACCACACCCTTTGACCAATAACTACAGGCATGTAAATACTTAAATTGCAACACAGGCTTCTGCCTGGCAACTAAGAAAGGTAGGGATTTAACTCTATAGGTGCTTGTAAAACCTATAGGTCCCTACAATTGTGTTTCTCCCCAACTGTTTTTACATCTGAATGTGGCTCATGGGTTAAAAAGGTTGGAGTCCCCCAACTAAGAATACTGTTTTTCATCCTTCTTGTCATCAAGAAAACAGTTGGTCAATATTTATGCCACAATCCTAATTAATTTTTATCATATTCAAGTCACAAAATGTCTAGTTAAAATGCATCTGTATCCAAAACTGGTTACTAGATGTTGTCACTAGAGACCACAGAAAGGTCTATAGACTCACCAGCACGTATACAAACAAGCAACCCCCCCACCTCCTTTTTAAGAAAGATCCCCTTTTTGCTTGACCCCTTTACCTTTCAATTTTATTCCCAGGTACAGTAAGTTGAAAGCAGAGAGTAAGGCATCCCTCATACTGTATTCATCCTTAATCATTTCTGACAGACCTGCCAAAATAATTCATGTGTTTCTCTAAAACAGAATAAAAGAAATGCCGATGAGAGTAAAGTGTGGCTTTCGATGATAATGAGGAAAAGACAAAAGGGGCTCTCGTTTCCTTCTTATTTATAGGTCTCTATTTCATATTAAGCTCCTTACCTTAGCCAGAGCCTGGCAGATAAAAGAAAGCAGCATAAGAGAGATTCACTAGCAGCATCTTACAGTGAAGTTGAATCATAGCAAGAATATGGGTTTATAAAGAGATTTTCAATTTCTAAATTAAATTTTAGTTTTATGTTTTCTTTATCAAGCTCCTTTACTTTCAGCAGTTGTATTATCTAGTAGTGATTATATAAATATTTCCTTGCATGTCTTGGCATTCTTACTGCTACTAGAATCTTCTAGGTCCTAAACTTTCCAGATAATAGATCCCCTGCTCCCCACCTGCTAAGAGTGGCTAAAGAGGAGGATTTTCTTGACTATCGAGGCAGCAGAAACCGTGGACTGGGTCCCTGTTCTCTAGCCCCTTGCAACCATGGAGTCTGCTTCTTCCTCTGTAGTTAAAACACTGTGTCACACTAACTGCAGTTAATCTTGCCATGGGTTTTACCCAAAGTGCAGTGTTTTTGTTCATAATTGCAGTCACAAGAGAGATTCACTGATGTGTCAAAAAGTGTTTGATGCAAATCATATACAGTTGCATTGAAAAGGCCATTCATACACACGGTGATCTGAATAAATGGAAGGGTGAGTAGGTGAATATGTCCATGGTCTTCTCCTTTAAAGGGCAAGGAAAGTGTAAAATAGAATAAGGGT
Source organism: Xenopus borealis (assembly GCA_024363595.1). NCBI lineage: Eukaryota > Metazoa > Chordata > Amphibia > Anura > Pipidae > Xenopus > Xenopus borealis. Next base: position 217,786,770 of record CM044431.1, on the reverse strand, counting down.
AGAAATGGTGTATTTTGTATACTAAACATAAACATGAACTTACTGCACCACAAGCCTAATCAAACAAATGATTTATGCTTTCAAAGTTGGCCACAGGGGGCTGTCATCTTGTAACTTTGTTATACATCTTTGTCTGACACTGGCACTGCACATGCTCAGTGTGGTCTGTGCTGCTTAGGGATCGTCATAAATGATCAAAAAACAAAGCTGCTTGAGTTCTGCATGGCTGGTAAGTAAGGCAGGGGCTCCCCCTGCTGTTCATAAGTGATTGTTTCCCTGCTAGCAGTTAGGGACCGTCTGACAATTACTATCCTCAGCAGTAAATGAAGGGAGAATTTCACTGCATACAGTCAGGTTTCTTATAAAAACAGTACACATTTTTTTATTAAAGTATATTGGAGATAGATTTCTTTTTCATCAAAGAAAGTAAAAATGGGATTTTATTTCTTTGCCTTTCCTTGCCCTTTAAAGGTCACCTCTGTTTCATTATGAGAAATACTGATAGGTCAGTACATGTTCCTATCAGTGACAAAATGAGACCTTGAGGTGACCCAACTCTACTCTCTTGTGTTTGCAGCTAAGCTTTCCCCCTGATCTCTAAATACTCATGAAATAATTACCCAACTAACCAGCACCCCGGCTTGCAACATACATCCAAACTGTTAACGAATGACAACAAGCCAATCATTAGAAGATGTTGATGATTCCAAACATTTTGTACCATGACGGGTCAGCTGACCACAGCATTAATACACCAATGACTCCAGACTCGCACTGACTTTTACTCATTTACAGGATTAATAGCCAACCCAGAAGGTTGTGTCTCTGGTAGAACAAAATCCAGCTCAGCCAAGATTAATCTGCTACCAGAAAGGTTAAACATTTTCATTTTGCCACAAGGCAACTCTGGATAAATGAGTGCATCTGTGCAAAGTCGAACAAGCCTGATTAGGGAAACATTTCAATAAATCTGTTTATAAGAAATGTAATAAAAAGAAATGTGCGCACGGCAGCCTGTCGTCAGAAGTATAATACACAAATGGCAACAAATGGGAATAGAGTTTATTTATTCATTTTTTTTTTGGTGATTAAGAACAAGGGCCGTATTTGTACATTTGAAATGTAAAGGGATTCTGTCAAGATTGTTACGATGTATTTTTTATTTTTAAAATACACTGTTTACACTGCAAATAATTCACTCTACAATATAAAATGTAATTTCTGAACCAGCAAGTGTAATTTTTTTTTTAGTTTTTAGTAATATAGGAGCATCTCAGGTCATTTTGCCTGGTCATGTGCTTTAAGAGAGCCAGTACTTTAGGATGGAACTGCTTTCTGGCAGACTGTTGTTTCTACTACTCAATGTAACTGAAGGTATCGCAGTGGGACCTGGATTTTTCTATTGAGTGTTGTTCTTAGATCTACCAGGCAGCAGTTATCTTGTGTTAGGGAGATGTTATCTGGTTACCTTCCCATTGTTCTGCTGTTAGGCTGCTGGAAGGGAAAGGGGGGGGAGCGCTATCACTCCAACTTGCAGTACAGCAGTAAAGAGCGATTTATAGTGATGGGCGAAATTGCCCCGCTTTGACGCAGACGACCATTTTGACGCTGGTGACAATTTACTGCACTTCGGTCAGTATTTTTGCTAATTTATTTGCTGTACATGAAATGTGCAAATTCACAGATGGCGCATAAGTTTGAAGTTTATCAGAGCACAAGTCACATGGCTGGTAAACTGACACTAGTTCTAGCCCCATGTCAGATTTCAAAATTTATATAAAAAAAAAATCTGCTCTTTTGAGAAATGGAATTCAGTGCTTGATTTTGCTGGAGCAGCACTATTAACTGATGCGTTTTGGGTTCCAAATCCAGTGACAGTATCCCTTTAGAAATTTACAAAATTCTCTGTTGTTTTTAGCTTCGATGTATATAAAATGTATAGTTCCAGTGCGTTTTGATGCATAACTTTTGAGTTACTTTAGGGCTTATTCATGAGCAGAAGTGCAGTGGGCAAAGTGCATTATTGGACACAATTTGCAATTTCAGAAGCAATTGACATACTTTTTACCCACAATGTAACGTTTTTACTTATTATTGCAACATTATTGCGGGCTGACAGTGGGAGGTTGAATGATGCATCAAAATTGATACAGTTGCTCCTACACTACACTACAAGAATCGGATGCATTTCTGCCCATGTGCACCCTGTTCTTTAGGTACAATAGACAAACTCAAAGTTAAAGAGCTGAAAAGCAGGAAGTTGGATTCTGGCTATTATATTAGACATCCAGTCACTCCAGCCTTTATAGTTTGCATTTTCCCTGACTAACTATATTGGAAACATTTTTTATTTTGCACAGCCTATCTATTTATCCAGTTTTTTTTACACTGAACTATTCCTATAAATTAACTTTTAGTATGATGTAGAGACTGATATTCTGAAACAATTTGCAATTGGTTTTAATCTTATTTTTATTTTTTGTTTGAAAGCTGGAAAGAGAGGAAAGCAAATAGAATAATGAAGACCAATTGAAAAGTTGCTTAGAATTGGCCTTTCTGTAACATCCTAAAACTTAACTTCATTGTAAAAGCAAATTGAGTCCACTGCAACTTGTATGTGATGCACCAGTATGGTAAAATGGCATGAGTTGGAAAAAACACCAACTCTAACCTTCTCTTAAATAATCCGAACCCACACAAGTCCAACTCTGACTGAACTGTATATCACTACAGTATATATAACCTGAACCCACTGGTGGTATCATTGGTAGGGGAGGAGCCATAGTACTGGGATGATCATAGGAGAGGAAAACTGATAGACTGGTGAGGAGCAAATACAAGCCACCTCCCCAACCCAAAAAAATTGGTGCACTCCATAATAAACACTTTAAGGGGCAAATTTACTATTATTCCCCAAAATTAGGTTGATCAAATTCGAAATTCGATAAGTATTCGACCATCAAATGCATATCGAATTGTTTTAGGCAATCATTTTGCTCGCTATTCGATTACATGATGAATTTGTACGATTGGATACTGATCGTTCGATTTCATGAAAAAAATCATAAAATTTCATTTGAGTCTCCGAAAAATTCTTACGATTGAAACAATTGAACGCTCCTATCGTACAAATGGTATTCAAGCAGGACTTAGTCTCAGAAGCCTATGGGGGGGAGGGGGAGCTTCCCATAGGCTTCTATTGCAATCTGGCGATGTAGGCAGTCGAATAATTTTGAAATTTTGATTCCTTCGATCATCACATGATCGAATTATCGAATATCCGATCATTCGATCCATTCGATCTATTTGATAATTCGGTATTCAATGATCGAAGAGGCCAAATTAGAATATCCGATTTTATGAAAAAATTAGTACGATCGATCGAACTTCGATCATTTCACGTGAATTTCGTAAATCAGCCCCTAAGTGTTTCAGTAGACCTGTGTGCCATTGGGATCTTTTGGAGTATTGTTGGGAGGTGGCTGGGCTGTGTGCACCAGGCATCTTTGTTCCGCCTAGTAGGTAGGGTGTGCGAGGTCCAACAGTATTTGTATTCAACATTTTAATGATGACATTGTTGTTTTTTCCTGCAAAAAAAAAAGCAAAATGCATGGCACACAGTTTTGCATAAATTTAAGCCTATGCGACATTTTTCTTTGAAACTATAACGGATGAGAGGGTTTGCTCATCTCTAGTCACGGGTGAACCCGCAATGTGTCCTCAATTTTGCACCCATTTCTGTTTGTCTCCGTAAATGAGCTCTTGCACATCGGCACTAACCATACAGTTTATATATATATATATATGATAAAGGCCCCAATGGGAGCCGAAACGTTGGACACGTGAGTGACACAGAAATAAACCACTTTTTGATTGAAAATACTGGAGTGCTGGTCTATTTGCAGATTATATATATACATATATATATATATAGGTGCAGGGTAGACAACATTTTTTAGACGCAGGTATGGGATCTGTTTAGGATCTGGAGTTTTCCGGATAAAGGATTATTCCATACATCCTAGAAAATCATGTAAACGTCAAATAAACTAAATAAGATTGTTTTGCCTTCAGTACGGATTAGTTATATCTTAGTTGGGACTAAGTACAAGCTACTGTTTTATTATTACAGAGAAAAAGGAAATTATTTTTTAAAATTTGGATTATTATTTGGATAGTGTGGAGTCTATGGGAGGCTGCCGTGCCATGATTCTGGGCTTTCTGGATAATGGGTTTCTGGATAATGGATAAGGATTAATTATATCTGAGTTTGGATCAAGTACAAGGTACTGTTTTATTATTACACAGAAAAAGGAAATCATTCGAAAATTTTGGATTATTTGGATAAGCTGAAGTCTATCGGTGACGGCCTTTCTGTAATTTGGAGCTTTCGGGATAACGGGTTTGCAGATAACAGATCCTATACCTCTATATCATCATCAAACACTTTTCTTGTGAACTGGAGATTTTACTTAAAGGGATACTGTCATGGGAAAAAAAGTTGTTTTCAAAATGCATCAGTTAATAGTGCCGCTCCAGCAGACTTCTGCACTGAAATCCATTTCTCAAAAGAGCAAACAGCTTTTTTTATATTTAATTTTGAATTCTGACATGGGGCTAGACATTTTGTAAATTTCCAAGCTGCCCCAAGTCATGTGACCTGTGCTCTGATAAACTTCAATCACTCTTTACTACTGTACTTCAAGTTGGAGTGATATCACCCCTTCCCTTTCCCCCCCCCCCAGCAGCCTAACAACAGAACAATGGGAAGGTAACCAGATAACAGCTCCCTAACACAAGATAACAGCTGCCTGGTAGATCTAAGAACAGCACTCAATAGTAAAAACCCATGTCCCACTGCGTACTATTCAGATACATTGAGAAGGAAAAACAACAGCCTGCCAGGAAGCAGTTCCCTCCTAAAGTTCTGGCACAAGTCACATGACCAGGGGCAGCTGGGAAATTGACAAAATGTCTAGCCCCATGTCAGATTTCAAAACTGAATATAAAAAAATCTGTTTGCTCTTTTGAGAAATGGATTTTAGTGCAGAAGTCTACTGGAGCAGCACTATTAACTGAAACGTTCTGAAAACATGAAAAAAACAAGTTTTCCCATGGCAGTATCCCTTTAATGAAGGATGATTTAATATCCAGCTAGAATCCACCATCAGTAATGTGTATACCACTATTCTACAGAGGATCAAAGCTGTTCTAGAAGCAACGGTCAATGGTCTATTTCTATATCAGTCAAGACCTATTAAAAACATATTCTGCCTACTATCCAGTTATGCTGGCTTCTGTCTGAACACATGTGCTGCATCTGGCATCTCTGCTGGAGGAATCTGTGAGGTTTAAGAAAACAAAGGAAAAATGTAACAGTTTAACAAATGTTTCCCCTCCACCCACCCAAGCAGCTAAGTGTGAAATCCTCACTCGATGTATCATTCAGACCCTTCCGGCGTCTTGGGATGATGGAAAACTGAACTCAGTGAAAATGTCACATTGTTTGTCGGGTGAAAGTGTCACCTTGCTGTGAGCAATCTGGTCTGTGTTGTGTACTAACTGCTTCCATGGATTCAGACTGGCAGATTGTGGTCACGGATTATGTGACTTGGGGTTTTTTGCAGAATTTGAGCTGGGATATTTGTTGTCAGAACCAGAAGAATATCGTGGCACCTATGCAGATAATATCAAGGCAAAGTGTATTGTGTATTCTGATGATTCATTCTCTGAATATTCTGTTTATCTGTGTATCTGACTGGCAGCTGTTATTTTCCTGACACCGTCTCCATAGATAGCACCATAGATAACAAAAAACTGTTTTAGAAAATTCTCTTTCGTCCGTGCTTTGTACCTGCCTAATGAACATTATTATATTTTTTTGATTTAGCTATAGCTTCTGCAACAGTATCGGGGAAGGGGACAAGTAGGGTTGCCACCTTTTCTTGAAAAAAAATACCAGCCTTCCCATATATTTATCTTTTTTTTCTTTTTTTTTCATAACATTGGGATCAACCATCAAAAATACCGGCCATGCCAGTAAAATACCAGCCCAGGTGGCAACCCTAGGGGCAAGAGGGGTCATTTGCGACAGCAAGTGCAGTAAGCAAAGTGCAATAGTCATCATGGTTTTTTTCCCATAATGCAGCATTTTTCTCCCAGAATTCCAGTGTTGCAGCAAGTGCCAGGGGGCATAAATGTGGCGACAAAAGTAATGCAATTTTGCTTGCATTCTGGATGTAATTGCACGTCACTCTTACTTTGAACACCGGAAATAATGCCGGCCATACCTTGGCACAAGTTTATCTGATTTGTGACAATGTGCAAATGCAAGTGAGATAATTCTGATGTGGTGGCACAAAACACCCTCTGGCCTGCACAGTGGAATTCTGGGAAAAACCTGCATTATGGGAAAATATGCCATTTGCAACCGAAATTGCATTTTGCTCACTGCACTTGCCCTTATTTTCTTTCGCCATCTTTGCACTGCTAGGATGGTGATGAGCCTTCCGCCAATGACAGCTGTGTCCTTTAAGGGGCAAAGCTATAATGCAGGGTCGGACTGGGGGGCCTGGGACCCTCCGACCCCCTGGACCCCCTACTGCACTGTTGGCAGAAGTCGCACGGAGCTGTGCAGGGCGCGTGCATTAACTGTGCGGCGCGTGTGCCAGGGGCAAGGGGATCGGGAGAGGGGGTCTGGCCTGATGGGGGGCCACAAGGGGTGGGGCCCACCGGGTTTTTTTGCCACTAGCAAACAGTTTTGTTGCCTTCATTTTTACAAATTCTATGTTTAATACCCCAAAACATATGGCAGAATAAGTATAGTTTCAGGCATAGTAGCACATTCTGAAACACTGGCTGGGGCCCACCGGGTTTTTTCCCGGTGTCCCGTTGGGCCAGTCTGACCCTGCCTTAATGCCAGATAGGAAGAGATTTGGGGACAATAACTAGTTGAACCCTACATTCACCTGAAAAGCCTGAATGAGCCGTGACTAAATGCTGACCCTCAAACAGCAGCTTGAAAAGGAAAATGTTTAAAAACAATGGTCACAGGGGGTGAGTGCAGCATGCGCATCCCTTGGAATGAGTCTTTTCTTAAAGTAGAACTAAACCCCTTGCTTATAAAAACCCCTACCCTCCATAGTCTCCCCTCCCTTCATTCCCCCGCACAGGTGATAACTCAAGTAAATGCCCCTAAGCCTGTAATTACCCCTTGTTGCAGAGTCAGTGCAGTGGAGCTCACAGGCGCCATCTTTAGGTGCTTCAGTAATCTTCGGGTCTTCTTCAGGCACTTTGGTCATTTTAGTCACGTTCGCCCCATGCGCAGTTATCACAAAGTGGAAGACTGCTCCAACTGTGCATGAGCCGATAAGCTGCTTACTTACTGATATACTTACTGAAGATTTCCGAAGCGATGAAGATGGTCCCTGTGAGCTCTGCTGACTCTTCAACCAGGGGTAATTACCGGCATAGGGATATTTACTGATGTTAACACCTGTGAAGGAGGGGGGACTATGGATGGTAGGGGTTTAGTTCTCCTTTAATCTTGCAGTTCTTAGGGCTCATTCACACTGACACCAGGAACAGCAAACAGGCCACTCCTGGTAACCTGAAGAGCAGAATTTCTGTTTTTTTAATCCAGAAATTTGTCTCTACTAGAGCTCAATTGGCAGTGCAGCCCCGGACTCCCTCTGGTGCAAAAAAATGTAAATGCTGTGGGAGGGCAGAGCAGGAGCAGCCTTAGGCAGCTCCTCTTACAGAAACACAACTGCACTGACCTGTCCTTACTGCTATGGACCAGTTGCATCTTATGAATACAGAGCTGCCTGCATTTATAGGGCCAACACAGGACACTATTCTTTTTGGGAGCAGAGAGACCTATGGTAAAATGCAAGGTGCCAAGTGTGAAAGAATGGATTGTACATGTTTTTTTTAGTTTTTATTTGCACCAGTCCTGCATTTAATAAATAACACCCAGCTTTCACAGCTTGTCACATCATTCCCAAAAACTTAGAATGCCTCTAGGAGATGCAGCCTGCAGACCTCATGGGCGTAGAATCTCATTATTGGGGACAGCGCCAGCTCAAAATAGCAAAAAATAAATAAATAAATTCTGCAGTCATGGCATTAGCAGGAAACATTTATAGGTTTGCTCATCTTACCAACAACATGCAGGTTTTGGATCCATTATCCAGAAACCCGTAATAATAATAAAACAGAACCCTGTACTCAATCCCAACTGAGATTTAATTAATCCTTATTGGAGACAAAACAATACTATTGGGTTTGATTCATTTTTATATAATATTTTAGTTGACTTAAGGTATGGAGAACCAAATTACAGAAAGTATCCCCTATCCAGAAAATCTCAGCATTCTGGATAACAGGTCCCATACCTATAAAAGTTGTGTCAAGATATCCGCAATCCTAAACACGCTTCTGCAAGAATGTCTCTCTTGACTCAGTATACGCTAAAGAATATACTATGAGCACACACTCCTACCGTAATGTTTATTTACAGCTAATTAATGGTATGATAATTAGAATATATATTTTACCATTAGTGATATGTTGGACGCCAGCGCTCCCTCAGGTTAATGGATCATCTTGTCTGCGTCTCGGGAGAAAGGGGAGAGCGGCAGAAAACTCTGGAATGCTTATCACCGTAATTAAATGCCTACGAAGAAGTTAATCCTCTATAAATGAATGCTTATTTTCCATCGAGTGAAAAACGAGCCGTCTTCCCATTTCTATTACTTAACTTAATCTTTTCAGCTTAATTAGGGTTTGGTTTTATTGTCGTTTTAATTAAGTGCGCCGCCATCATAAAATAAACAGGGCACAAAAAAATCATGGTGACAACTTACCTGTGTTATATTCGCCAAGACGTTCAGACACGGTAGATTTGTTTACCAGACATATTAACCCCTCTGACTTTGACTGATGGTGGGTGAAAGCTGAAAGGCCATGGCTTGGACAATCCATATATATATATATATATATATATATATATATATATATATATATACTGTATATATATATATAGTATATAGGATTACAGTGGGCATCTTGCCCTACATCTTGTTCTGTTAACCCTGGTTTCTTCTCAAGCTTCCTACTTAAATATGGGGTCTGTTGCCCATTATCTCTAGTTAAACTAACTCAACTAATTACAGGGGAGGTAGTAAGATCAATAAGAGTAGTAAGAGCAAGTAAGTAAGTATTAAGAGTAGGGGTGCAATTGCACCAGGGCCTGCTCCCTCTCAGGACCCGCCAAAGAGGCTAGGAGAACTCCAATGTGCAATTCATAGGGGGAGAGCCTGATAGGGGGGCCCGGGTGCACCAATCCTGCACCAGGGCCCACGAGCAAGTAGTTACGCCACTGAGCAAGCATAATATAATAGAAGTCACTGCACATGCCTCTCACAGTATAATATAGTTCACGGCATCTGGCCTCTTAGGCTAGGGCCACACGGCACCAAAATCAGCCTGCTGAAATATGTAAGCCAATTTTAGAAAAAAAGTGGTTCAGGGCACTCTAGGAAGCCACATATAGATCAGACCAAAAGTAGACTGGTTAACAAGTAGAAAAAAATCTTTATTTAAGCAATAATCTCGAGCCTTACACATTTCGTGCCACTAAGACACTTAGTCATAGACTATGATTAAGTGTCGTAGTGGCACCAACCTACTTTTTTTTAGTATATAGATTATCTGCTCCCGTGAGTTGAGGGCTTGGGGCAGGAGCACCTAGGCCACTACTCCACTTTGGTGAGTTATTCTACTATGCATTGGATGTTAGTGATGGTCCAATTTATCCGTCTGGTTCGAATTTGCAGTGAATTCCTGTGACTCGCTGCTGCCGAAAAAATTCTAGGATCTATGGATCAAGGATTGTATGAATGATGCCTTCAAGTGGGGGCCCTGGTCAATGTATGAACCTTCTAGTGGGACTTTAATTGCAAAAGTTTGACAAA
>CM044431.1:217734170-217756811 GCA_024363595.1 Xenopus borealis | reverse complement strand
ACTTTAGGGATGTGAATAACAGAGGTGTTACAGGTGTGAACAATGTAGGGGGTTATTGTCTGAATTTGAGGTGTACACAATCAAGGGGCTGCAGAAAAAGTTGGTGAAACTATTGTTTAGGAAGGTAGTCATAAATATGGGCCTTACTTTAACACCACACTGCAGGCTCTGAAATAAAAATGATACTTTTACTTTTGAGCATTGCACAGTCTATTGCATATGGACAAAAAATCTGGGCACTTGGCCATGTTTTTTAATCACAATGGAACATTATTTCCCAGAATTGCTGCACTTCGATGTGGATAAGCATGAATAGCAAATTTTATGCAATTGAGGGAAGGGGCAGCAGGATGTGGACATACAGAATAGTTACATGCTCTTCAGTGGAAAGCTTAGAATTTATCTATAGGAACGGCACCTACACAGTCTTGCTATTAAAGTCAATATCTGACATGATCTAGAACAGGGTCCCCCAACCTTTGTTACTCGTGAGCCACACTGAAATATTAAAAGAGTTGGGGAGAAACACAAGCAGGAAAAAGTTCCTGTGGGTGCCAAATAATAGACCTATGTGGACTGGCAGTGTACAGGAGGTTCAATTTCGCCGTAAACCTGTTTTTATGCAACCAAAACATGCTTCCAAGCCTTTTATTAAAAATAAGCACCTGCATTGAGATTACTGGGAGCAACATCCAATGGGTTGAGAAACATATTGCTCACAAGCTACTGGTTAGGAATCTCTGCTCCAGAATCATAGAATGACTCTAAAGTAGTGGGAGCTTCACTCAGCATGTGATTCAGTTGGTAGGCCACAGATTGCAGACTTAAGCTGTAGAACCGATAAGAATGGCCCAAGAACCTAGCTGCATGAGTGGTGGTTGCACCCAGGTATTGGAATCCCATGGATTCCTGGAATACATTCCCACATGCAGGAATGGAGATGTTTAGGTGGATGAGGATTTTGAACTTAGTCAATTGGATCATAAGCCTTGGTGGAAATAAGAAGAGCATTTTGCACTAGGGACCTATTGATATATCTCTAGAAAGGAGAGATGAAGGGTAATTGGTAGTAAGTATGCACCAAATCCACTATTTTGCAAATCCTTCATGAAAGATTCATCCAAATGCCGACCCAAATATAAATGCAAATTAGCAGATGCAAATTAGGGGTAAGAGGAGAAAAAGAGAATACACAGTGTGCTACAATTTTTTTTACCTCCTTGTTTTGTGATGAAAAGTCACGTGATTTTAAGATCAAACTGAATGTGGACTATGCTGAAATAGTCTGAACTGTGAAATAGCTGAACTGTGGCCAAATACTGAACCAAACCCTAGATTCAGTTTATCCCTAATTGGTAGTCTAGTAGATTTCTTCTGAACTTTCCAGACATTGAACTGGGATCTGCCTTACAGGTCATATACTGTGTTATTGTGATATATTATCCCCTTCTAATGAAATGAATACGTGCCAGGATATATTACTGGAATCATTTTGGGTTTTTTTGTGAGCTTTTACGTTGCCGCATGTAGAAATGATTGAAAAAGGGGTTTCAAGTTTACTTGTCGATGTACCATTTTTTAACCATGGGCTTTTCCCCATAGTTCTACCATAGGGCAGTGCCAAAAACTGATTTCTGCTGCAGATAAGACCCTTATTTCAAGCAGCTGCAAGATATTTACTTAGCTAGAGTGAATAATGTAATAAATGATGTTCCCCAGAGTTGATTGAAATGGCTCCACACATTTCCATTTATTTGCATACGTATTCCTATTGCACTTTATAAAGCTCCTATCTGTGCTCGAGAGGTAAAAGCCGCACAATGATAAAGTATAGCGTTATGGGTTTGCTTGAGTTTATTTTCCCTTCACTCAAAGCTGTAGTCAACGCAAACGTCAAGCTTTCAGGATCATCTGTTTTATATCTGTTTTGTCTGGCTGTTTTACAACAGAAATGCAGCTGGCAAACGTTAAGAAAATGACATCACTGAGCGGTCTCCAAAGGAAAACTAAAGGGCCCCAAGTAAGTGTGACAAACACAGAGATATTTTTTATTTTTCTATGAATGAGATGTTTACTCTATGCCAAGAACGGGGGGGAAGATCCCACAAATGTGCCTCTTTCCCTGTGTAGTCTCAATATTTCACTTGCCACTTTCTGTAGCTTCGGATCAAAGTCTGAATAACACTGAAAAAATGCTCCTTTTGGGAAAAAGTGAAATAACCCAAATATAGGCCAAGATATTTGTCATGCTTTAACGATGTTCCTGTAATTTTGCTATGACTCAACATACAGAGGGACCAATGTCCTCCTGTAAAAAATGGATTTAATGAGGTGCTTGTTTACTTCCACACACAGACGAGTAGACTAGAGAAGGGATTCATTGACTTTGCCGAGTAGAAGGTTATATGCCCTGGTAGGATTTATTCGAAACCGTTTCAGCAGGAGCCAAAATGGATATGACAATGTACAGCTGCTCACCTGTATTAGTTATAGGCATCCAGCTAAACTGCAATTCCATTTCCTAGCAGCCAATGGCTTGATCCATTATCCAGAAACCCATTATCCAGAAAGCTCCCAGTTACAGAAAGGCCAAATTTTAAAAAATGGGTTTCCTTTTTTTCTGTAATAATAAAACCTTGTAGTTGATCCCAACTAAGATATTCATTTTTATTGGAAGCAAAATCAGCCTATTGGGTTTATCTAATGTTTACATGGTTTTCTAGTAGACTCAAATGGTATGAAGATTCATACCAGGTCCTGGGCATTCTGGATAACATGTCCCATACCTGTATTCTGAATCTATGTATAGGATGCAGGCAGGGGCTCCCCCTGCTGTTCATAAGTATGATTGTTTCCCTGCCAGAAGTTAGGGACCGTCTGACAATTCCTATCAACAGCACTATATAAAAACAGTACACATTTTTTAATTAAAGTATATTGCAGATAGATTTCTTTTTCATTAACGAAAGTAAAAATGGGATTTTATTTCTTTGCCTTTTAAACATTTGTAAGTGATTTATGTATTAATGATTGTTGAATGAGATCCTTAATACCATGCTATGGCTGCACTCATATCTTGAGTTCCTCTCTGGCCTGATGGTATAGCAGTGATTTATAAGGGTTCAGTTCACTGATTTTGTTTCTGGTGCATGTCGATAACATGCGTGAATGTAGAACAAATGTCATGGAACTGTAATACGTCTTCATTCGAACAAGAATTTGACTAGTCAAGGTTCTAATCTTCACTGTGAAACTGATTGCATGTGACGTATGGGGCCATGACCACATCAAAGTTATCTTCCTCCCTTTTACCAGTTATTTCTCCACAAAGAAAAAAATGCTGTTTTAGGCTGGTTTCTAAACACTTGAAATCTGTGTCAAGAAGATGAACCTCACAATGGGTAGGCCCATTTATAAAAGCTTTTAATTGTTTTGTATTTGTATTGAGTTTTTCTGGTTTTTACTATTAACACATTTAGAATTTTATAGTTCTTTTTTAGAGATTCGTGAAAAAAAAAAGAAATCGGAATATTAGTAAATAGGCCCCTAAGTGTTAATCAAGTGTTAAGGTGGCCAGACATTTTAAGATCCATTTGTTTGGCAAGGTCACCGAATGAGCAAATCTGTCTCTCAATATGCTCACCAAAGGTGGGCGATGTTGGGCCAATCTGATCTTTGGCCCTGGGGTCAAAAATTAGATTACAGGGGGGAATAGGGGCTGTCGGGAGGAGGACTGTATTAACAATGTGGCCCCTTAATCCAACATGATATTCAAACCTGCCCAATCTACATCTGCCTGATTTTTGGCCAGATATTAGTCAGGTAGTCCTGTAAGAGGACCCCATACATAGGCTCCAAACAACTTACATCTAATTCACAATATATCAACTTACCATTAATGTGCCATATCTTTTAAAATTCAGCATAAAGCAATGGCCAGCCTCTGCTAATCCCCAGCAGATAAATACAAAAGGTCCTCTGCACTCAACTTATTATCAATATATGAAGGACATTAAGACATTTTGGGCCATATTTCAAAGAGTTATCTCATGGTTTTGCACATGAAAACTCATGGTGACTGGGATCACCTGACTTTAGTTGGAAAGGGTGGGAGCTACAATATGGAGCTGTATAAACTACTCACTAATATTTTTTAAACTGTTAAGTGGGAGTGCAATGAGGCTGTGACCACAAAATTCATACAGAAAAATACAAAAGGTCCTCTGCATTCAGCCCATTATCAATATATTAAGGACACTGAGACATTTTGTGTATTAAGATACTAAAAATGCCTCCTGTTTAAACAAAACAGTAGTTGTTTGTCCAAAGTCATCCCTGGTCTGACCAGTCCTACACTCACTTTAATCAAATCCCCAGCAGGCCACCTAAAGGATCAGAATGGCGGTCACATTGAGGGACCGCATCATTGAACACATGCGGCAGCAATCCGATGGGATTTTTTTACTGTGCCTAATTGACATCTGGCCAACTTTTGTCCAGATGAAGATCGGCGAAGTCCGTCGGGGGGCCCCACTAATGGGCCAATAAAATGCAGCTTTTATTGGCCCATGAATGGGGGCCTTTAGCATATAGACATAAATGCTAACTATTGTGTTTTGATAGCCGATAGTAGAGTATACCACTGCTTTATTAGCAGGCTCATGCAGCCATTACACAACAGTAACCTAAACTCTAATGCTCTAAATCAGGGATCCCCAACCTTTTGAACCTGTGAGCAACATTCAGAAGTAAAAGGAGTTGTGGAGCAGGGCTGGCCGTACCAAGTGTGGGGCCCAATTGGAACCATTTTGGCGGAGCCCCCTAGAAGGAACTTTGCTGTCTGTCGCAGGGTCACAGAGCTGGATGGGCAAATAGTGCCTGCTTTCCCCTGTGTCCAAGTGATGGCTTCCAGTTGGGGATGGGGGTAGGCTGGGCAACTGAGGAATTAAGGGAATAGGAATCAGAGCTCGCACTGAAGCGGGGCCCCCATAAGTGCGGGGCCCAGTTGGGCCAAATTGGTCCAATGTGCTTAAAACTGGCCCTGTTGGGGAGCAACACTAGCATGAAAAATGTTCTTGGGGTGCAAAATTAGTTCTGTGATTGGCCATTGGTAGCCCTTATGTAGACTGGCAGTGTACAGTTTACTCTGTGTACTCTGTTTGGCAGTACACTTGGGTTTTATGCAACTAACTCAATTGAAATCGAGCCTGAAATTGAAAATTTTGCACCTGCGTTGAGGCCACTGGGAGCAACATCCAAGGGGTTGGAGAGCAACATGTTGCTCATGAGATACTGGTTGGGGATCACTGCTCTAAATAGTATAGTACGTACAGTATGCACAATATAAGTCCTGAGCACAGTGACATCTACAGTCCATTTGTATAACACCACACTAACTACTGTATCTCTCTCTTTTTCTAATCTGTTTATCTTTCTATTTATCATCTATCTATTAATCAATCATCTATCACCTGTCTCTCACTCTTTCTTGCTCTCTCTAGTTATACTTCCTTCTGTCTTCCTTTCTATTTCATTAATAGTTTATCTAAGATTTCATCCATCTATCAAAGTCTATTTTCATTGGTAACTCCAGTGCCCATATCAACAAAATGAGGCCAGCATTTAGGAGAGAAACTTTTTTTATTCGTTACCTATACCAAAAAGTTAAAGAAACAGTCAGCTACAAATTCACTATTCTGCACAATTTGAAATTTGACATGGTTCAGATGTCATAATTTATGTAGGTGAGCCTGGGATTTGTGTTCTGAGATTTGTGATTGAATAGAATGACTTGGTAACAGTGCACCCTGGCACCCGTGGTCTATGTGCAACTCCCATGGACAATGGCCCTTTTAGCATTTGACCCTCAAGTGGATCATGGTGTGATTCCTGGTTCACAGATCAACCATCTTGTAAGTATCAGCAGTCCAGGTGTTGCTTCAAAAGAAATAACTTCTTTATTGAACAAGGCAGTAAATCTTGGTCACAGCATTCAGGCAGTATAGCTCCTTAGATACATCCAGGATCCTTCACAAGTATAGATTTTGCAAGTAGATTCCTCTTAGGGGGTAGTATCTTGGTGATTTTCCTCAGCATTAGGGATCCCATCTGGTATTTCTCCTTGGTACTTTCCCTGCTCCTGAGTTCACCCGTGTCTGATGGCTTGATCCCCACATGGGCGTTAACCCAAACTTCTCTCCTTGTTGGAGCCAGAGAGCATCAACCTTTATGGTGACACACTCCAAGACCCTTTTTGGAAGAATCGCTCATACTCAATTCATGAGTAAAAACTTTTCCTTTATTCAAACTTCTTGATAACTGAAAAAAGAGCGCCATGAGGTCTGACGCGTTTTGTGTCACTGTACTTCCTCAGAGACCTGCACGTCCTCAGATAGCTGTTCACTAAATACACTGCTGCGAACTCGCTCTCCTGGAGTGACTATTTCAGAAATTTTGACACTAAATAAAACTCTCCCTAACTAGGGCCTGTCAACTGCTTCAGACCCAGTCCTGTCCCCACCTCCCTCAAGGTGGGATGCAAGAAGAAAGCCCTGAGCACTTCTAACCACTGCCACCTACTGGGCAAGCAATAAACCAGATGAGATGAATGATAATATTCAGGAAATGGTTTTTCACCCAGGGCTCACTAAGGACCACTTTAGATGTCCAAACTACAGGGACCAACTGCCCGTGAAGATGCCTAACCCTCTCTACCTTTACAGTATGCATTTTGTGAATTTACATACATGATGCAGAATAAATGTGGTGACCAGATTTTGAAAGAGTTAGGAATAAAATATGTTATGTCTTGAGAAAGGTCCAGACTGGACCGAAACGTTGACAAATAAACTTCACCTTGGTTCACCTTGGTTGATTCTACTATGAAGTCCTGGAGTGCGTCATTCTTTGGAAAAGGATTATCTACACTTCATATGACAGCACCCAGGCATTAAATTTGCTTTAATTGGAGTGCACCACAGCTGGAACTATATATATATATATATAATATACTGTATATATATATATACACATAGAAATAATTTCTCAGCCATGTGCTGGGACTTTAGTTAGACAGCAATGTTATTATAAAGATCCACAGTCATCCAACATTTTATTATTCAATGTATTGTAGGCCTGCTCTATCCACCTGTCTGCAAGTCGTACTCGGCAATCCCGCTATGCACTTTCTCAGGCAATTTATTTTATGCATTCCAAATACAGATTGATTCTGTGCAGTTCTGAATATGACAAGATGGCAGGCTATGTGCCCTTTCTACCTGTAGTAGCCTGGATTGTGGCATTGAAATTGCTTCCGCTTGATTAGAATAAAAGATGAGCAATGAGGTTTACACATCGGCTGGAAGTGCATGGGCTTCAAAAATAAACTTTCTTTGTACATACATCAAGATTGAGTTTTAGCCCAATTGATTCTTGTATTTGTTCATTAATTGCATGAAAGGAGATTTTGCATCTCAGTAAGGTTATACATTCATATCAAGAGATGCATAATCCTGCCAAGAATTTCAACAAAACTAACAGAAAAATAGCAGAATATTTCGATATAGAGAGAACAATTTTAGAACTGACTCATATGAGACTAAGCAAGATGAATCTAGAAGTAAATTATAGCCTCTGCCAATGGCATGGCCATTGTTTTGGTTTCATAAGTTGTTATGAGTAAACACATGGAGCCTAGTAGATCGGCAGAGAATGATACATTTTTGTCTTTGGCTGCTTTGTACTCCCTTCAGAGATAATAACTAGTATGTAGATATTCCAGCATGTCCAATGACAGCAAGAAATAGGAAATATTCAGCAGGTTAAAGTTTATGCCAGTGAACAGGTATGCATACAGAGGTAAGGTGTTATTTTTTGTTGAATGGCCTAGAGAGTATCTGAGACTTATTGCATGGAAGCGTAGACCACACTTACACCATCTTTATGGGTCTCTTTGCATCTATTATAGGTTAGGGATGTAGTAAAATGACATTCCTATAGTGAATTTTCTTAGCATTAAGCTGGCCATAGACGTAAAGATTTTTGAAAGATCCAAATGTTATCGTGAGACCACGATTGTCTCAAAACAATCGTTTAAATGCCTGATGTGTCCATCAACTAAAAAGACCATTTCAGGAGACATTGCCAGAAAAACTGAAGGATCACAGCCTGCTTGGCCCTGCAAACATAGGTAGATTGCATGGGGACCGATAAAGATTTTCTAACCTGGCAGATCAATCATCAGACCAATGTCAGACGAAAAATCGTAAGACGAACGATCGTTTGTATCCCACTAACCACACGATAATTTTACAGATTTGTCGGACTTCCCTAAGATTGGTCGTTCGGCAGAGAAAGATCGTTGCATCTATGGGGAGCTTTAGAGGCTCTGGAGAGTTAAGTAAGGGACCAATCTACAAACTGGATGTTTCTCTGGGTACATATACTGGCAGGATTTTTGGATGCCCTTTAAGTCCTGTATGGAAAGGAAATATACAATGATACTACATTGCCAGTTGACATGACCTATTTATTGGTGAAGTGGTTTCATGAACTTTGGCATCGAACAATAGAATGAGCCCATTATAGAACAGTATTAGAATTTCTTTGAGCAAAGAGTCATCTTGGATTGTTCCATTCTAGGATGATCCACTTTAACTAATGTTGTCATGGTTACTTTGAACTGCCAATGGTGAAAATGAACAGTGTGCTTTTTTATGCCACAGGCAAATACTATTCCATGTGATTCAGAGGGACCTCTGTTGGGGAAACAGCCTACTAGGAATCCATTATATGTCTGGAATTTAACTTGGCCAGTCCATCTTAACTAGAATAAAATTCAGGATGGGAAATACAAAAGTGGTATTTTATTTTCCTTCCAATTTGATGAATGAAAGGCCTTACAGTATAATGAATAAAATGTTTTTTATGGATCCACTAGAGAATTTTTGTGGTAGAGAAGAGGCAACTGCCAATTAGGGATACACCAAATCCAGGATTTTTCAGCAGGATTCCAAGTGCCTGGCCGAACATAACCCGAATCCTGACTATCCTGACTTTTCATCACACAAACAGTGTAGGGAACTTTGTTTTTTAACTGGGCATGCAGCATGCGGTTCTCTTTAACTCTTCCTTGCCTTAGTTTGCATATGCAAATTAGAGTTTGGATTCAGTTCAGCCGTATTTTTTATAAAAGATCCCAAAATAGTGTATTCTGTGCATTCCTACGACTGCGACGTGATATTACTAGCCTGAAACAAAAGGCCACATTGCTGATTCTTCTTATCAAATTCAAGTTGAAGAAGCATTGAGAAAAGGAGCAGATAATTTACATTAAATAGAATACAGAAACCTGCCAAAAAAAACCATTAATCCCTTGTATAAACATTAATCCTCTCCAACAAAACTCTTCCATATGTCGCTGACTCATAGATTATTCATCATAAAGTCAAAATTATAAATAGGGAAAATTTGCAGTAGGCAAGATGTAATAAAGTATAAAGCCTAACCTGTGGTAGAAGATGGACAAAGTGGAGCTTGTAACCATGTGGTTCTGTACACCAACACCCTTTGATCTCTATCAACTGGATGCTACTGTTTTGGTATACTGAAATATAACATGCCCTGAAATAGTTCATGCAAAACAAATTCTAATAAAAAAAAAAATAATAATCCTCAATTATCAAAAATTCTAGACCAAATGAAATATGGAGCAAGAATGAGTGAAACCGCAAGTCCTAGGGGCAAATTTACTATTATTCACCCAAAATCCTACGAATCTATTCGAAATTCGATAAGCATTTCGAATATTGAATGCTTCTCGAATAGTTTTAGGCTATCATTTTGCTCGATATTCGATTTCTCGATGAATTCGTACGATCGTATACTGATCGTTCGATTTCATGAAAAAATCGTGAAATTTCCGTTGAGTCTCAGAAAAATTCGTTCGATTCAAACGATCGAACGCTTCAATCGTACGTATGGTATTCGAGCAGGACTTAGTCAAAGAAGCCTAAGGGGAGGTTCCCATAGGCTTCTATTGCAATTCGGTAGGTTCAATCTGGCGAAGTAGGCATTCGAAGGATTTAAAAATTTTGATTCCTTCGATCGTCAAATGATCGAACTATTGAATATCTGATCATTCGATCTATTCGATAATTTGGTATTCAATGATCGAAGAGGCTAAAATATTCAATTAAATCGTACGATCGTAATTCTATCATATTCGATCGAACTAAGATCCATTCACATGAGTTTTGTAAATTTGCCCCCTAGTGTATCATCTGATTGGCTTCATTAGAAGTTTACATCATCCAAGCTACATGCACTATGTTGCTTCAGCAAGGAAACAATATCATGTGACTGTAAATTAATTATATGTTACACATAAAGGGCCAGAGTCAATTAAGTGAGAAAAAGCTTTCTCCAGTTTTGTCACGTGAAAAGTCATAGACTTTAAAAAAAAAATTCTCCAAATTCAGTTTCAGCTTTTTTCCATAGAAAGTTTTCAGGTGACAAACAGTGAGATAAGTTTTTCTGGATTGAATTGCATCTCAAGTTGAATCTTGTCTATGACTTTTCACATTATAAAACTTTTTCTTTAATAGCAAAATTACAGAAATTGCAGTATGTCGAGATACTGAATATCCATTGATGGAGGTAACTACAGAGGAAAACAACTACAGAGGAAAACACACCCTGTATCATTTGGGAGACTCAGGAGATATAGAAAGCCCAGTGTTGGTTGTTGGTTTAGATAGGGAAACAATTCTTCTTGTAAGATATCTGGTATCCAGGCGCAACATTTTTTCTTGGGCTTCAGGAAGTTCCTCTGTGTTCCTTATAATAGAAACTTTCTGCAGTGGCATCTGAACTGACAAAAGTCTAACCTAAGGCATCAGAACCTCTTCCGGACTTCCTGTTTTTTCCCAATAAAATGCTTGAACATATTTTCTAATCAACTTGGCAGCTTTCACTAAGAAGAGAAATCTTCCTACAGGAGAAAGAGCCTTCTGTGATCAAAACCTATTTTCTCCCTGCCATGTTATCCATCTCTTGATTTCTTTTGTCTGCAAAGTGCATTATATAAAAACTTCTCATGGCTAGATCTTTTGCCAGGTTCTTAAGCTATTGTTGTGTATTTAGAGGGAAACAACACACTGTTCATAACAAGAACACTCCCCCTATATTTCAGTAATGTAGTCAAAACAGAAGTTTAGAGATTGCATACCTTATGTACGTAGTTTTTTACCACCCCCTTATTCTTTCTCCCTCTGTTGCATTCTGTACCTTTTGTCCTCTTACTCAGTGGAGTAACTATAGAGGAAGCAGACCCAGGGGGATGGACAGGGTCCCCAGACTACGGGGACTGCTTCCTCTACATCTTTAAGAAATCCTCCCTCTCTGGTTACCCTCTTACCTACTTTGTGCACAGTGGGTTTTTTTTCTTGGGTTTAAATCTTTTGGGTTTCCAGTGGGGCTTTTATATAGCTAATGCCTTGCATGTGCACTCTAACATATTCACCTCTTGGTGTCAGTGAATTCACTGCCCTACTTGGGGCCCAAACCTATCCTTGTTTGACTGTAGAAGATCTCAAACACTCTTTTGCTTTTACATTCCTAAAGTATTAATCACTTAATATAAGTATATGCTTTTTAAGACGCTGGCTAACTGGAAGACCCACCCATGAAAACTCTACTTCCTGGCAATAGGATTTATCTTCCTCTTTATGGGAACTCAAACTATTGCTTTCAGTATTCTATTTTTTGTTATCTTGCTAGAAAGCTATAATAATGGCTGAATATTTTGAAGAGTACGATGATTTCCACAAATGCTTCAAAAACATACAGGCAGGTTAATTTGTTCCTTATAAAAAAGGTTTGGGGATGAATATGGGGAACTTAGACTGTAAGCTCTACTGGGGAAGCGACTCTATAGAAGAATATGTAGGCGCAATATACAGTAAATAAACCAATATTATCAGGAAATTATTGTGCAGTAACAAAACATATCATTAAAAGATGGAAATCACGTTGTCAGCATATTGTAATAATGCCGACCAAACAATATGAGCTACCCAGAAAGTCCTCAACATGTCAGTTCTCAGCTTTCCCTCACTTTAATTTCTTTTCCAAAACAGGAACTGCTATTTCATGTGATTTTTATGGTTTGGTATGTGAGAGTGGCCGGTTTCTGCTCATTGTCCTTGTTTTCCTGTCCTATCCTGAAGGAAGTGTATGCCTGAGAGAAGGGAAATTTAACTGATTGTGTATTCTACAGTGACTCAACTTCAGCAAGCGATGAAAAAATGTCCATGTTTTGCCAAGAGATAACACACAACTACCTACAGGAAGAGATCAATAACTAAAGGTTACACTGCAGGCAAGGATTTCACAGAAAACACTAGAAAAAACATTTCTACAGGATGCAGAGTTGCAAAATAAGTCTTGATATGATTTCATTTGTAGTGGTGTATGCTCTTCATTGTGGTTTATTGGGAGCATTAAACAAGCTGCTTTGATGTCCCTTCTTCCAATTTAAACATATAGGCCTCCATTAATGGAGACGCTCAGTCAAACTCAATTTGGAAGATTAAAGCCTTATCTTTCATTGATTTATTTTACAAATGGGTCACTTATTTGGGATCACTGGTATGCATCTTTAGCAGTATGGTCCCAACTCAAGCTGCCTACTGTATCTGAGACCCAGCGACCATTATATTTCAGACAACAAAATCAGATATAATTTTTGATTATCTCAGATCTTTAGAAGAGTGGAAATACCTTGAACTTTTAAGGGAAATTACATTCACATTTTTAACTGACGTATCTCTAAATGGGTAACAGCAATGGACGGGATACATAAAAATAATGTTGTTATTGTTGTTATATTTATGTAATGTTATAGATGTCCTGGATGGAGGGCATTGAATGTGTACTAGATCCTCTAAAAGGTTTAGAGAATCTAAATTTAGCTTTAGTGATATATATTGGTGGGAATACAGTATGTTCTTGTTCATTCAGGTCAGTCAACACTTCCAATTTCCTACCAGATCATGGAGGAATTAGGCAGGGAAATGGCATTTCATTTTATTTCCATGTTTTCTTTTTCAGTACATGTAATTGAAACCTCCACTGAGAAATCTCTGCCCAAAATTCAGGGTATATGGTACATCTTGATGACAAGTAGAGAGGTGCTAATCTTTCAGAATAAAAGCCTTTGCTTTAATAGAATCACAGTGGTACCTTACAAAACTGAGGTGACACTTCTGTAATCCTACAATTAGGCAGTCTATTGGAATGTTGACTAAGGATATTCTGATACCAACAATACCCATGAAAGTCTTTAAACAATTACAACAATTTAAACTTTAAACAATCCAAGATCCTCTCCCTAGAAACTATTGTGAAATAATTGTTTAATTATTTCATGTTTAAAATTCTTGTGATAGAACCATGATGAGATTCCTTGGATTTTCCTATTGTCTCTCTCCTTACAGAATAATACTGTATTTATTGCTTTAATCTCGTTCTACTGACTGGTATAAACCATGGGAGGAATGTATGTAATACCATTTACCTTAGGAACAAAGAGAATCTTGCATTAAAGGGCAAGGAAAGTGTAAAATAAGGCTATAAATGCTGTATTTTGTATACTAAACATAATCATGAACTTACTGCACCACAAGCCTAATCAAACAAATGATTTATGCTTTCAAAGTTGGCCACAGGGGGCTGTCATCCTGTAACTTTGTTATACATCTTTGCCTGACACTGGCACTGCACATGCTCAGTATGGTCTGTGCTGCTTAGGGATCGTCATAAATGATCAGAAAACAAAGCTGTTTGAGTTCTGCATGGCTGGTAAGTAAGGCAGGGGCTCCCCCTGCTGTTCATAAGTATGATTGTTTCGCTGCCAGAAGTTAGGGACCGTCTAACAATTCCTATCCACAGCAGTAAATGAAGGGAGAATTTCACTGCATACAGTCAGGTTTCTTATAAAAACGGTACACATTTTTAAATTAAAGTATATTGGAGATAGATTTCTTTTCATTAAAGAAAGTAAAAATGGGATTTTATTTCTTTGCCTTTCCTTGCCCTTTAACTTATATAAGAAAATGGAACCAGATTTCTATGTAAAAGAGTATAATATAACAGTTTTTTGTAGAATAATATTTTGCAGGTAGAAAGCAATTCTATATAAACAGCTTCCTCCAGCAAGCTGAAAAACTGGGCAGAGATGATCATCCAATGTTTTGGAAATGTACTGAACATTTCTTACATTCTGTTCCTCAGAGTTTGAGGAGATCATTTGTTTATTACTCAATTAATAATAAGAAAGACGGATGCAGCCCATGTTATGTTTAAGAAGTTAAAAGTTAGAAATGAGACAAAATAACTAAAAATAAACATGTAGATTTCCTGTTTGCATCATAGCCAACAACTTTGGAAAAATAATTTCCAGGGACACATTGTCGATTGGTCTTTTAGCCATTTTAGAACTGTGTTCAGAATGTGTTGTAATGGCATAATTTATCATCATAATTATAGCAAGGCAGTTATATTTGAAGCATACCCTTTTCAATAAGTATAGGTTATAGCAGGGGTCTCCAACCTTTCTTTACCCATGAGCAACACAAGCATGAAAAATGCCATGGGGATGCCAAATAAGGGCCATGATTGGATATCTGGTAGCCCCTATGTGGACTGGCAGTCTAAAGGGGGCTCTGTTTGGCAGTACACCTGCCAAATCTTGCCTCCAAGCCTGGAATTAAAAAATAAGCCCCTGCTTTGAGGCCACTGGGAGCAACATCCAATGGGTAGGTGAGCAGCATATTGCTTTTTTTTTACTAGTTGGAGACCAATGGGTTAAAGAATTGAAGCAGCCATAGAGAAAGGGTTTCATAGTTTTGGAGTATTAAGGTCTCCTATGTAAAGCACTATTCTGTAGAACAGAAAGTATATGTTTGGTACAGAAATATATTTGGAGTAACCATGGTGAGCATTATGGGTAGAGCCGGGTATATAGGGGAACCTTTTTTTCATGTGTAGCTGAAGCAGCTATTTTTCCACAATTCAAGTCACTTGACATGTCATTTACTAAAATTTATATTTTTAAGGAAGAGTTCTTCTTGCTTTTGAGATGTCCATCATTGTAGCCCTACTTTGTATTCATGATTGACATCAATGTTTTTGGTGCTGGGCTACACATTTATTTCTAACTGCTGCAAAAATTGGACAATTGCTAAAATTGGACAATTGGTTACATAGAGTATGACTTATTCTCTTCATTTGCAGTTGTATCCCCCATAATCCTCATGTATATTCTGGCCTTCCTGAATAAAGGAGCAGTAAATTATAATGACAAGAGCATGATGCTCGGGTCACTTGATCTGCAAAGAATGGGATGTTTGCCAGATTTCATAGGAAAACTGTTGGAGCAAACTGCAAGCAAATCTTATAGAACAAAGTACTGAACACCATGCAGAAGAACAGTGACCCACAGCACACACAGTTAAAGCAAATGTCCTTAGGTGGCCTAAAGTCCCTACTTGAATCTGTTGAAAAAAATGCACAAATGCTGTTTTATACATAAGCTTCAAAATTATTTTCTATTGCTATTTTAATTGTGAATGTTCTAACGCTGCAGGTGAATGTAGCCCTTTGTAACTTCTAATGAGCTATACAACTATTTCAGTAGGCTGTTACACCCCTACAAATCTTACCCATACTCATGAAACTGAGAGACAAATAAATATGGAGTCAGGTAACACTGAAGAAAAATGTTTTTATTAGTGTAAACAAATTCTTCCTACACTGATCATGCCCCTTCAACACACAAAAATAAGGACATCCGTACGCAAAATATTTACTTAAAAGTGTTACTGTTCAAGGTGAAGGGCTTTACAGTCTTTAAAAATCCATTTAGAACATCTTTTATGAAGAAATATTTGATTACTGTGGAATTTTTTTGGATGGAATGTACCAATTCTGTCCTGTTTTATTGGATTAAAATGGAATTTCAACCATCAATCAGTCTTGTTCAATGTGAGTGCAATTAATAGGGGTTGTGCCAAATGCACTTTTTACATATTGTTTAAATCATGAAAAATCTATTGTTTTGTTATTTATTGAGCTAAACAGGGCAAACAGAGAAATTGAAGCTGCTCCATGTTTGGTTTTTGAAAGATAATTAGATGTACTAGTACAGGGTCAAACGGGAACGTGGGACACTTGGAAAAACCTGGCTGGTGTGCTATGGTTACAGGGTGGGAATATGGGAGGGTCTATGTGGGCATATAGACCCCACCCAGTAAAAGCACTTAGGCCACATAGACCCCATCCAGTAAAAGCTTTTACTTGCCCTTTAAATTTATAAAGGTATTTCTTACACAGTAACAGTGTGTTGAATGTTTTTGATAATGGGGCGACCCGCAGATGGATTCCTGGATCCCATTAGGAGTTGGAGAGTTTCCCAGTACCCTTTCACCTTGCAAAGGGGACTTAGGACCTGAGATGGGAAGCAGGTACAACCTTGGCACCAGGGGGGTTGCCAAGAGGGTGTTACACACTGTAAAATGAAAAGGTAATATTTTTCATTAAAGTTTGTCTTTCACTCTACTGCGCATGTGCAGGCGCAAGAAGAAAAAAGAAACCAGAAGGCAATCACTCCGTGGTGCTTGCTGAAGAACCCTGTGCCGGTGCAGTTTTTTTCTGATAGGAACACCAGCCCGGGGTGTCAGGTAAGTAAATAAAATGACTTGGGGCTGCTTTTGCATCGCCTTTAAGCTGGTATTTACATAAAGACATTTTGGAATCAGATCTAAAGGTCTAGGACTATACTTGTTAGGTCACATTGGTCAATTAACAGACAGAGTTATGTCTTTTGCTTCCACACTTCTTCCTGTTACAGTTAAAGCTGCAGTATTTCTGGTCAGGTGATCTCTGAGGCAGCACACAGACCTTCAAGAAATGGTGGTTCAAGGCAAGAGATGTAAAAGGACAATATTTACTTAAATATATTCCAGTTTGATAAGATTCTTTAATATGCCACTTAATTTGATATAAACTATCTGTTGCTCAAGTATTCATTTTGGGGGTATAGTTTTCCATTAAGAAAATGCTAGCAAAGGGGTGGGGTTACTCCCTCACATGACTGACAGGAAAGGAAAATAGGGCCACTTCCTTTTAAGAACAGAACAGCAGCTTTTTTGGCTTTACCTAGAAAGTGCCTCACCCCATACTGTGATTCTTTAGAATACATATATACATATATGGCAACACCTCAGATAAT
Organism: Xenopus borealis; assembly: GCA_024363595.1. Taxonomy (NCBI): domain Eukaryota; kingdom Metazoa; phylum Chordata; class Amphibia; order Anura; family Pipidae; genus Xenopus; species Xenopus borealis. The sequence continues at coordinate 217,739,521 of CM044431.1, read as the reverse complement.
GCAGAACAACAGATTTTTGTTGCAGTCACTTTGCTTGTAAAAAAAAAACAAACTCAATGATCCTAAATGTGTTACGCTTCATGGAAAAATGGTTATTTTTGACACTCAGAAAGGAAACCTTTCCTGTCATTTCACGGGTACTTGGCCTTTTTCCCAGAAAATGGATGAACGGTCACAACAAGTGCACCTGTCGCAAGCACAGAATGAAATACGATAAGAAAAGGCCAGACCATATTTTACTTATATTCAATTTTGTCTTGAATCAAGGTTACAAGCATTATTGTACTTTATGGTGAACTGAACATATTTAGATTTTTTTAATATTATCCTGGTTAAAAAGATACTGCAATGTTGTGTTGGTTTAGCACAAATAGGATCATCGCCCTCATCTCTCACTGCTTGACAAGCAATTATTCCATGTTGATGAGTAATCTGCTAGAGTATCTAACATCTATTAACTGTACCATGTGGTCCTGGGCTCTGTTTATAATTTACATCTGTTAAAGAGGGGGGAAATGACTTGCTCTTCCTAAAATAAAAAAAAGACTGTTTAAACGGAACTAAACCTGTATGAACTGTTTGTACAGGTATGAAAGGGAAGGCAGACGGAGAGAGGATAGATAGGGGCATTCCTAACTGGCATGGAGTGGTATAACATAATGACTGTTCTCATTGATTGGCAGTCTCCAAGTGGCTTTGAGAAATGACACTTTAAGGCTTTTCATGGATTACTGGGATAACAATGTAAGAGCACATTTACTGTAATATACTGTCCATACCCATCTAATAGTAATAGGTTGAAAAAGGACACATGCCCATCAAGTTCAACCATATATATATTATTATATTTATATAACCTGCCTAACTGCTAGTTGATCCAGAGGAAGGCACCTTCTGACACCTCTCCAATTTGACTCCAAAATTGCAATCGGACCAGTCCCTGGATCAACTTGTACTATGAGCTATCTTCCATAACCCTGTATTCCCTCACTTGCTAAACACCATCCAACCCCTTCTTAAAGCTATCTAATGTATCAGCCTGTACCACTGATTCAGGGAGAGAATTCCACATCTTCACAGCTCTCACTGTAAAAAAACCCCTTCTGAATATTTAGGCTGAACCTCTTTTCTTCTAATCGGAATTAGTGAGCTTGTATCAGCTGGAAAGACCTACTGGTTAATAAAGCATTAGGTTTGTATACATAACCTGCCTAACAGCTATTTGATACAGAGGAAGGCAAACAACCCAATTTGAAGACACTCCAATTTGACTCAGTGGGGGGAAATTCCTTCCTGACTCCATAATGGCCAATAATAATAAACCAGTCCCTGGATCTACTTGTACTATGAGCTATCTTCCATAGCCTGCATTTCCTCACTTGCTAAACACCATCCAACCCCTTCTTAAAGCTATCTAATGTATCAGCCTGTACCACTGATTCAGGGAAATAATTCTACAACTTCACAGCTCTCACTGTAAAAAACCCTTTCTGAATATTTAGGTTTTCTGGTGCCTAACTCTTACATTTCTATGGTATACCTAAAGGGTTGATCCTCCAGACTTTATGGTCCTTCTACACATCAGTAAACTCTGGGGTTTATCCTTTTCTAATAGCTTTATGTATTGAACCCAACAGCAAATCCGTTTTGAGGGTGAGGTCACAAGGTTGCTTTTACATTGCATTTTTAAACCACATATTCGAGCTTAAATATGCACAAAATGAAGCATAACTACAAAATAACGGAATATATGATATAACAATTCTCACAGGGCACTTGCGACCAACATCCACCACACAATGCCAGTATTTGCATTTTTCAGCAGAAACGCCAATACACCAAGAAAATGCCATATTATTGAACCCTTCTCTGAAATATGGTGCATAATTTCAATATGGTGGCCAAGGGTTTGCAAAATGGATTATGCATCTACTTATTTGCTGCTTTGTATGCTGGTGACGGAATTCTTTTGTGTATTGAAGACCAGTCTGACTACATTCTGCATGTAAATTGCTTTTCTGTTTCACTTTTTTTTTCACCACGTTTTTAAAAACCCAGTGTAAAAACACCCCATGTGACCTTCTACTGAAGGTTGGCAAGCTGGCACACATTATTTTGCACAGTCAGAATCCAATTGTGCTCTTTTACAATCATGGGTCCCCCAGCTACCACTGCGTCTACATGCACTAGGTTGAAAGCAGGGGCATAACTACAGAGGAAGCAGACCCTGAGGCTGCAGGGGGTTCCAGGAGGTAAAAGGGCCCCATGAGGCCCTAATTCATATACGGTTTTGATAAATATTGTTAATACATGTAAACCTCTAGACATTTTGAGGGCCTGAAAAATAATTTGCTGTGGTGCCCACTAATATCTAGTTTAATAAACTGGTTGAAAGCAATTCCTCTCTAAGATGTAGCAAGCACATTTTTTAACTCAATATCATAGAAACTAAAGACACATTAAACATATGTGTTTCCTCCATATCAAGAAGGATGATGCTCATGCACATGCTCCTTTAAGAGGAAGATTGTAAAGTAGTGAGGAGCAGGTTGACCTGAAACATTTAGGTTGGTCTGGGCCAAGAAAATGAGTTACAGGGGCAAGTTTTCCCTGTTGCTGATATAATTGTGTCAACCACTCCCCTATGGTTGCCCATATATGAGTCATCCAATGGGTGTCGGCCCAGGAGGCTCAGTCTCACCTCTTTGAGGGTCACTTGCTGGTATTCCAAAGTCATGCCAGTTGGCAAGTATGAAAGTTGTTTTTGTGGGCTGGCCAAGAGTTGCCATTTTGGAATACACTGTGTATAACGTGAGGCTGGAATTAAGGCCTCATTGGGACATCATATTAAAAAAAATTTAACACAGATTAAAAGCTAAATCCAGCACTGTTGGAGACGACTTGGCACCATGACGGTAACTAAAAATATATTGCCTTGTTGATGTCTGATTTTTCTTCCTTAATTACTTTAATTCGCCGACATGTCAACCTGACGGCCGTGTTGGGAAAAGGGAGAAGTAAAAATAGCAGTGCTCAGTGCTAATGATTTAAGCAGAGATAGTCAGAGAGTCAACAGGCGTTTAGGAATTGTCCGTATGGGATTAAAAAAATGTAAAATACCAAAAGCAAACACTTGCTGTATCAGCCGAGCTGTGCCAAATACACACTTTATCTAGCTGCAGAAATTTCATTAATAGGAATTCTGTCACACACTTATCCACAAAGAAAACATGGTGAGGCAGCAATCTATACTGATCGGCATCAAGTGGAACCGTGAGCCATTCAGGGATAATGGTGGGGAAGTTTCTGCTGAAGGAAACGGCTCAGAGGTTGCAGAAAAAAGCTGACAGTACGTTTCATAAACCAGCGGAAAATAATGTTTAACTGGTTGGTTTGAATGATAATTTCACATTTCCTTATCTTATCTTCTTCTCTCATCATCCTAGCTGATTCAGTCTCAGGTCTTTTATAGTGGTGACATCACAATAATAATGCTGATGTTGTTATTCATATTCTATATTGTCCTATTTCAGCTCCTGCCAAGTCATGGCCTACCACAAAGGCCTGTCCTCTGAAGGACCAAATCAGTGGCTGGGCACACGTGACCAATATAGTCCAAAGATTACGTCTATACACATAGGGGCAGATTTATCAAGGGTCGAATTATCGAGGGCTATTAGCAAACATCGAATTTGAAGGATTTTGCCGGTTTTCGATTTCTCGAAAAAATCATACGATCAAACGATTTTATGAAAAAAACATAATATTTTGTTCAATATCGCGAAAAATCATAAGAATCGAACAATTTCAAATTCCAGATCTTTCCCTTGATTGAGAGACCATCAGGAGTTTGCGCTATGGGCAATATCCTACAATCAATGGGAACCTCCAGTGATTTAGTAAGTGTGCGGAATGTGAACATGCTTCTGCCAAGAGCCAAGCTTAAGGAACTGAGTGAGTTTATTTCATGGTTTTGTTCAACCCAAAAGGCTGCCAGACATGATGGAAGCTGTAGTTTAAGAAGACCTGAAGGGTCAACAGTCAGAAAATGATAAACCTTGTGCATCAGTTGGCACATTATGTGTTTTTGCACTGTTTGTAGACTCATTGCCTGGTAAAAAAAATGCAGCATTTAATAACTCCAGGCAAGCTGGAGACCCCAGCCTATTGTACATAAGACTAATAAGCACATAATCATCGGTTTTACATTACATAGAAAAATCAAGACTAAGTTGTATATTATAGCACTTGTAGGGAAGATGCTGTCAAAGAATTACCCCACTGAGGTTGTTTTCTCCACCTCAACTAAATTAGACAAACAGTTTATTCATAGTTGCCCAACTAAAAGCCACTTATACTCTCTGGTCTTGAGCCATCCAATTGATAGCCTTTAATGCACCTAGATCTTGAGTTGGCCAAACATGCAGCATTTCTGACTCATGCTTTGATGCCTAGACTTGCCTTACACCATGTATACACTTTGATCTTCAGACACCGGTCCCACCATTAATCACTATGATCCAATAGATAGCTCCCCTCTCACTGAGTCATTTATATATCATGCTGTTATGATTCTGTTTTGGATTGATAGGGTTTGCCATTTTGAAGCTAAAATGTAAAAGGACTCCTTTATCGGCAGAAGGAAGGTTCAAAGAGGCCTGCTTTTGACTGCATTGGACCTTGTCCCCAGGAGTTGGATGGCGAATGGGCAATGCATGGGTGCCCCTTGCATGAATCATTCATCACAATCATAGGAAGGAGCACCTGGGGGTGTCTAGAGCCCCATACATAACACTTGCTTAGGCTCAAGCACTGGATAAAATTGCATTTTGAGTTCCAGACCATCAGAACATATATAGGCTCAGCCTAACTTAGATAAATAAGCCTACAATTCTTTTTATGAAGCAAATCTTTCATTTACCCAATACTTATCTCTAATTAGGAATAGTGGACATGAATGAATACTAAGATATATTTTAATCTCTTTGCTGCTTTATATTTACAGAAATGAATAAGAACACCACTAGTGCTCCCTACTGTTGAAAATCAAACATTGCAAATAAAAAGAAAACAAGATTTTTAGCATTATGAGAATAGAGGGGAGTTTTTGCTTTGAGGCAAATACTCTAAACCAGCGATTCTACCACCCCTCTGCTAGTTTAAGTCATAGGAAAGTCAAGAAAGGGCTGGGGATATCAGGCTGAAGGGAGGACAGAAGCGCCACTGGGAATATTACTGGTAGAAAGTTGACAGATGCAACAATTCCACCTTTTTCTTCATCTGAAAGTGGTATGATCAGCAGGTGGGAATGATTAAGATCTCTTGTGATCAAAGCTAGCAAAGATATCTTA
>CM044431.1:217691984-217704406 GCA_024363595.1 Xenopus borealis | reverse complement strand
GATCTTCCTGTTTTGACCCCAAGCTTCTGATATTGACTTCCTGCTGTCTGCCTAGGCTGTTGTCTGCCTTATAGACTTATTTATCCTGCCTTGACAAGTGGCTTGTTAAATGTACTTGCCTTTCTTCTTGCACCTTCTTACCATAGATGTTATTAAATTGTTCTTCTTACTTCGTGTATCAAGGCCTCTAAAAATGTATTGTTAGGGCTACATAGGTCCCTTCCCACCAGTCATACTCTTGTGGTCTTTCCTGATGGCAACATCTATTTGTTTTGCTTCAGTAAATTCTTTTCTCACTATATCAATGTAAAATCCATAATGAATGATATGAAGTTATCCAGTTAATTTTGCATTCATTTATTTTCAAGGTTTACTTATCCTTTAATTGTGAACCACCCCTTTAAATAAAATTAGGATCCATTATATTACTGTGCTCTGTATGTACTTATTTCTATAGTCCCGGATTAGAGTAATCAGTTCCAATGAGCATTTGGGCATCTCTATTCCTAGTAAAATGTTTTCTATCTGTATCCCACAGTTTGTGCAGTTCCTAACTGGCCAGTTGATCCGGTGGATTAGATGTACCAGGAAGAGGGGCGTTCTGTGGTCTGTAACCAGCGGTTCTACATGAAACAGCTCTATTAGTGCCGGCAGAGAGATACTCCAATTTCCGCAAATGAATAAACAGGATATGCAGATGTATTAACTTGATTATTCTCCATCCTTTGACCAGGCAATAACACATTTTTTAATCAAAACTTTAATAGAGAACACATTATGTGCAAAGCTATATCCCATAATAAGCTGCAAAGTGAAACCAAATACCAAGATATGTTTATTTAATCCTTGTTTCCCTACAGCGGGGCATGTGCCAATTAATTTACTCTGGGCCACCTTCATGAATATCTAATTTCCTGAAAAATCTGTGTTTGGTTTCCAGTCCCTTGCACATGTGTGTGTGTGTGTGTGGGTTGTTTATAAAATGGGAAATATAGATAGAAAATGGGCACCAGTGGGTGTCTATTTGCATTGGTCAAAATAGTTAATGGACTTCTTTTAGTGATAAAGTCTATAGTGTAACTACGTGGTAGACATTGGTGGTAAACCACAAGAGGGCAGCAAAACCCCACAATCCGGCTGCATAAAAAGCTGCTTTATTTATTAAAAAAAACATCAGAATGTTCCAAACACTTAAAGGGCAAGGAAAGGCAAAGAAATAAAATTCCATTTTTACTTTAATGAAAAAGAAATCTATCTCCAATATACTTTAATTAAAAAATGTGTACCTTTTTTTATAAGAAACCTGACTGTATGCAGTGAAATTTTCCCTTCCTTTAGTGCTGTGGATAGGAATTGTCAGATGGTCCCTAACTTCTGGCAGGGAAACAATCATACTTATGAACAGCAGGGGGAGCCCCTGCCTTACTTACCAGCCATGCAGAACTCAATCAGCTTTGTTTTTTGATCATTTATAACGACCCCTAAGAAGCCCAGATCACACTGAGCATGTGTATGTAGTCTAGTCTTGCAAAGATGTATAACAAAGTTACAAGATGACAGCCCCCTGTGGCCAACTTTGAAAGCATAAATCATTTGTTTGATTAGGCTTGTGGTGCAGTAAGTTCATGTTTATGTTTAGTATACAAAATACAGCATTTCTACCCTTATTCTATTTTACACTTTCCTTGCCCTTTAATCAGTGACTTTGAATTGTCAGCACCAATATATGACTGTATTTTCCCCTTCAGGCTACTAGCACTACTTCTAGTACAAGGCACAATGTCTCCTTCACTACAGTGCAATAAGGACGTAGAAGCTATAACAACAACAGTGACTCACATTTATGATTTCTTCAAAGTCCGATTAGCTCCAGAGGCCATAAGGAAATGTAGATTTCACAACACTGTTGGATCAGAGCCAGACAACAATTATATAGTGACATAGTTTATTTGGGTTGGAAAAAGGCAACAGTCTAGTCAAGTTTAACTCCTGCAAATGATCCTCAGTGTTTTTATACATATATACACACACATATATATATATGACCTATTTTATGTATACACATACAGGCAGATGAATACACTGACATATATTAAAATAAGGGCTGGAACTAGTGGAAGGCAGGAGGCCAGCTGTAATAGAGGGGCACAGTTTTGTACAGTTAGCAACTGATCCTGCTTCATTCTATCCATAGCCATGCACATACTAAATCTATCATTCACTACAAACGTGATATTAAAGAGTGGCAAGCTTGGGCTCCAGAGTTCCTGGGATTGAAATTTCTGCCTGCTGAATCAGTAAAGATGGCAGACACAATTATCTGCAAACTTTTACTTCTCCGATTGGCTCCAGACATCACGTGTCCTAGAATCCGGGTTCCTGGCTTAGGAACTTTCATCCACATCCCACAAACGGATTGTTCAACACGATTTCAGTTAAAAATACGTTACTTTATTAATTCCATTAAAATTTGTTAGCTACAGTACAGTGCATGACAATCACCACTGACGCGTTTCGTGCCCTATGGCAGTGGTGATTGTCATGCACTGTACCGTAGCTAACAAATTTTAATGGAATTAATAACGTAACATATTTTTAACTGAAATCGTGTTGAACAATCTGTTTGTGGCATGTGGACAATTATCTGCAGCAATTATTTTTTTTTTACTAAGCATGTAGTAATGACATATACCTGTGTACTCGGTCAGCAAAGTCAGTGTCCTGGCCTAACAGATGTATACAACACATGCTTCAGATTAACTGAGCTGGACATTTGAGCAACTGGAGCCCATGCTCACTACTATTCCAAGTATATTGTATCAAGTGGAGGTCTGGAGGAGGAAAGTGACCAGAAATTATGCAAATTGATAAAGGATGGGCATAGGAGTAGTGTATATGGGGATTGAGAAAAAAATGTAACAGTGCAGGAAGAGTTGAGAAATTTCTAGAGGATAACACACTGGGCAATTGTGAATTTGGAGACTGTCAAATGGGAAGGGAGTCAATGTAAGGGAAAATTGAGAGGATTGCAGATATGAATAAAGATAATACTTGGGAAGTGGTATGGAAAAGTAAACATTAAACTGAGGAGAGAGTGAGAGTACACATGAGAAAAGAGAATAGGAAGGAGGGAAGGGAAAAGAGGGAAGAGAATGGTATACTGGACAGAATGAGAATTAAGGATGTTGGTACATGTGGAGAGGGTGAACATAGGTAGAGAAAGGAGAAAGATATAAACATGGCCGGAGACACAGAGGTTATGGTGAGAGATATGGTGGACACATCGGTTTAGATATGGTACAGAACGGCATAGAGAGGAGTGAACAGAAAATTTTATGGGAGTTGGCGGTGGAAAACATACGTTTACAGACATACTGACAAGCAGAGAACAAAATACAGAAGTAAAAAACAGTACAAGAGAAAGAGACAGCACAAAAACGAAGAGAAATTAAAAAACTAAAAAAAAAGAAATTGAAAAAGAAATGGAAAGTTTCCACAATAATGGAAAATACTTACTTGTTTCAGGCAAAAAACATGGGGCAGGGGAAATCACAAAATGGTAGGTTTGCATAGGTACACTTTATATTCACATACCTATCCTAAATTAATTGCAGACCTTGATATTACCAAAGCCTTGATATTATGCTTGCCCAAAAAGTAATTTAAGCCATTCTTAAAGGCATTAATATAATCTACCATCACAACATGCAATCTCTTCTGCTAATTTATATCTTTCTTGAGGGCTGGAGCACAAATCTGTACGGCATACTAAAGGTGAGGCCTTAGCAGGGACCTATAGAGGCACAATTGTGTATTAATCCTTCAAGTTAAATGTATTTAATATGCAAGACAATATGTTTTGTTTGCTTTTGTAGCCACGGCCTAACTCTGCCTAGGGTTACACAGCTTGTTATCCATAAAAATCCCCAAATCCTTCTCAATTAAGGACACCCCCAACACACTACCATTTAATGTATAACACATTATTTCTACCCAAATGCATAACAAACTTAGCTCCATCTGTAGGTTAGTTATTGCCTGGTATAGAAATTCATATTTTCGCCAAATTTTTTAAAAACACAGACAGGAGCTATCAGGGCACCATTTTTGGAAGTAATTGGTAAGATGGGAGCATTTTTTTCTATGATGAACAGTTGTAGCATAGTGGAAAGAAGCTTCTCTAGCAAGTAAGGCAATGTATATGCTATTGCAGAGCTTATAAAAACACCTTCATTACAATATAATTTTGCCTTCCCATTGACTCCATTGCATTTGGCAAATTTCACAAATTCTTCTGCAGATTTTGGAAAAGCAAAGGGATGTGGATAATACACTTAGCTGTTGCGAGCAATGCCAGCCTGAATCAGTTAGTAGCAAATACATAGTGCTGTAGTAAATGCAATATAGACTGACAGGAGGAGGGTGCAATCCCACTTATAAAGCACTCGCACGGTGCCATTAAGACTACACACTGCAGTTTTGATTTCCAGTGCATAATTAAGACATTTCAGAACAAGAGTGAGTCTGGAGGAGCTATTAAAGAGAATGAAGGATCTCAGATTTTAAGCTAGGCTGGCCAAGTAGTGATTGCTAAGTGGTGGTGAAAGATACTCAATATATAGTTCATTATTTATCAAGAACCTCTCCCAAATGACACAAATGGCGATGAGCAAAATATTTGAATTTCTTGAGTTGAATTTCTTTTTGTATTCACGTTGATCTATCTACATGAGTATGCTCTGTGTTTACTGTTAGTTAGAGAACGGGTATAGTATATTAGTATAACCATCAAACAAAAGGAACATGTCAGTAATATAAATTGTGTGTGTTGAGGGTCAGTGGGGCCACATTTACACTTTAATGCCCCTCTTTCACCTTCCCATGGCATGCATTTGTGGGTTGTTGTCTCTGTGCTACAGACCCAACATGCACTACCTGTGGAGTGTAGTTACCTTAAAGCAGTGATTTTCAACCTTGTGCCTCTAGCTGTTAAGGAACTACAAGTCCCACAATGCAATGAAGGAGTCTGACAGCCACAGTCAGGCAAATGCATTGTGGGACTTGTAGTTTCTTAACAGCTGGAGGCACAAGGTTGAAAATCACTGCCTTAAAGCTTCAAGTAGATGCTAAAGTTTTTATTTCTTTTGTTTAGTTTTTTTCTCTATGTTCTGATTGTTCTCACTGTGAGTTATCCATTATCATCTTTGCCCTTTCCTTTGACTCACTTAAATTGCCAGTAGTGATGGGTGAATTTATTCGCCAGGGGCGAATTAGTGGCGAATTCCCGCGATTTGCCGCTGGCGAATAAATTCGCGGATCACCTGCGAAATTTCGCTTGGCAAAAATTTGCCGAAAAAACGAGTCGTGCGTCGTTTTTGACGCGCCGAAAACGACGCGCGCCGAAAACGACGCGTCAAAGTTGGCGCGACGCACGTCAAAAGCATCCCGCGACTCGTTTTGCAAATTTTTGCCGATTTTTTTTTCATCGAATCGAATCTCGGGAGATTCGTCCATCACTAATGGCCAGTCATTTGGCTCTAGTTTTGGACTGGAGTACCTGATCTCTAGGACCCTCACAAGCACTGACAATGAGACAATAAATATTTGTGTGTGAGTGGATTTTGGACTCACCAAATCAGTGTGTTTGTGTAGATGTGCAGGTCATCACAATTAGTCATAAATCCTTGTGTATGGCAAAGCCATCTCACTTAAATTATGCCTTGCCATATGTTAAAGGGTTTATTCCGTTTAAATTAACTTTTAGTGTGATGTAGAGCGCGATATTCTGATACAATTTGCAACTGGTTTTCATTTTTTATTATTTGTGGGTTATGGGGACATTTTTTTTCAGCAGTTCTCCAGTTTCTGGTATCTGGTTTAGGCTCGAAATGACCCTAACAAACACTCGTTGAATTTAATTAGAGACTGGAATATGAATGGGTGAGGCCTGTATAGAAAGAAAAGTAATAAAAATACCAATAATAATAAATGTGTAGCCTTACAGAGCATTTTAGATGGGGTCAGAGACCCCCATTTGAAAGCTTGAAAGTATCAGAAGAAGGCAAATAATTTAAAAACTATAAAAAAAATGAAAAAATGAAGGCTAATTAAAGTTAAAATTAAAGTTGAATTAGCCATACTATAAAATACTAAAAGTTACCTTAAAGGTGAACCTCAGCAAAGGTCAAGGATCAACAGATTTTACAATCCCTGGCTCGTAAATGTTTAGAAGGGTTGATTTCTTGTTAATCTGTGACACACAATTTTTCCAGTGATTTTTGAACAACTCTATAACATTGAGATGTTGACAAACATCCAAAGAATTTTCCATTGATTGTTTCACGGAGGAAGAGGCAGTCACATTCTATAAAATACATGTTTGATGTAATCATCTTCTGAGGCAATTTCACTTTTTTTTGTTTTTTTATTCATTCCTGCTGCTCTGTCTGAAATGTAAAAGAGTTTTAAACCCAAGGCTATATTTCTATTGTTAGTATTAGTCTGTGTTGCCTGTCTGCCTGTTCTGAGTCCTATCTGGTGGATTTTCCAGAGAAATACATTTGTCACCAAGAGCAAGAGGACCAAAACCAAAATTAGAAAATCAAGTTAAAGTGGCTAATTATCTTTTAAAATAAATAAGCTCAATATATGAATCTTTAGATTTAGTTTGCAGAGTTGAAGGCAGGGTGCAAAGTGGAAAAACATTTGGCAAAGTCAGTTGAGAAGTGCATGTCACGGACGGCACCCAAACCAGAACAAATGCTAAGCACCCTGGCCTCGGCTCGTGCTTCACCAGCTTCACGTCAGCGCGCCTGCGCCTTTAAATGAATGCGGAGGTGCGAGGATGCGGCGGGCGTCCCCGTCGAGGGGGCAGCAGGCGTCCCTGCCATCCCCCCCCACTAGACCACCAGGGTACGTTCCTTACAGTGCAGTGCGCAGTGTCAGTGGGCCAATGCCAGCTGTCACCTCACTGCTTGTCATAGGTCAGGTACAGAATGGCCACCAATCTTCACAAAAATAATTTTTTAAATCATTTTCTAGACCTTGTTTTTTTAGTAATGTCTACTCTACCAGAAAAAAATGGATTTTAGTCACAAATAATCAATTCTTAAAATACCCAGCAACTCAAGTCAAGGCAAGCCTCCATATTACAGGGTAATGGGTAATATTAAAGGAGACATATAGGATAAATGGAAACCCCACTTATATTGTGGCAAAACGAATAATATTTGGAGCTGGTTTTACTTTGAGCGAAAAATTTATATTATTTTTTTTAAAAAGACTCCTTTTTTGGAGCTCCCTATAGATCTGCTATGGCCCCTATCCATGTTTCACATGAGGGGTGGGCGTGTCCTAACAGTCGCTACTAGAAGCACAATAGGAGGGGGACAGCCAATCACAGCTCAGCAGTCACACAGGCGTAGACAGGCTCTCTTTCTGGTCAGCCTAACTGCTGATTGGTTCCTATCCTACAGTGCAGTGTGATGCCAGATCCCCTGCACAGCCTGGGAAAGGAGGCAGCAGGCAGTGTAACAGATGGGTTGGGCTAGCAGAGTGTTAGCAGAAATTTTTAAAGGAGAAATCAACCCAATCGGTTCTAAAATCCCTCCCCCTCCCTCCTCTCCCCCAGCCTACCTCCCCCCCCCCGGGCAAATGCTCCTAAGTTGCTACTTACCCCTTGATGCAGGTCCTGTCCATCGAGTTCACAGGCAACATCTTCTCCTGTGCGAACTTCATCCTGCATCCATAGGCGTCTTATGGCATGACTTTTGAAATCACGAGAGTAGAGCTGAACCAGCAAATGCCTCCTACTGCGCATAGGCCAGAAGATGCCAATGGATCCAGGAAGAAGACCACATGGGAGAAGATGGCGCTTGTGAACTCCGTGGACAGGACCTGCGCTGAGGGGCAAGTAGCAACTTAGGGGCATTTGCCCCAGGGGGGGGGGTAGGCTAGGGGAGGAGGGCAACATAGGGGAAGGGGGAGGGATTTTAGCGCTGATTGGGTTGACTTCGGCCTGAAGCACTAGTTTTTTTTTTCAGCACTTTCCTTCCATATTTTAAGGAGTATTTAAAAGAGTATAATGCACTTGCACATTCTTGCATTTCACATAACGGGGGTCATTTATCAACACTGGGCAAATTTGCCCATGGGCAGTTACCTATAGCAACCAATCCGTGATTAGCTTTTTGAAGCCAGCTGCAAGCAGAGCAATGAATGCAGCAATCAGATTGGTTGCTATGGGTAACTGCCCATGGGCAAATTTGCCCGGTGTTGATAAATGACCCCCAATATGTCTCCTTTAAACATTAGAAGTGCTCTCTATGTTACATTGCATATCTTCTGGAGGAAGTCAACAACCAATGTCTCTGTGGTTGGAAACACAACTGACAAAATAATGTTTTTTTCTGCTAGCACTGTCCAAAATTAGAGGTTTTCCCAGGATATGTTTATATATAAAATCTAATGGTTTCTGGAACTTGTATTTATTATCATGAGCATGTAACTACAGGCCTGCATTGACAGGAACAGTGCCCCAGCCAGCAGTTTTTAGTATAGAACATCTAGCAAGACCAAGAACTTGCATCCTACAAACTTTTCTTATTAATTCTTGCAGGATGTTGGAAAAAAGAAACCACCCTGGATGTTTTCATTCATGTGATATTATATATATATATATATATATATATATATATATATATATATATACAATATATACTTTCAAGGTATGTTTTAGAAGGCTAATAATCTCATTGAGGAACACTATTGCCTGTCTGAACTGGTAGGAACAGGATATGATATAACTGTGTAGGTTTGTAAGTTTACAATGGAAAAAAAGGAGTATATTTACTCAAGGGTGAATTGCCTATTTATTAACATTTTGGACAAAAAAATGTCAATGTGCCTGTGAAGATATGTTTTTCCCATGTTGTCAGAAGGAGGCTGTCAGGAGGATTCTGGGAGCTGTACTGAAACAGATGGAGGCTTGATGGTAGGATATTCCCATATTATGTCATTTTTTTCCCCACGGTCAGATGAGTTCCTGTGCGTTGTCAGGGGGCCTATCTTCTCTGTCTAGTGTAACATATACACTAATCCCTAGTGAATTGGTCCACTCTTTGAAATGTATTTTCTTTGCATTTCTTATTTGAGACTTTGGAATAGAATAGTTTTCTGGAAGGGAGTAGAACAGTCTCTGAGTCATGGGGGAGACATGGTGTCCCAGTGGGTTAAGAGCTCATTAATTAAATGTCTAACTTTCCCTTGGCCACATTTATTCATGCTGGGAATCCACTCAATGGCACATTATCACTTACACAACTCAATATTGCAATGAAGGCATCTGGGATGTGCTAACCCCATCACACAGATAGATTAATCCATGGATTTAATCTACAGGTATGGGATCCGTTATTTGGAAACCTGTTATCTGTATAACAGAAAGGCCATCTCGCATAGACTCCATTTTATCTTCATTTTTTAAAATGATTTCCTTTTTCTCTGTAATAATAACAGTAGCTTGTACTTGATCCCAACTAATAAATAAATCCTTATTGGAGGCAAAACCAGCCTATTGGGTTTATTTAATGGTTACACAATTTTCTAGACGATCCAAATCACTTTAAGATCTATTATCTGGAAAACCCCAGATCCCAAGCATTCTGTATAACAAGTCCCATACCTGTACTAATCTGTGTCTCACTAACAGCTAAGTAATAGTCTTTATATTTGCCCTGTATTGCTATATGGCAGATACAGGCTCAGGGTCATACAATGGTCCTTTTTGTCTGATTTAGTTATGAGAGTAGCAGAGAGCTACAGTAAAAAATGAATGACCACCAAACTTTTAAATATATAAACATTATTATAAAATATAAAAATATCAAAGCTTTGTGAGATTGTTAAAAAAACTGACATGGCATTCTAAAAGTTAACTAGACAAAAACAATATGCCTTTAAGTTGAGCCAGATGCACACAGATGGTGGATCTGCTGCACAACATAAGCTTGCTTTCCTGTTTATTTACTTATATTGTGTTTTTAATTTGACTCACGTGTATATTTTATATAAGCTGGCTAACCATCTGTTTTGGTTTCTTGAATTAAATATTTATCCAGAACTAACCTAGCACCACAACTTGATTTCCTTCCGTATAAAGCAGTCCAAACATTATCACAAAGTTCATAGGAGTCCAAGATGAACCTGCAAGTAGCCAAGAAAACACTTGCTGAGCTGCTTAATGGGTAGGATACATGGTCCCTCTGGGGCTTTGCGGGTTGTTAAAAGGTTTTGTTTTATTCTATAGACTGAGGGTCCCCAACCTCTTTTACCCATATGCCACATTTAAATGTAACAACAGTTGGGGAGTAACACAAGCATTAAGGGTGCCAATGAGGGCTGTGATTGGCTAAGCCAAGAGTTTAAAATAGGCACCTACTTTGAGGCCACTGGGAGCATCATCCAAGGGGTTGGTGAGTAACATGTTGCTTGCTAGCCAATGCTTGGGGAACACTATAGACAATTGTTCAAGAGTTTTGATAAATGTTATAGCAGCTAGCTCTCTTTCTCTCATGCCTTTCTTTAGAGGAGGCACTTTGATCCCTTTACTTCTTCATGGAGTGTATATTTCTTGCAAGTCTTCTGTTGAACTGTCCATCAGACCTTGGAGAAAGTGTTTAAGTTCACTTCTTGAGTTCAACTGTGCTTCAGACCTTGTATAAAGAGTTTAAGTTCACTCATGGGGGCTTTTATGACTTCTCTCCCCCATCAATCACAATGTGCAATGCACTGTTTCTACACTGTGCCTTCACCTATATTCAGAAGTGGTAGAGCCATGACCATATCAACAGAAATACATCATTCCCAGCTCATAGGTGAACCTGGCAGTTGGTAAAGCTGCTTCATTAGATTGATAACATTTGAAACAAGGGCTGTTTCTCAAAGTTTAGGTTCAACAGACATAAAAAAAGAAAAAAACAGTTTTTTTAAACAAGCAAACATACACTCTTGATATAACACATTATCTTACTGCCCTTCATGATCTTTGTTTTATGACCTCTTCACTTCCCTGTGCAACCTGTAGTATCCTGATTAGAAAGTATATAAAAAAAACAAAGAAAGAGACAATATCATCTCCAACCAGACAGTGGTTTTAATGAGACACTGGAAAATGAAAAAGAGTAGACCAGAATAGAAAGATAAGTAATACAAATGAACAACAAAGCTGTAGCCTTACAGAGCAGTGGTTTATTGGGCAACCAGGGCCAGAAACACCCAATTAAAAAGCTGGAAAGAGGCAGAAGCTGAAAGTCAGAAACAAAAACTATTAAAAAAAATACAAAATGAAGACCAATTTTGTCAAGCAAAATACATTCTATAACACTAAGTTAAAGATGAAATAACCTTTTATTATAGCATCAATGTTTACAGAGATTGTTCATCATTCACAGGGTACAGTCTAGGTTTCCTATCAGAGTTGGTTTCATAGGGGGCCACTCAAATGTTCTGTTTGTTTTTGGGAGGAAAAAGACATAGTGCAAACAGCATACATGGGCATACAGCTTTCGCAAACAGATGGTGCCAGATTAGAATTCAACATGGGACCCAATTGCTATAAGGCAGCAGTGCTAACTACTAAGACAATACGCTATTGAGTTTATTGTTTATTTGTATAGCGCATATTTGTAAAAAGACTTGGAGATGCTGGGTATAGTTTGCTTGAGAAGTCTCATATATTTATATATATATCAGCAGTGTCAGGAAACTAAAACAAAGAAATATTTAAATATTGCTTTTAGGAAAACAATATGCTCATGTTTGTACCATGGAAACCAGGCTTGTATTTGTATCTAGAAATGTATTAATCTCTGTGTTACTTTGAAAAATCTGATGTCCAACCAGCAGAAGGTCTATAGCAACAAACTCATTTGCATGATACAGGACATCTGGATTTGGTAATACTTCAAGAACTGAGGCTGAGTCTACAAAGGGTCTTTGGAACATTACAAATAGTGTTCCTTTAGTGGGTTGGGAGCTAAATAGTGCCATATGTTCACTTGCAAAATAATAAACAGCCTCTCTGGGAATCCTCTTAGATTTGCATCAGCTGTGGTAATGATCATTCAAAAACTATTACGACAATGCAAATCCATGAAATGAAAATAGTTGAATATTATGCCGAAAAGTTCTGTCTATCCCACAGGTGTTCACATTAGAGATGAAAGAGCAGGTATGCAACAAGTTAAAAGTTACTATGGGGTTACTCATCGTGTGCAAAATTAATGACTCCTATCGATGGCTCTAGACTAGGAATCGCCAACATTTTTTTACCAGTGAGCCACCTTCAAATGTACAAACAGTTGGAGAGCAACAAAAAAAAGACCCTGAGGTGCCAAATATGCACTGTGATTTGCCATTTGATA
>CM044431.1:217605587-217619482 GCA_024363595.1 Xenopus borealis | reverse complement strand
TATGCAATATCTGTTTATAGAGACCTACATTGTTCGGGGCTATAGTTTTCCTTTAAAAAAAGATGTCCAAGCAGATGAACTGTCCAATCTAAGAAGGGGTCTTTTAGTAAGGTGAGAAGGTCACATTATAGTGGTTGATTATGACTGATGAAGAACATTAGTCTTATGTTACACCTCCCAGATTTTCATATAGGTTGTCCACCTGCAGCATATCGAAATATACACAATTACCTTTTGTTATTGTCCACCTCTAGACTAAAGTATCAAAGTATACGCAATTATTTTTTGAGCATCATAAACACAAATCCACTATTCGTTGGGAAAACACTTTTATCTAGGAGGTGCTAACATATCTGTTCCTTCCTGCTCTGACTTGCAATTCATTCATTTTCTGAAAACAAAACTGTCTAAAATAACACACAATACATTTAGTTGAGAAGCCTGCCCTGCCACAGGGCTCTGTTTCCTTCCTTTACTGCAGGGGTTATGTTCTTGTCCTCATCAAAATACACAGTTTAAACTCCTGCAATTATCATGGTAGGTGGTAGGTGACCATACACAGATCAGCTGCTGGAAGACTAAGCCCTCTGTTGACCTTCTGTGATTGATATCTGGCCAAAAATCAAATGAGCCGCCTTAAAATCCCTGTCAGATAGAGGACCACAGTGGTTTGTTGATGCTGTCATCAATCTCACCTCCTGCATTCCTGGCCTTGTGTTGTGATTGTTGGGCTCTAGTTCCACTTATAGGATCACCCAATCAAGGATGGTATATCAGTGCAAGATCCGCTTGTTTGGCAACCTCTGCAAACAAGAGGATCTGCCCATGTATGGCCATCTTAACCCAGGAGAACTGGCCGTTGGGTTGTTCTTTTATTTCAATGTAATTATTTTAGCAGGGTAAAAATTAATTAATATATTGAAATCTAGAAAAAAAAATACAATAAATTACAAAATAAAACCACTGCTTTAGAATAGCCTGCTATAAAGATAGTGCTAGAGTTGCAAGACAAAGGAATGAGAGCAACACATAATACACTCAATTTATGTACAACTGACCTTTGCTTTTCTTGTTTTTAGACTTGTTACTCCCTTTTTCCATTGAAACAGAAGTCTTGTATTTAATTCTAATGCGATTTCTATCAGTCCTGCTGTTTTCAGGTGACTTTTATCTGTTGTCTAATCAAAGAACAGCTGCTCCCATAATTTTCAGCCAGATGCTAAACATGACTGAATCCAACACATTCCTCTCATCCACTGTTCCAAGTCATTTCACTTGACTGTAAATGTAACCTGAACTTCATCTCAACAAGAACAAACAGCTCAATCCAGTGTCAATCCAGAATGGGGAATGTGGTGTAAGAGAGAGAGACGTAAGGCTCATACATTGTGTATAGGAGTAAAAGAATAACATGGAATTTCAAAGCTGTGCTGGCCAGAATAATGGGCCATGTTTATCTTGTATATTTAGATTCATTGTTTAATAATCCAGTCCAGTGGACCCCAACCAGTGGCTTGTGAGTAACGTGTTGCTCACCAACTCCTTGTGATGTTGCTCTCAGTGGCCTCAAAGCAGGTGCTTATTTTTGAATTCCAGGCTTGGAGGCAATTTTAGTAGAATAAAAAACAGATGTACTGCCAAACAGAGCCTCCTGTAGGCTACCAGTCGGGTTTACCAATAGTCAATCACGGTGTATAACTCACATCCCCAGGGACTTTTTGCATGCTTGTGTTGCTCTCCAACTTTTATTAACATTTGAATGTGGCTCATGGGTAAAAAACATTGTCGACCCTGATCCAGGACATATAAATACAAACAAAGGCAATGGGTCCTTTGTAGTAGCCAAGAAACCATAAAATATAATAAAAACAGTGAAGCACTGAATATTTTAGATAACATGTTGCTTTAGGAGACTCTTATTTGCCAATAGAAGCTCCACTGATCTATGCTGGTATTCTTTAATCATTTCCTGCCAAGGGAAAATGTTTTTGGATCAAGCTTTATAAAACTCTATTAGAAAACAATGTAACTTTATCCAAGCCATTTATCATTTATCAACCGTGCGAATGGTGTCAAGCAATCAAATATTATAGCCATCCTCACATTTAACAAGGGTTATATTTATATAGTTTCATAATAATGTCTCTTCTCATATTGCACATAAATGCATTGCTAATATCATCAAAGGATTTTGTAATCCTATGGCATAATGTTTTTTTATGGGATTAGAAGCATTCTACTGAACCCAAGGTTGTATTTGTTTATATTTTAATAAAATGTAGTCTCTACAGTATTCCTGACAATATGAAGGTACTCGTGTTATTGACTGACTCATGATTTTTATTATGCATGTTTGTTATATATGAGCCCATCCACAGAACCAATACATTCCAAAGGATGATGTGTAAATTCATTAGCAAAAAAGACCTTGTTCTTATCTACTTAAATTGATGAGAAAAGATTAATACTCAGTTTGATGGTTTACCAGCAAAGTGAATTTTTATAATGCATGTTTTATTCATATGGTACCTCCATTGTTCCTGTACATACCTAAACAGTTCCAATGCCAAAAAACCTAAAGCAAAAATAGCTTGTTCTTGTCTATGGAATAATTACTCCTAATTAAGGGGCAGATTTACTATTGGTTGAATTTCGAATAGCAAAAATTTAGAAACTGACCATCAAATTTTTTTTGGGGGCCATTTTAGTTCGAAAATTGATCTATTTAAATCGAATAGGTCTGTTTTTTGATCGCATCGTTCGAATAGCTTGATCACATCATTCTAATCGAATGAGTTGAATGATTTAAATTTTATTAAAATTTTCACTTCGACCCTTTGTAAATCTGTCCCTCAGGGGCACATTTACTAATGGTTGAATTTCGAAGTGAAAAAACTTTGAAATTCGACCATCTAATTTTTTTGGGGGGGCATTTTCGATTGAACAGGTCTGTTTTCGATCAAATAAAAATCGTTCAAATGCATTGTTCCATTCGAACAATTTAAAAAAAAACTTTGAATTTCCAGAAAAATTTTCAGGAAAGGTTCCAGGAGGTCCCCCGTAGGCTACAATGGCAATTCGGCAGCTTTTAGGGGGGTGAAGTGTCGAATTCTAAGTTTTTTTGAAAGAGACAGTACTTGGAAATGAATACAAGCATGGGACCTGTTATGCAGAATGCTTGGGACCTGGGTTTTGTTTTAGATTTTTTCTTAATTAGGATCATCATATAATGATTTAAACTTTAATCAAACTAATAGGTTTATTTTGACTCCCATACAGATGAATCTTAGTTGGAATCAAGAACAAGGTACTGTTTTATTATTACAGTGAAAATTTTTTTGAATTATTAGGGTAAAATGGAGTCTATGGGAAATGGCCTACCCCTGATTTGGAGCTTTCTGTATAATGGGTTTCCAGATAGACGATCCCATAACTGTACTCAATTTACAATCTACATGGCTTTATATTATGCATGTTTATTATATATAAGGACCTCTATTGGACCAATACATACCTAAACAACTTGCTTGTTCTTGTGTAAGTAATCAACTCATTTGATATATGATATTGTTATTAAATATGCGTCAAAAATCGAATTCCTACCAATAAAAATACTTCAATAAAGAACTAATGTGTTTTCTAGAAGCTATACTTTTTAGGAGACTCCCCTAATGGGTGAATCCTGCCCCTTTCGCTTCCTCGTCAAAATGCATTGAAATCTGTGGCCCGACAAAATTTATTTGATGAGCAACCAATTTCAGTTCAGCCATTGGATTCCATGGGCCTCATTTTTCACAGCAAAACTTATCATTGCTACTCACCTTTATAGAAGACTAGTCTAAAATATCAAAACGTTTTGACAATAAAGAAAGTAACCAGATCTTTACATTTTCTTTTAGATCAAAATTTGTAGCTGTTGGATGTATTCCTTATATTTTGGTTTAAAATGCACCAGAAAGATTTTTCTCTATATTATAAGTAGGGATGGCGCGAACTGTTCGCCGGCGAACTTGTTCGCGCGAACATCCGCTGTTCGCGCTCGCCGGAAGTTCGCGAACGTCGCGCGACGTTCGCATTTTGGGTTTGCGTCAATTTGGTGCATTTTTTTTGCCGCATTTTTTTGCCCTCTCACCCCAGACCAGCAGATACATGGCAGCCAATCAGGAAGATCTCCCTGGACCACCCCCACACACCCCCTGGACTAAAAAAAAAAAAATGTGCATACCTCCCAACTGTCCCTTTTTTGGAGGGACAGTCCCTCTTTTGCGCGCTCAACTCTCTGTCCCTCATTTGTACTGGAAAGACCCTCTTTTTTCTGCACTGACCTGCCAGAAAAAGAAGCAAAGGTTTGAACTTGGCTTTTGGCAGAGAGTCCAGAACAGCTAACAGGTGCAGGTAAGATACTTTGCAACACTTTTGACATAAGAAAATAATGGATTTTTCTTTTCCCTTGATCCCCCTCTGGCATTCCACTGTCCAGGTCGTTGCACCCTTTAAACAACTTTAAAATCATTTTTCTGGCCATAAATGTCTTTTTTAGCTTTTAAAGTTCGCCTTCCCATTGAAGTCTATGGGGTTCGCGACGTTCACGAACCGTTCGCGCGTTTGTCGCAAGTTCGCGAACGTGTAATGTCCTTGCTCTATATCAATTTCATGTTTATTATATTTGCCCATTTCCTTATAACTACATTATTGTCTGGTATTTCGGGTATGCTTTACATCAATAGCACTGAGCTCATGAACAGACTTATTGCTGACAAGAAAACTGCAGTCAACGTAGACAAATGAGTAAATTTGTTAACATACTTTGAAACACATTAGTCTAGATTGACTGCAGTCCCCATAGGGGAACTAACCAACCTGGGCTAGTTATACAACTCAGTGAGGTGAAGAAGTGCCCTGCGGGGACGATATTTATAAAGCGCCTGACCCATTTTGCTTTTGGTTGAGCCAGCAGTAAATATTTGGGGCCAGCAAATTAGCTGAGAAGGGACATAAAGCTTTTGATCCAACTCTTAGCTAAACGGGTCAAAGGAAGAATGTTATTCTAATGCAGAGTGATTTAAAGGCACATTGTGTTGCTAGAATTTGTGTGCTAGTATTAAAGCAAACATTACATCATAGTAAATTATATATTGTATATATACCTTTCATAGGGACACAGTTACAAAGTGTGAATTTTTTCTTCATCTGACTTCACTACTGTTTGTCTCACTTAGTCAGGTGTATTTATCAGGAGCACGTCCCCAGCGATGGCGGATCCAAGATGGTGGTTCCCTTCAGCTACACATGGGTAGAGGCTCTGGTGCAGTGTGGCGTGGAACGAACTCTCGCCTAATTAGAATAAAAGGACGCCATGGACACCAGTTCAATGCCCAAGTATAGGATTTGTGTTGCACGTTCCAGGGTTTTTGATTATTCATTGACTATTGATTCCTGGACTTTGACCCTGACCTTGATACATTTCTGCTTGCCTTTCGAACCCTTGCCTGGACTTTGATTACATTTAGGGTCACATTTACGAATGGTCGAATTTCGAGGATTAAATAACCCTTGAATTCGACCCTCGAATTTAGGTTGAATTAAACCCCCTTGAATTCGAATTCGGTGTTAAAGCAATTCGATTTATCGAAACGATCGCAATTCGATTTATCGAAACGATCGAATAAGAAAAATTAGATTGATCGAATGATTTTAAACATTTTTATTCAATCAAAAAAACTTGGATGAATCCTATGGGAGCTTCCCATAGAGTTCTATGGGAATTCAGTAGGTTTAATCTGCCGAATTGTTATATTGAATTTTTTTTTTTTAAAGGGCCAGAACATTGACAATCGAATTCAAATTTTCGATTTTGACCAATTCAATTAGAATTTTGGGCTAGTCGATAGTCGAATAAGCCCAAAATTAAATTCAAAATTCAAATTTTTTCATTCAAATTTTATTTGAATTTTCACTTCGAATCAATTCGACCCTTAGTAAATTTGCCCCTTACTTTCTATTCCCATTCTGTACCGCGAAATTGGACTTTGACCTCAGAAGATTCCTCCTTGGTCCTGACAACTCCCGCTGGGAGCCTATAGGCACCCTGACAGTATTTTCACAACACATCTCCATAGTTACTAAATTGTAAGGTCACAATTCTCTGTGAAAATTCACCAGTACATTTCCCCACACAAGAGTAGCAGTGAAAGTTCTTTAGATAATTTATCGCTAGAAAATTTTCGCAATGGCGAAAAGTGGCATGGAAATGGCAATGTTAATTCAGATTTAAAAGTTTCTTTATAATGGGAGTTTGGTAGCCTGAACCTGGCAAATCTGTCCCGTTTCGCTTCGCCGGAAATTCGCAAACTGGCGAAAAATTTGCGAAACGAGTCGTTTTCGAATCGCGGGAAATCGCCACGCATTCGCTCCTGGCGAATAAATTAGCCCACCACTAGAAATGGGTATCTTTCGCATGTTGTTAAATTACCTGATTGTTTCTGTTGAAAATTCACTTACAGAGTGATGCGAAATTATTTCGCTTATGAATTGTCCTTTTCTCCATTTAGAGAATAGACAAATTTTCTTTTTAGCAGGATTCATTCTATATATGATGCAGCCATGTGAAGAAGAGCTGGCAACTTTTCATCTTGTTTGTTATAGGGCAGTAAGCTTTGTTCTTATTGGTTCAGTAATGTGACTGACAGGAATCATTCTGTCAACAAAATGAAAACTCAGTTTCACAAAATAGATAAAATGTCCATTCTGTGGTGAAAAACTATTAGTCACATTACTGAACCAATAAGAACAAAGTTTACTGCCTTATGACAAACAAGATGAACAGTTAGCAGCTCTGCTCCACATGGCTGCATCATATATAGAATGAATCCTGCACTATAAAATATTGCTTTCTGCCACAAACATCTATTTTGTCATTGAAATCTAGCTTGGCATACACCAGTTAGTTACACCATTATATATTCTGTCTACATTTTTTTAATTACATTATTGTGGTGTTTATACAAACGGCCTGCAGGTGGCACTGTGTATACACAGGACTTTCTGTACAGGTTGAAAGTGAAAGTAAGACTTACTGCTGTTATGTAATGGCTGCATGAACCTGCTAATAAAGCATTGTTATACTCATCCTCGGCTACCAAAACATAACAATTATTCATTCTGTAAATAACTTTACACATAACTGCATCTGTTACATAGATATTATACATTTCTGAGACTGATTGCTTGTTAAAGTGTACAGAA
Organism: Xenopus borealis; assembly: GCA_024363595.1. Classification (NCBI taxonomy): domain Eukaryota; kingdom Metazoa; phylum Chordata; class Amphibia; order Anura; family Pipidae; genus Xenopus; species Xenopus borealis. The sequence continues at coordinate 217,612,237 of CM044431.1, read as the reverse complement.
TAGAGTTTTGTAATATAATCATATCATTTTGTGCACAAACCAGATACGGTTCTCATTCTTTAATAGACATATGTCTTTTCTATATTTTTTTTTATCTGTGTATATGGTTAGATATACTGTTGTGGGAATCCCCTTGCCACTTCCATGATACTCTTCCTTAAAATAAATTAAAGGGGTTGTTAACTTTTAATATAATGTAGAGAATGAAATTCCGAGACAATTGTCAATTGGTTTTCACTTTTTATTATTTGGGGTTTTGCCTGTATTTAGCTTTTGATTTTTTAAAAATAGTTTTTGAATTATAGAGCTTTTTATTCAGCAACTCTCCAGTTTGCCATTTCAGCAATCTTTGATTTGAATAAGAAACTGGAATATGAATTAGGAGAGGCCTGAATAGAAAGATGAGTAATAAAAAGTAGCAATAACAATAAATGTGTAGCATTACTGACCTTTTGTTTTTTTAGATGGGGTCAGTGACCTCCAAATGAAAGCTGGAAAGAGTCAGAAGAAGAAGGCAAATAATTCAAAAACTATGTATAAAAAATAAAAAATAAAGGACAGTTAGGCAGTTGTTTAGAATTAGCCTTTCTATAACATACTAAAAGTTAGCTTAAAGGTGAACTGCCCGATTAAGACCAAAAGTTTTGGATGGAGTCATAACAATCAAGCTGAATATATTGAGACATTATGGGGCACATTTACTAAGGGTTAAAGTGAATATTGAAAAAAATTCAAATTTAAAAATTTCGAATTTCGAAGTAAGTTTGGGCCACTTCGACTATTGAAAGTACTGGCCCTTTAAAATCCTTCGACTTCCCCACTTCGCTACCTTAAAGCTGCTGATTTGCCATGTTAGCCTATGGGGAACCTCCTAGAACCTGTCCTGAAAAATGTTTCTATGTCCTAGGAATTCGAAGGATGTTGTACAAAATCTCTCGAATCGAACACAAGTAAACGAATCGAATGTGATCTAACTATTCGATTGGTTTTTATTTGATTGGATAGGTCCATTTTCAATCGAATCGTTCGTACACATCGTTTGAATCGATTTTCGATCAAAAAAAGGCCTTTAAAAAAACGTTGTTGGTCGAATTTCGAAGTTTTTTCACTTCGAAAATTCAGCCCTTAGTAAATCGGGCCCTTTATGTACTAATGAAGTAGAGTCCAGTGCACACAAACCCAAATAAAAAAAACATGTAGATCACACTAAAAGAATTTACCATGCTTCGTCTATTGTGTAATAAACACTATTTGACATCTACATGTTTGCAATCTATCATTTAATTAGCACTCATACACACAGTTAGAAGTATATGAAAGTAAGCATTCATTCCCAAATGTCCCCAAAACTCATATGTATGGACCTTAGCTAGTGTTTTACCATGACATCATTTTTTAATCACTAAATTAATTCAAATACACCCCTTTCCTTCAAAACCAGCTCCCAGCAGTGAAGTCTTAGGCTCCTCTAATACCATTATTTAATAACCCCTACCACCAAATAACATGCGGCCAATCAAATGCCCCAGTATTTCAGGTCTGAAAGCTTATGAATACAGTCTGCTCTTGCTACACGCTCCCATATGTCATTGTCTCGTTGAATTTCGAAGGCCATGAATAAATTGTATGTTGTATACAAATAACGATCATATGTTTTTGAGACCGCTGTGTGACATCAAGGCCAGAGCATAAATGGGTATTTGAGTGCCCTCCAGTATACACTAATAAAAAAAGAATTTCCTTTGAAAGGAAGTATTTATTTAATGTGCTTTATTTTATAGCTGCACTAATGGTAATGCAAATATTAACTGAAACATTAAAGGAGAACTAAAGTCTAACTAAAGAAGTAGGTATAAATGTTGTACATGATGTTTTGTGCTTGTGTACCAGCCCAAGGCAACCACAGCCCTTTAGCAGTAAAGATCTGTGTCTCCCCAGTAGATGCCCCAGTAGCTCCCCATCTTCTTTTCTGATTCTGATTCACTGATTCACATGCTCTGTGCTGCTGTCACTTACTGACCCCTAAGCTTAGCTTCTCAACAGCTGCTCAGAGCCCACTGAGCATGTGAGTGTCACAGACACTTTCCAAGATGGTGACCCCCTGTGACAAGTTTGAAGTCCTGGATCATTGCTGCTATTGACAAGCTGAAACTTTAGGCTGTTCATTAAATATAGTATGGCATTTTAGTCATATTAATTTTTAGGGTTTAGTTCTCCTTTAAAGAATGTTATAGAATGGCCAATTCTAAGCAACTTTTGGCCTTTGTTTTTTATTTTGTATAGTTTTTGAATTATTTGTCCCCTTCTGATTCTTTCAAATAAAAAAAAACAAAACATGTTCTGTAAGGTTACACATATTGTTATTGCTACTTTTTATTTATTCATCTTTCTATTCAGGCCTCTCCTATTCATATTCCAGTCTCTTATTCAAATCAATGCATGGTTGCTTGGGGAATTTTTCACTGTTTCTCGAATTTCTCAGGAGTTTCGCGAAATTTGGATCTTAACTCAGCGTTTTAGTTTACTACCAAAAAATAATTCAAATAATACCCACTTTATTTAATACATGTGCACATAAGTAATGCGGATGTCAATATAATTCTGCTGCATTGCTCCCAGTGCTCCCAGGGCTGCTGTATAGCGTGTACTGTGTATGTTCTTCATGTGTTTGTTTCAGTTTACACCATGTGCTGCAGTTTCTTCTCATGATCAAAGAACATTCTGGAAAATGATTTGACTCCTTATGAATATATCCCAGGGGTGTGCATGGAAAATGGACTCGTAGGCCCCATTGTTCCTCAGATGTTGACATTGTTGAATTTCCTTACTGTTTATGTGTGTGTTTACATGATTTTTCATCAATTTTTTAAAATAAATGCTTATGTGAATTTTCAAAAGCTCAGCCGATTCCATTGAACTCTGCTGTGCCTTATTTAACGTGTTTATGTAAACAATAAAGCAGGTGAGAAATGTTGGAATCCAGGAAAAAAGAGGACGATAAAAGCTGTGTTAATCAGCAACAGAAAGAGCAGAAAAAAAGAATTTCATTGTTTTGGTCAGACTCACCACGTGGGGCCAAATAAAAAAAAAATATCAGCTTTAGTGATATGCGGCTGATCCCCTCCCATCTTTACCAACCCCTTCCCAACCTGGACCAAACCCAGACCAAGATTGAGAAGGGACTTGAATTCCAAGCCTGTCCCAACTAATGTTCTATGAGTTTTGGTGGGCAATGGTGACCTAAACTCAACCCTTATGTTTATGGTGATATGGTTTTGGTCTGAACCCACCTGACCTGTTGGTAAACAGAAACACCAACCCAAGTGTATTATATATATATTATATATAACTTGATGCATCTTAGCCATACTCATGTCCTGTCCAAGTCACACCTTCTCTCTCCATGCCCTGATTTGCTCAATGCACTAGACTAGACCACAGACCTCTTCACAGAATTTCAAGTATGTTTCAATACTTTTCAACAGTGACAGGTAAGTTAAATTAGGATTCAAAGTCAGTGATTGGGCTGTTACTTTGAGTAAGAGGGGACATGCAGGGGGATTTGGCCAATAGCCAACATTTCTATATGTATGGGACCTTTTATCCAACAACCAATCCTATTGTTTTTTTTTTTTAATGTTTATATGATTTACTAGTAGACTTAAAGGGCAAGGAAAGTGTAAAATAGAATAAGGCTGTAAATGCTGTATTTTGTATACTAAACATAAACATGAACTTACTGCACCACAAGCCTAATCAAACAAATGATTTATGCTTTCAAAGTTGGCCACAGGGGGCTGTCATCTTGTAACTTTGTTATACATCTTTGCAAGACTAGACTACATACACATGCTCAGTGTGATCTGGGCTTCTTAGGGGTCGTCATAAATGATCAAAAAACAAAGCTGCTTGAGTTCTGCATGGCTGGTAAGTAAGGCAGGGGCTCCCCCTGCTGTTCATAAGTATGATTGTTTCCCTTCCAGAAGTTAGGGACCGTCTGACAATTCCTATTCACAGCACTAAATGAAGGGACAATTTCACTGCATACAGTCAGGTTTCTTATAAAAACGGTACACATTTTTTAATTAAAGTATATTTGAGATAGATTTCTTTTTCATTAAAGAAAGTAAAAATGGGATTTTATTTATTTGCCTTTCCTTGCCCTTAAATGAAATACAAACTACGGAAAGATCTATTATCCTTAAAACCCCAGGTCCCGAAGCATTTTGGATAACACATTCAATACCTGTATAGGGTTCAGATTCAGATTATCCAGGCTATTGGATTTGAATCCGAATTCTGAAAAAAATAGCATCAGGATTCAGTGTATCCCTTCAGTTTAGATGATTTCTCAGGGCTAAATATCATATTATTGCTGTATTGTTCATTGTGCTTTCTGCCAGAGTTGTCTGATTTTCAACATAAGTGGTACATATTATTCTCTTTCTCAGCAGTGCAGAGTTGTTCAGCAGCGGGATGCAAAAACAAACCTTCCTCTGCATTCCTCTGAGTACAGCAAGGTTGGCAACGTTTAAAATCAAAATCGTTTGATACACAAAAGAGCATTTTAATGGGTGCTTTAGGGATGTAAAGTCACATTAACTCTGTTCATTGGTGAAGTCATAGTGTTTGTGCTGGGATATGGTTGTACAATGAAGTCTCTATGACTCGGAATACTGATAAAGTTCTGTACCAATAACACAGCAGCTGTACCATAGCACCCGCGGGCAAATCAGCACAAGCAACAAGTTATACACTATCCGTATTATAAGATGATTAATAACAATTTATGAATAAGGCTGAACTTTGTTAATGGAAAAAGCTTAATATGAACAGTTTTCCCTTTCTCCGTACAATTTTTCCAAATCAATCATTTTAAATTCATTTTTCCCTTTAGACCAGGGGTCCCCAACTTTTTTGACCCGTGAGCCACATTCAAACGTAAAAAGAGTTGGGGAGCAACACAAGCATGAAAACGCCCCTGGGGTGCCAAATAAGGGCTGTGATTGGCTATTTGGTAGCCCCTTTGGGACTGGCAGCCTATAGGAGGCTCTGCTTGGTACTATACTTAGTTTTTATGTAATTAAAACTTGCTTCCAAGCCTCAAATTCAAAAAGAATTCTTCAAAAGAACCGCATAGTCTGAGCTGTAAACAGATAGTTCTGTCTGAACACTGTCTGTCTGTGCTGTCCTCTGCAATCTGTCTGTATTAGTGATGGGCAAATCAACGAATTTTGTCGCAAATTTCCTGAGAACTTTGCATAATGACGAAAGATTTGCGAAAACACCACCGGCATCTCATTTTGGTCTTGGGTGTCTCATTTTGGCTGTGGGTATCCATTTTTGGATGCCAGGGCACATTCACGCTGCCGTCCAAAAAAAAACCGAGCACCGGCGTCTAATTTTCGGCAGGTGAATTTTCGCAGGCGTTTCATGAATTTATTCGCTGGCGGTGATTCGCAGGGTCACTAGTCTGTATCCACTGTATTGTTCTGTGTTCTTACAAGGCTTGTACATCAATAATGCAAAAAACTGTGCCTTCTAGACAAAATTAATCAGTTTCATTTAATCAATTAACCTCTCAAACATGCGAGGCTCCACCATTTTTCTCAATAAGAATAAAAGATTTTAGGCTGAATCCGAATTCTGCTTAAAAAAGGATCAGTTCTGCCCGAATCCCAAACCAAATCTGGGATTGGGTGCATGCCTATTAGCAAAGAGATTTATTACCATATAAAGGTACATGTCCAAACGCTAAAGTACTTTCATACTGGTCATGGAACTGCAAGGTGACGAGTTTTAGTGAGTCATGTGATAAATATACAGGTATGGGATCCGTTATCCTGAAACCCATTATCCAGAAAGCTCCCTTATGGAAAGGTTGCCTCCCATAGAATCCATTGTCTTCAAATAATTCAAATGTTTAAAAATGATTCCCATTTTCAGTATAATAATAAAATAGTTTCTTGTACTTGATCCCAACTAAGACATAATTAAGCATTTATGAAGACAGAACACTCTTCCTGGATATATTTAATGTTTAAATAATTTTTTAGTGGACTTAAAAGGGAATTCAATGCTTCTGGTGCTAACCTCCTCCCCCACCCCCCGTAGGCCCCCCTCCCTCCTCCCCCCCGGCCTACCTCTCCCCGTGGACAAAGGCCCTGGCTACTTACCCCTCTGTGCAGGTCCCCTCCGTGCAGGTTCCTGGGCGCCATCTTCTTCAGCAACGTCTTCTTCTTGGATCCGGCGGCGCTTGGTGGCGGATACGCAGTAGGATGAATTTGCCGATTTGTACCGATTTGCATGCTCCGAAAGTTCACGAAGTTTGCAGTTTGCCTCAGGCACGAAGGCATTGAATTCCCCTTTATGGTATGAAGATCCAAATTATGGAAAGATCCCTTATTCAGAAAACCCCAGCTCCCAGGCATTCTGGATAACAGGTCCCATACATATACAGGTATGGGATCCGTTATCCAGAAAACTATCCAGAAATAATCCAGATGTTTAAAAATTATTTCCCTTTTCTCTGTAATAATAAAACAGTAACTTGTACTTGATCCCAGCTAAGATATAATTCATCCTTATTGGAAGCAAAACCAGCCTATTTTGGTGTATTTAAATGGATCCTGTCATGGGAATTTTTTTTT